>OZ024718.1:61528404-61786434 GCA_964016875.1 Fallopia convolvulus | reverse complement strand
GCCCTTGCCGCCACCTTGACCTCGTCCTTCGCCGTGACCTCCGCGGCTTTGGCCCGCTTGCTAGCCTCGGCCAGGTCCTTCTCGAACTTCGCACACTACGCTGTGCGAGCCTTAAGTGCCGCCTCCATCTTTTCCATCCTCGTATGAAGAAGGGTGACGCGGCTGCGGTTGTAATTCTCAAAGAAGGTATGCTGAAAATTCACAAAGTTAAAAAAAAGAAGAGAGAGAACCCGAAATCAAAAACGGAAACAAGGTCAGTAGAAGTGGAACGTACCATCGCAGAGTAGCGAGCGAACTCGTCGTTAAGGGCCTCCTCGGTGAGATTATTGGCCCACGAGACCTCTTCCTTATAGTCCTCCTGGCTCCACCGACTAGAGAGACTCCGGGCTGGCCCGGGACAGTGGAACTTTGCAGGGAGGGGCCGCGGACGTCGACGACCCGTCCCTCAAAATTAAAGCTGGGGATGATCTCCTTCCTCGACGAGCCGCGATGGCCGTCCCCCTTGTGTTTCTTTTTGTCCCCACGGGGGGACTCTGCACCTTTTCTCTTGGACCCGGCTTTCTCGCCGGATCCTCGGGAAGCTTGGGAGGACGTCCTCGCGACATCCCCCTTGGTCGAGGCCCACTCGACTGCCTTCGCCCCGGATGACTTCGGCGGCGGGGCTGTCACCTTCGGTTGCGAGGTGGGTGGCCTCGCCTGCGGCGCCGGTTCATTGATAACGATCCCCTTATGACCTCGCGGAACCTGGGCAATAGAAGTAGAAGTCACAGGTCTCTTTCCCTGTTTCTTCGAGGTTAGAGCGTTGAAGAGGTTCACTGAAAAAAAGAGGGAAAGAAGACAGTCATAGATTAGATAAGAAAACAAGACGTAGCAAGTCAAGTTGACATGCTTCACTAGGCGAAGCGAGGTTTTAACCCCGCTGCGAAAAAAAAGAGGGCAAATAGGAAATAAATAAAATAACAAAGAAGAAGTTAAGTACCCTCTTCGCCCTCGCGGGATGGAAGGGTGAGGCTTAGGCCGGCCCGCTCAAGTCGGTCCTGTGCCAAATACCTCTGGTACGGGGCCTATCGCACCGGAGCATATCGAGCCTTAAGTGCTTTATGTTCGGCAACCGTATGCGGACCCACGGACCGGACGAAGTTGCCCGACACCGTGGGAAAGTTGAGATACCTCCCGGTGAGGTCTCGAACCAGGAACCACTTTGTTTTCCATGGCCCGACATTCGAAGGGGCAGTGGTGAGCTTGATTCCCGGCAAGCTGAGGTTGATAAGGCAGGACTTTTGTTCCCGCCTTGCTAGAAACAGAGTCGACATGTTGTCGAAACTCGGCCCGTCCCCAAGCTCGCGGCTGCGAAGCGTGTAGGCACACAGCAACCTCCAGGCATTAGGAAACAACTATGCAGGGCAGATCTGCATGGCCCACATAAAGTCGACGATGTTTTGGGCCAGAGGTAGCCTAAAGCCCGCCTGGAGGCTGAACAGGTGCACGACCACGCACCTTTCGTAGGGCGCCAAGGAGCACCCTTCCCCATCGGGAAGCGCTAGCTCGACTTCCTCGGGCCAAGCGAAGTCCTTGGCAATACCTGCGAGGTCTTTGGGATCTAGTTCGGTAGATACCCCCTCGGACAGAAAAGCCTCGTTCGAACCCGAAGTCATGGGGATCCGCTCCTCAAGAATAGGTGGGACGCAAGACACGGCGTCAGTAATAAACACCGCATCGAAGCTCGCGGGCTCGTAGGAGTCAAGCGACCTCAGAACAACCTCGGCGACTTCATCGTCGGAGATCGAAGACGAGGACATTTCAACACCGGACGACGCTCGAAGTCAGGAAAAGCACGATTTAACGGAAACAACGGAGTCACTGGAAGAGGGATCGCTGAAAACCAACGAGGGAGACCTCGGGTTCTGGGAATCGCTAGTCTCTGCACTCCCTACGGACTCGGAAACCTCCTCGTAAAACCTCTCTTGAGCTTTGAACACGAGGCCTGGAGGCGGGCTCTTAACCTCTTCGTAGGATCTCTTCTGAGCTTTGGACGCGAAGCCTGGTGGGAGGTCCAAAGAAACTTCCCTAGGCATGAAAGAGCGATGTCCAGGCCACAAAAGGCGAACACCTGGAAAAGGAAAAAGAAGAAAAAAGGGGGTTGAGACATCGAGCAAAATAACCAAAGAAAGAGAGCGCGAGGTCATAAAGTTTCGAAGACCACGGGGCGCCCTAGGGCTACTCTGACAAGATAGGACGGCGATGGAGAAGTCGAAGTGCCAAAAGGAGGAGAGATCGACGAAATGGAAGCCAACGGTGGAAAGAAGCGGCGGAAACCCAAACGTCCCGTCAGTCGCCCATCATGACGTTTGGGTTTCCAAGGATTTCAGATTTCAAAATGATGAAAAAATGCAAAAATCCAACCGTCAAATGGCATCCCAAAGGTTCGAAGGCCTGGCGGTCGCCACCTTCACCACCACCGTCCCGCCACCATGACGCTGGCGCGAAACACCGAGAAGTAGCCATGGCCCGCTAGGGCACAGCGCAAGGCAAGAGAGAGCACAGAGAAAAGACGGCGAGGGCGCCGCGCAGAAGCGCACGCCACCCACACCGTCACCGTCTCACCGCCGCAGCACTGGCGCGAAGCACCAGGCGGTACACCGTTGCTCTTTCGAAACTCGGAACGAAAAACAAACGGGGAAAAATCGACGGAGAAGAACACCAAAAGGCAAGAAGAAGGGGGTCGAGAACTTACTTGCTTGGAATCGGCGTAGAAAGAGCGGTGGGGCAACCGGAAAGTGGCGGAGGATCGTCAGAAACCGTCTGGAGAACCGCTCGCAGGAAACCGAAAAGATGAAAAGAGAGAAGGTGAAAAGGCGAAAATGTTGGAGGAGAAGATGAAGGGGAAGCGTGTAAGATACGCTCTTATAAAGAGCAGGACTAGGCCTCTCCTCACTCCCACGACGCTTATTGGGCCTATCTCCACCAAACGGCCCATTAAGCAAAGTACGAAGAATGAGCCCAGAAAGCATCGCCTGTACGAGCAAGATAAAAGCTAAGTATTGAGCCTCGCAAGGAGAGAACCTCGCGATAAGCCCTCCCAGCCTCTCAAACTCGCATCCCACGACCCTAAAAAGAGTATAGACCCCGCACCTCAGTCTTTGATGGGTCAAGTGCCCTCCATATTTATGACCCGCGATCCTCGGAACGAGGCCCCCAGGCCATGGGGTTGTGATGATGCTCAAAATCTCAAGACAGGAAGTGGGCCCGGGGTACGAGGAATAAACAGGCCCAACAAGACTCCCAAGGTGAATTCCGGGTCCCACAATTATACCCGTCTTTTAAAATTAATTTAACAAAGTTCCAATCTCCACGAGGTCTCCCGAGACCTTGAGGCGAGGTCTCGACCTCATAACCGACTCAATTGGCACCCCTGCCCACCTGGTCCACTCAGCTGTCGCCGATCTCCCCAACAAATCACCAACTGCCTCACCTCCGGACCAATCAGAGGCCGCGATCTCGGGCGTCCCACATCGGATAAACACCAAAACTCGACTTTCTAATTCCCTATAAATAAGGGAGAACCTCGTAAGTAAAAGGGGTCGAAAAACATCTTGAACTCAAGAACTATCTTGCTCGTTGAAGATCGACGTGATTGAAACATCGTCAAAAGACCTCGCTATTGATAAGTGAAGTTCACAAAAAGACTTGAAGTCGCACAGAATTCCCATCTACATCAAAGATCTCGCTACACAACCTCGCAAGTCATCTTCATCGCACTCTTAGCCCAGCCTCACACCAAGATCAACCAAAGAAGACCGGAGTAGTAGAGTCGCGTAGCAATTAGGAGATCTCGAACATTGTTAGGTCGAGATCTTGGATATTTTTAGGAGATCTAGGGTGTAAGCTTCGTTTGTTTCTAGGCATCGTTGGCTTGTAATCTCGCTGTGGAATAAACATTGAATAAAAAGCAAGTGTTTGCACAATCGAATAAAGTAATCCCGTTTCTTGTCATTTAGCGAACGGTTTATTTCGGGTTTCATCACCGAGTCCGTCTTTCCGTCCTCCACCAAATCTGGATCTGGAAAACATCGCTTCTCTTCCCTAGATCTGGAAAATTCATTTCATCCTCTTCACTGCCCTTTCCGTCGTCGTGCGTTCCGTCTGCTCTCTGATTTTGGTTCCGTCGTTTCATCTCATCTGGATGAAACAAATAAAAAGGAAAAAAAAAGTTCAAGGGTTTTTTATTTAAGAAAAAAAACTTTATCAAAAAATCTCCATGAGATAAAAAAGATATTGATTTTTTTAGAGGGGTCGACAATTTAACGCGCATCTACGAGAGTCAAGTACACGCGTTTTGCCACTTCAGATTTTTGTGTTTAAATGACATAAAAATGTATAGTAGAGGGACCTTTCTGAAACCCGAAAAGTACAGGGACATATGGTCACAATCCAAGTTACACTTGGCGTAGCATTATGGCAGCTCGGAAGGTTCTTGAAGATGGCACGTTCTGGAAAGTCGGGAATGGGAGTACCATAAATGTTTGGAGGGACATATGGTTACCAAGACCGGTTTCTTTTAGGCCCGTGGGTAATTTCTATGGTGCTGATTCTGAGTTAAAAGTGATCGATCTCATTGACTGAAACGTTGGGAACTAGGACGAGGACCAAGTGCGTGCTTTATGTGCCCCCTGAGATGTTGACATTTTTTGGCGCAACATTTATTTGATCCACAGATTACTGACCAACTTGTTTGGTACTACTCATCTCATGGTGATTTTACTGTCCGGTCAACATATCATTTAATTTTCGAACAGAAAATGACTAAGGTAAATGTTGCTTCCTCTGCTGATAATCTTGATGGGCCTGTTTGGAAAAATTTATGGACGATCAAAACCATTCCGAGGGTCAAATCCTTCCTATGGCGTGCTTGTCGTAAAATTCTCCCTTGCAAACAAAATCTTCTCAGAAGGGAAGTTGTCTCAGGTCTGCTTTGCCCGATTTGCGGTCTTGTTGAAACAACTCTACATGCTTTGCGTGATTGCATACTGCTGCAGTTGGTTTGGGATTTCTGTCCTGAGTTGGGTTCTCTGGGAGAAGGGGTTGTTTCTGTGGTGGGCCGGGCAGAACAGATTTTTGCAAAGTTATCTTCTGATCAAGTAGCTCTTTGGGCAAGTGTGGTTAGTGCTATTTGTAGAGCACGAAATAAGTTCTTGTTTGAAGGAAAAAAGAAACTACGACCAATATCATTGAATCGAGTATGCAGCTGCAGAAGGAATTTGAAGCGCAAATCATCAAAATGCAAGGATTGCCCCGAGTACAACACACGACTATTACTTCATGGTGTAAACCAGATCAAGGGTGGATGAAAACTGAATTGTGATGCTGTAGTAAATGATAGTGCGTGTGGGATCGGTTTTGTTTGTCGATTGTCGACTGGAGATGTCCACTTTGCTGGTGCAAATAGGATTCAATCAGGATCTTCTGTAGAGATTGCTGAGGCTGGGGCTGTATTGAAGGGGCTTCGAGTGGCTAAGTCGGTGGAGATCACCCATATTCAAGTTGAATCTGACTGTCTCCCACTTATGCAAAAAAGTTCAGCAGAAGGCACTTCTTTATTCAATTCTGGGATCTCTGATTGATATGATTATTGATCTCAGTTTTGATTTTATTAGCTGTAAGTTTGGTTATATTAGTAGGAATGCAAACAGAGTGGCTCACTACCTTGCTCATTGGAAGCCTTCGGGTCCTTTCTTAGAATTTCAGCATTTTAGTTTACCTCTTGAATTGTACTTCTTGTTAGACTCTGATTTGGTTGTTGCTCGTGTTTAATGAAGTTTTTTGTTTGTTATAAAAAAAGTAGTGAAGTATTTTTTTTCCGGGTACCCGAAGCCCGGGTCCGTAATATTTTTTTATATTATAAGGCAAATATTAGTTTACCCAAAATTGTAAGGCTAACTTAAATCATCTCTGCGGATGATTTTTAGAAAATCAAGAACAATAGTACGTTGATTAACATTCAAGCCTAGATGTAACTGTAAAAAGGAAACATTTGAGCAATCCTCTTGAAGTCTCTAAATCACTTCCTAAAGTAAAGGAATCGAGATGTGTCTTTTTGCGAGGAAATCTGCCGTAGAATTACTTTCCCAAAAACAATGGTAAACCAAGAAATACAGAATAGTAGATAATAAAGAGCTAATGTCATTATTATCATTTCAATTTCCCAAGGAACTTTCCAAACTAGTTTAATAGAATTAATAATAGAAAGATTATCACCCTCAGTAATAACATTAGAGACATTAGAAGAAATAATAAACTGAATACCGAACAAAAGGGCCAACGCTTCCGCTTTTAAAATACACATGGAATGTAGTTTTTTCATATCGAAGCCTAGAATTTTGTTTTTATAATCCCGAGCAATAAAGGTCACAAACGTAGAAGAAACCAAATTTAATTGTTTTGAAGCATCAAAATTTAGCTTTACCCAGTTATAGGCGGTTTAAACCAAGAAGCCCCCGAATGTCGTTTACGAGCAAACAATTTTCGAAGGGTAATCAGATTGGAAGAAATCCATTGAAGATGTTGAGAGAACGCAGTGTCTGCAGGTAATAGGTTAGAAATAAGCCTTGATGAATTGAAAATCAAAGCATTCCTATGACACCAAATGTACCATCAAAGAAAGCATAAAATATAAGAATTAACATTTAAATTAAAAGTGGAGATGAGATTATCAATAAAATCACCCAAGGTCATAAATTGAAAGCCTGAATTTAATTTAATTTCTAAAGAAATCATTTTTAGGGTAAACGAGCAATGAAAGAATAAGGGGGCGTTTGGTTATTGGGAATCAGGAATGAAGGTATCGGGTTTGGGAATAGAAACCCCATACTTAGTCTTTGTTATGCTATTTTTTTATTTTTAAACCCATACCCTAAACCCGATAGGTATGGGGTTCTCAAACTCTACCCCTCCCTCGGGTATGAGATTTCATTCCCGCTCAACTAGTGTTCTTTATCTTCAACCTCGCCTTCCTCACTTCTCGTCCCTCTCTTTTCCTTTGATCCCTTCGATCCGGCGAACTGAGCGAGCCTTCACCGTCTCCTACCGAAGCCTCTCCAAAATTCTCTGACAAGCCTTCGTCGTTCCTCCCTCGACCCCTCACCTTTGCGGCGACCCGAATTTGTATCCAGTGTTTGAAACTTTCAATTGAATTCGATCAATACAGACGGATTAAAAAAATACGCAATATAAAAAAATTGGTGTACTCCATTTCCACTTTCCACTTTCTCTACGTTCTCGTTCACCTTTTGAACAATGAAGTGTAGAATTTGTAAAATAGGAGATGTGTATACGTATAAAGATGGATCATGTTTGTTGAATTTGGGACAAAACGATAGAATTTAAGATAAAAAAATAAACCCTAAAATTCATTCCTAAATATAAGCCAAACACTACTAATCAGGAATGACATTCCATCCCCATACCTATTCAACCCGATACCTTGTCTCATTCCCATACTCGAATTTATACCAAACGGGCCCTAAATGGTTTAAAGTTTCATTTTCCATTTGACAATGGGAGCACCAACTCAACACTCGACTGAAATATCTATTTAGGCAATCATCAGTTGGTAAAGAATCAAAACTTAATGACAATACTACCCTTAACTACTTCAAGTTTAGAAGATATATATATATATATATATATATATATATTGAATATTGATTATGTCTATGGACATATAATAAAAGACCTATTTCAGAAGGCGAAAAATGAAGGCATTTTTACTATTATGAATTTTTTTAGGGGCATAAGCTACTATTAACATACAAGGTATCGTGTGAGAATGGACACTCATGTGAAAAATAAGAATAATTCTCGGTCGTTCCCTCTAAAAAATCAACGTCTCAGATTATACTTTCATTAAAAGGGGTAAAAAAACAAAACATGCATATTTCCGCCGTATTATTCACATACTTTTCGAAACATTCGTTTATGGGGGACGCGCACAACCTGTGCATCAAAACTAACCAATTATGCATCCAAACTAACCAATTGTGCATCAAAACTTTGTTCAATGATTTTGAACTTTTTCATTTTATTTTATTTTTTAATCTTATTTATATGTATGAATACAATAGTTAGTTTTTTATGAACACAAAGCTAGTTTCGATGCACTTATAAAATAAGATGCACATTTGTGTTGTTTTGATGCACATAGGCACACTTTTGTAGATCAGTTTCTTGTTGTGTATCAAAACTAGAAATTGGTGCATTGATTTTTTATGCACATTATGCATCGATTTCAAACTTTTTCATTTTTATGCAAATTTTTCTAATTTTGATGCACATTTAGCCGATTTTTATGCACTCACAAACAAAATGCATTTTTCAATTGTTTTGATGCACATAGGTTCATTTTGATGCATATATATATATATACATTCATATAGTTTTGATACACATTGAACATGTTTTGATGCACACTCATACAAGATACATTTTTAGCTATTTTGATGCACATACGACTTCTTTTAATGCACATAAGACAGTTAGTTTTGGTGCACATTGGACTAATTTTGATGAACAAACATATATTTATGGACCCGGTTTTGATGCACATTTGGTCATTTTTTATGCACAAACGAACAATTTGATGCACAAATAAATGGTTTGGATGCACAACCTGCGCACACCTCCTGTATCCGTTTTTTCCGAAAAATACACGAATAATTCGTCAAAATTTGGTTGTGGCGTATTTTTTTCCCTTTTTAGTGAAACAGATGTATTCTAGATTTGTATATGTTAATTTATGGAGTAAGGGAAAGTTAATGAGACTTGTAGAGAGAAAGAATCTAGACTTTAATGATGCGCGAAATAACCGCTAAATAATCAAGGGGTAATTAACAAGTATAAAAAAAAATAGATAAAATATCACGCTATGCGTACGCGTCTAAAAGCAACATATATGTCAAAATGGGCAACAATCTTAATTGGCAAATTTGGGCACTTCGCCCATCAAATTAAGTAAAAATGAGTTCAGCCCATTAATTCACTAAAAATCCATTTCATGCGTCTATTACCAAATCCACGTGGACAATTAAGTCCACCAAGCTGATTCATTGCATATGCTAGTGATCAAAGCATCCCTTTTAAAAAGTATGAAAAGACTATTTTACCCTTGAATTTCTTATAACTTATGAGCTTCAACCAGATATAAATAGTACTATTCATCCTCCTCTTCCTCGGCCTCCCCTCCTGTCTTGCCCAAGATCCAAGGCGATTGAACACGACGAGGGGATGACAGCGTCAAGTATGATTCCAGATGGTAGTGTCGTGAACGTGGTAGTGATTTTCAATGCCCTATAGGTTGGTTTATGGGCACGAGCAGGCTGGATGCAAACGATTGGTTTCAAAAATGGCCAAACTCGAAGGCATTTGATAAAAAGGTCAAAATTATTTGTAATTTGTTTGAAAAGCTTGGGTAAAATGGTATTTTCACACTTATTTAACACGAAATATGACCGAGTAGATGGACGGGTGGTTCTATATAACTTATACGATGTTAACGGGTGGTTAAAAATAATTATAAATATAACGGGTGATTCTCGCAAATACGACCATATATATATGGGAGATTATTGATAAATTTATTTTATTAAAGAAATAGAAAATTCACATCAAGATACATCAAATAAATTTACCGGCACACGATTACCTTTTCATTGATTTCAACTGTAGAATTATCCACTGTGTATAAATTGGGGTTTGATCCGATCATTTGTATAGCTATCTATCCACTAGTAGGTGAGATGGCATCAACTACTCATTTTTTTAGTGTTTAAAGCTATGAACTCTGCACCATTTCCAACTACATCTGATATTTTGTCCAAATTCATCCCATCTTAGAACACTCGAGGTGCTTTATAATGTATATACTTGTCATTTCTATTCACTTTGATAGTTTATTCTATCACAAGTCAATAAAACAATCACTTTGAAACCAAAACTATGAATTCTCAGTTGTATTTTGTACATTGTGGGCGGCCTTTTTTGGGGATCATTTTGTTTCTTATTGATTTATCCAATGTCATAAGATGCATATAAATACCTTAGAAGTCTCTTATAAATGCTCAAGCACCTAGCCAAAATCTCTAGACTCTAAAGCAAGGAGCACTGATCTCTTTAGAATGCTATCAACTTGTGGTAGTAAAGATAATGGAGAAGATCAAAGAGAGTTTGATAGGGAAAGGGAGTTGAAAGAGTATGATTAATCAAAATGTGGTGTTAGAGGACTCGTAGAAGCTAGAGTCACCAAACTCCCAAAAATCTTCATACTCCCTCTAGAATTCCAACCCAATGTGAATAAAGATAGCAAGGCGGATAGTACATTCCAAGTCCCTGTTGTGGATCTTCAAGGGCTAGGAGAAAGGAGAGGCGAGATCATTGATGGGATCCTAAGAGCATCCAAAACATGGGGAATCTTTAAAGTGATCAACCATGGAGTCCCACAAGATGTAGTAAATGCCATGCTACAAGGCACCCTAAGCTTACATGAGCAACCCAAAGCGGCTAAGGCACAATTTTACACTCGTGATGGTAGTAAGGCGGTGTCTTATCGTGCAACCATTCACCCTTTAATTTGCTTTGGACTGCCCTGTGGAAGGACACGTTTACTTGTATGTTTGAAGGGATTGGCAACAACAATGCACAAAACCCCGAAGTTCCCCTTGTTTGCATGTATATATTCGTTCAATTCATTCTCTCCGTTCATTAATGTTTGTCCTTTTTCGAAATATGTAATGCATGTTCGATCACATATAGGGAAGCAATGTGCAAGTACGTGGAACACATGATCGTTCTGAAGAACACATTGTGCGGGTTACTCTCGGAGTCGCTAGGACTAGCTAGTGACCACCTAGAGCGAATGGAGTGCATGGAAGCACAGAAAGTGGCAGCCCATTACTACCCACCTTGCCTTGAACCACACTTAACTCTGGGCTCTCCAAAGCATGCCGATCCTTATTTCCTAACCATCATTTCTCAGAACCTGGATGGGCTCCAAGTTCTTCATCAAGATAAGTGGATAGACGTGCCTCTGTTGCAAGGACCTCTTGTGATTATCATTGGAGATTTGTTTCAGGTACAATAACTAATAATTAATTCCATGATCGATCGATGATATATACATAAATACATATACAATATAATTGTTAAGCTTATACTAAATCGAAGTTTGAGACTTCTAAGTGACATAGGATATGGTAGAGCACTATACATTGCATTCATGGTAGACCATAGGATTGAGAACCGACTTCAACATCATTTATTAGAGTGTAAAAACCGGTGAACCGGGTTGTGGCTGCCCCGGAACCAAACCGGTTTGGAAGAGCTTCTCGGATCAAACCGGTTGAACATTTCTGATTGTATTTACTTAAACCCAAGCCCAAAAGCTTTGTAATTGAACTTGGCCCAAAACTTGAGGTCGACCCATCTCCTTAGCTGAAGCCCTGGTCTTTAGTTGAAGCGATACGTTTTGATGAGTGGATCGCGAAGCTTCTGGTGACCTAGCTATTTAAAGCTTTCTTACCTCTTTCGGAGCTGATTCGCTGCTTGCACAAACCCTAGATCTCAGAGTGAGAGAGAGAGAGAGAGAAAAAGAAGGAGAAGAGAGAGCTCGACACCGGAGGTGAAGACGGCGATCGGAGAGGCGATCCCTGTGCCAGAGAAGACGTTGAAGACTCTCGTCAAAGCTTCTACTTGAAGCTTTGCCAGCCTCTAGGGGGCCGAATCCCTTGATCTTCTTCCTTAGCCTTGTTTCTCTTATCTTCTTTGTTGTGTACTCTGTTTCTGGGTGTTCTTGGATCTTTTGGTTTGCCGTTTCCTTGTATTTGTGTAACCATCCTTGAGAGCTTTGATAGTGGATTGGGAAGGGTCTCCCCGCTGAGACTCCGCGGACGTAGGTTTTAACACCGAACCTCGTAAACAATCCTTGTGTCACTTGCTTTACTTTTCTTAGCTTTTGATCTTCAATCATGTGTTGTTTGTGTGCGTTTCTCTTGCTTGATCTGTCGGATCTGAGTTTTACAACGTGGTATCAGAGCTTGGCTCTATAGATCCGTGTGTTCTTTACTGTTTTCCGATGTGCTCTTGTCCTTTGTCTACTTGTTCATCTTGGATCTTATCTCTAGATTGTTTCTTGCTTGTTTTAAGCCTAGAGCGGGATTTCTTGTCAACCAGGGTAACGGATACTTCCGGTGTAACCCTTGGCAGGTCCTACAGTAGAAGAGTAAGTTTTTTGTTCTTTAGGTTGTGTCTTGCGTGGTTTGCTTGCTTCAAAATTTCTTTACACTACTTCTGACTTAATTTTTTGGGTGTTTTCAGGTACCAATATGTCAGAACAATATAGAGTAAAGCCATATGATGGCCACATGGACTACTCCATGTGGAAAGTGAAGATGAGAGCCATATTAACAAAAGAAAAGTGTTATATGGCTGTAACAGACCAATGGCCAGTTGAATTCTCTGCTGCAAGAAGGAAGGAGATTCAAGACCATGCCCATGCTGAGATTATGCTACGTCTAACTGACGAGGTTGCAAGACAAGTGGTTAGTCATACTGAACCTAAACCTTTGTGGGATGCTCTTGATGCTATCTACCTGACTAAGTCCTTGCCTAGCCTTATCTCTACCCTATGTAAGTTATTCAACTTTAGAATGGATACTTCCCTCACCTTAAGTGAAAATCTGGATAAATTTATTAAACTGGCTCAAGATCTTGAAAGATGTGATGAAAAGGTTAAAGAAAGTTATAAGGTAGGTATCATGTTGAATGCTATTCCTAGCCAGTTTGATGTCCTTAAAGACGTGGTCCAGTTTGCTAGGGATGACCTTACTGTTGAAAGGATAGTAGAGTACTTAACCCAGAAAAATGACTCTCTGAAAGTCTTTAAAAACAAGAATGGTTCTAAAAATGATCAAAAGACTGAGTCTAAAAATGAGGTTATGTTTACTAAAGGAAAAGGCAAAAATAATAGGCAGAAAAAGAAGAAGAATAAGTCTAATGATAGCAATTCTTCTAACAAAAAGGACATGTCATCAGTAAAATGTTATTACTGTGGTGTAGTTGGGCATTATTCCACTGACTGTAACAAAAAGAAAAAGGATGACAAGAATAAAGACAAGGATACTAATGGTTCTTCAAATGTGTTTGAACACTGCCCTCAATACTCCTATGAACTGCTTATGTGCACTCATCATGATAATGCTTTGATTAACACTCATGAATCTGTTGTTAATGATGACTGGATACTTGATTCAAGGTGTACACTCCATGCTACTCCTCATAAGCATTATTTTAGCTCTCTAACTGAATCTGATGGTGGTGTAGTTATGTTGGGAGATCACACATCTCTTAAAATCAAAGGCATAGGTACAATTCCCTTAAGGATGTATGATGGTAAGGTAAGGGTCCTCTAAAAGAAACCTATCAAAGAAACCTTAGCTTAACCAACTCAGTAGAGCGGCAAGTAAGGGTCGATCCCACAGAGACTCTTGTATTTGTGTTATTACTTGTATTCCGAGTAACCAAAGGGGGGTTCTTATGAATGATTATCTAAACTACTATGCAAAAATAGAAATAAATATGAATTCAAGGATGATTTAAATATATGAGAGACAAACGTGTTCAACTAGTTAAATCCATCATGATATTGATTCGTTGATCATTGATTCTCTTGATTCTCTTCTCACTTGGATAATCTATTGTGGATAATGACCCTACTAAGGATTAAGATCCAAACTTCATATATAGTTGATAGAACTACCAGTCTAACAACCCTAATTAAATAACAACCTAGAAGACCTTCTAGATTCAATTAAATAACAGCATGACGATTCAAGTTATCAATAGAAACAAACAACTTAGAGCAACCAGACATCTAAGTGACTTGTGAATTTATTCCATTCTTCGACCAACTAGTCCAACCGGTACTAATTGATTAAAGTATACTCTTGATCAAATTAACTCCGACCGGTTATTAATCAGATTCAATTTTAACTAGAAATTCAATTAGGTGATCAATCTAACAAAACCCTAGTTTAGATTCAATTAAGCACAGGGAATAATTTCTATTCAAGTTTGTTGAGAATCAATCAAACCTCACAACTACATACAAATCATGACTTCAATAACTAGCCAAACATAAAGAAATTTAGCAATGCATAATTGAATTAAAATCAAACTTACAAAGGTTCAAAGTTGCTCTCTTGAGAGAAAAACCCTAGCCTCCAAAGGTTGATCAAGAGTTATGACAATAATAGAGAGAGAGAGAAAACTAAAAACAAGGTTTAAATACCCCTAAGATATCCAAAGATAAAAATATCCCGAAATTACATTAAACTAGTCGGAAAAGACCTAATAAAGTCCAATTGAAGCCCAAAACACGCGGCCCAACTCTCCCGTGGCAGAATGTGAGGCGCGGTCTCCTTCTTGGGTGGCGCGGCCGCGGCACATGCCTTCCTAGCCCGCGGCACTCTCGGTTCAGCATTTCAAGTGACACCTCAGAGGCTGTTTTCACCCCATTTGAGTTGGAATTTGGACTCGGAGTACAAATATGAATTGTAGCTCTTCGAGTTAGCTTTCCAGTGATAGCAAATTCAGCTTCATCCGACCACTATATCTTCCAAACACAGCATTGCAAGATAGAGGTGTCAAAACAAGACCTTCAATGCATAGCCCGGATTTAAGCGTTCTTTTCACAAAAGCTCTTGGGTCTTGGTTCTTCCAATCTTCACTTGTATCACTCTAAGCTTCCTCAAACACCTCCATAGTCCACTAAGATCCATCCCGTCCATGCTTGTTTACCTAAAGATCTGCAAAACCGAACAAAACAAGCGCAACTACCCGAAAACACAAGATCCTAGAAATTAACCTAAAACTAACTAAAACTAAGTAAAACTTATGCAAAACTAATATAAAACATGCATCTAAACTACACCTATATGCAAGCTATCAGTAGTTGGGCATTATTCCACTGACTGTAACAAAAAGAAAAAGGATGACAAGAATAAAGACAAGGATACTAATGGTTCTTCAAATGTGTTTGAACACTGCCCTCAATACTCCTATGAACTGCTTATGTGCACTCATCATGATAATGCTTTGATTAACACTCATGAATCTGTTGTTAATGATGTCTGGATACTTGATTCAGGGTGTACACTCCATGCTACTCCTCATAAGCATTATTTTAGCTCGCTAACTGAATCTGATGGTGGTGTAGTTATGTTAGGAGATCACACATCTCTTAAAATCAAAGGCATAGGTACAATTCCCTTAAGGATGTATGATGGTAAGGTAAGGGTCCTCCAAAAGGTCAAGTGGGTTCTTAACCTGAGGAGAAATTTACTTTTAGAGTCAGTTTTAGATGATCTAGGTTGTCAAATTGTGACCTCAAATGGAATAAGAGATGTTATTAGAAATAAAAACATCCTTATTAGGAGCATCAAGAAGGAAGGGCTATACTATGTTATAGCCACTCTTGAATTGAATGTCTCCAAAGGGAAAATTCAATCTGACAATCAAGATCATACAAAAATTTGGCATGATAGGATGGGGCATATATGCAATAAAGGGTTGCATCACCTTTTTAAACTTGGCATGATTTCTATTAAACCTGAAGTCATTGACTTCTGTGAGGATTGTGTTCTAGGTAAGAAAATTGCTCACAACTTTGGCAGATCAACCTATACAGCAAACAAGCCCTTGGAGTATGTCCATTCAGATCTCTGGGGGCCTGCTCAAGTAGAGACTATTGGAGGTAGGAAATATTTCCTATCTCTGGTAGATCACTACTCAAGAAAAGTATGGGTTTACCTGCTAAAATCTAAAGATGAGGCTTTTGAAAATTTCAAAAACTGGAAAATTATGGTTGAAAGCCAATCTGAACACAAATTAAAATGCCTTAAAATTGATAATGGGTTAGAGTTTTGCAACCATGCCTTTAATGATTTCTGTAGAATACATGGTGTTAAAAGACACCTGATTATCCCTGGCACACCTCAGCAGAATGGTACTTCTGAGAGGATGAACAAAACCCTACTTGAAAAAGCTAGGTGTATGCTCATCAGTGCTGGAATGAAAAATTCCATATGGAGAGAGGCTGTAACCACTGCCTCTTATCTCATAAATAGATCACCCTATTCCGCAATAAGGTTTAAAACACCCCAGGAAATGTGGATAGGGAAAATCCCTGATATTTCACATTTAAGGCTGATATGTTGTATTTCATATAGCATAACTAGGACTAGAAAATACATTTTATGTATAGATTTAGGTCTTTTTAGTGCTTGTAATACAAATGAAGAGAAGACTTGAAGAAATTAGAAGAATTAAGGACAAACTTAGAAGAACCAAGAGGAGAAGGCCGCGGATTAGAGCAGTCCGCGGTGGAGCCAAGTAACAGGTCTGCGATCGTGGTGGCACAAGGCCGCGGTCAAACGTTGATTCGGATCGGAGTTTCTACAGGTCCGCGATCACGGAGGCTACTCGTCGTGCCCGTGGAAATCCACGTCAGCAAATATCCGAGGCGGCGATTGCTCTATCTATCTATCTTTATTATAATTAT
This sequence comes from Fallopia convolvulus, assembly GCA_964016875.1. Taxonomy (NCBI): domain Eukaryota; kingdom Viridiplantae; phylum Streptophyta; class Magnoliopsida; order Caryophyllales; family Polygonaceae; genus Fallopia; species Fallopia convolvulus. Next base: position 61,769,828 of record OZ024718.1, on the reverse strand, counting down.
TTCCTATTATTTTATTTTCGTATGTATGGTTTGAGACTTTATTAACCTAGTTTTCAGCTTTGTTTTGGGATCTCTCTCTTAGACCTAGTTTTCAATATTCCAGACTTTTGTATTTTCTCTTCTATGGAGAACTAAACTCCTTTAATTCTATTCAAGTTGAAGCTTTCAGATTCAAGTTTATTGTGAGATTCTACACTTCAGGTTTATTTCTACAGGTTATTTCAACTCTCTTGTGCATAATTTATATCAATTGTATTGATTCCTTCAGGCCTAGCTAACTTGTTGGATTTTAATACTTTCTATTGCTAGATCTAGGTTTTCTCGTAGCAAAACCTAATCTTTGTAGCAACTCAATGTTTTAGGACTTGTTGGACTAAAACCATTGAGAAAGAGATTTGATTGCATGCTTATTGTTTGACTCGTTGGAACTCAATTTGCATGTATCCTACATATCCTTGTTCTCATTGCTAATATCCCTGTGATTTATGATCGTTTCATGAATTGTTTGGATGTTAAGTATTTACATGACCCGTTGGCTTGTTTATTATATCTGATCAGGATAGGAATAACCAAGGAAATAACTTGTTTGAATCAATGATCAATAACTTGATGAAGTGGATACTTGAATAGGATTGTGCCCTAAACTGATAAAAACTCAACCTTTGTTTGCCTAATTGCTTTACTTGCTTTGATTTCTCTAGTTTTAGAATTACAATTCCAAAATCCCCCTTTATTACCTTTTCTGAGTTGATAATAATATTACTCTGAATTACAAGTGTCTCTTGGGTTCGACACCGACTTACCAACTATACTAGTTGTGTAACTAGGGATTTATTTTTGATTTGGCACGACGACTTTCAGCCAGTCAAATTTTGGCGCCGTTGTCGGGGATCGAACCCGGGTCACCCACGTGACAGGCGAGAATACTTACCACTATACTACCCACTTCCTTCATCAAGTTATTGATCATTGATTCAAACAAGTTATTTCCTTTGGTTATTCCTATCCTGATCAGATATAATAAACAAGCCAACGGGTCATGTAAATACTTAACATCCAAAATTTTGGCGCCGTTGCCGGGGACATTTTGTTTTATTCTAAGTTTTTATTGTTACCAATTCTGGTGTGGATCCTAGTTTATGGTCCACAACCGTGCTACTGATTCTTCTATTTTGCCTTTTGATTCAGAGATTGAAAGGACTCTTTCCAGGTTGAGACGTTAAGCTCGGAATCTACTTAGTGAATTACCATTCAACTTGAATTCTGCTGAAACTGAGACAATAGGAGATCAGACTTTGAGGCAGCTAACTGCCCCAAACTTTCAACAGCAGCCCCTGGCTGTACAGTTCCCTACACTAGATGAAGGCGTTAAGTTTGAGTTGAAATCCGGGTTGATCCACCTTTTACCACACTTCCATGGGCTAGGTGGAGAAGACCCTAACAAGCATCTTGCTGAATTTGATCAAGTCTGCTCCAGTATGAAACCTGCTGATGTAACTGAAGACCAGATCAAGCTAAGGGCGTTTCCTTTCTCTCTTAAGGATTCAGCCAATGAGTGGCTCTACTATCTTTCTCTAGGCTCCATCAATACCTGGACTAAGATGAAAGCAACATTCTTGGAGAAGTACTTTCCAGCCACCAAATAGAACAGTCTGAAGAAGATCCTGAGCAACATTGAACCACAGGTTGGGGAGAGCCTGTACGATTATCATGAGCGCTTCAAGAGGTTGTGTTCTAGTTGCCCATATCATGGGTACTCTGATCAAGACCTGGTGCTTTACTTCTTTGGTGGATTATTGGACGATGAACGCAGAATGGTGAATACAGCTTGTGGTGGAAGCCTGATGAACAAGACACCAACAAATGCCCTTGAGCTCTTTTCTGAGCTATCTGAGAACTCAAGGCAATTCAACAAGAGAACTGGCGCTAAAGGAGTCAATGTTGTGGACTCCTCATCTTCTGCTTTAAGATCTGAGGTAGCGGAGTTGAAAGATATGATGAAGAGGTTCATGCTGCAAGGAACCCCTCAACAACTGAAGGCATGTGAAATCTGTGCTGACGCACTTCACCCTACTAATGCCTGCCCACAACTCCATGAACCTCAGGTTGAGGTTAATGTTGTAGGAGGTTATGGACCTCCTAGACCTCGTTTTGATCCTTATTCTAATACATACAACCCAAGTTGGGGAGCTCATCCAAATCTGAGATATGGGAATCAAAATCAGCCTCAATGTAATCAACAAGGAGGAAATCAACAAATCAGGCAGCCTTATGCTCCTAGACCTCCAGTTCAGAATCAAAACAACTCATTCAATGCTGAAGAGATGATTGCAAGGCTAGCTAACACAGTAGACCAGATGGGACAGAACACTCAAGCTAGTATCAAGAATATAGAGACTCAGATCAATCAACTGGCTACTGCAGTAAGCAAATTAGAAGCCAAAGATTCTGGAAAGTTGCCAGCACAACCCATCAATCCAAGGGAGAATGTGAGTGCTATCACATTAAGAAGTGGAAAAGAGCTGAACAGAGACGTGGAGGTGTGTGAAGATCCATGAACTAAAATTTCCGATTTTCTGAAGAATGACTCCGTGACCGCGGTGAACAACCTCCGCGACCGCGGCACCTCAACTGAGAGCTTAGAAATTCTAATCGAAGACACCGCGACCGCGGTGACCAATGTCCGCGATCGCGGAAGCAAGGAAGTTTCGGATCGCTAGAAATCCGATTTGCCGCGATCACGGGAATCTGGCCGCGCCCGCGGATTTGTAGCTGAACCTGAGGATTCTTATGTTCGACCTTAGTTTCCTCCCATGAATTCACAAAAGCCTATTCCACCATTCCCTGAGGCACTCAAGGATACAAAGAAGCCAGAACATGACAAGGATATCTTTGAGACGTTCTCCAAGTGTGAGGTAAACATCCCTTTGCTTAATTTGATTAAAAGCGTTCCTAGATTTGCTAAATTTCTGAAAGAGTTGTGCACTATTAAAAGGAACCAAAAATTAAAAGGGAAACAGAAAGTTAAGGTTAGTGAACATGTCTCTGCTGTATTTCAAAGGCGTATGCCTAAGAAGTGCAGTGATATCTAGGCATGTTTAACATTCTTTGTATAATAGGAGACACTAAAATTGATAAAGCCATGCTTGATTTAGGTGCTTCTATTAATGTCATGCCTTATTATGTTTACACGTCACTAGGCTTAGGACCTTTGCATGAAACTGGTATTGTTGTTCAATTAGCTGATAGGTCCATAGTCTACCCGAAAGAGATTGTTGAGGATGTCCTTGTTATGGTTGATAATTTGATATTCCCTGCTGATTTCTTTATGCTTGACATGGATCATGATGTGCATGCTGCACCAATTCTGTTAGGTAGACCTTTCATGAAAACTGCTAGAACAAAAATTGATATGTGTAAAGGTGTCCTGACCATGGAATTTGATGGGGAAATATTTGAATATAGCATGGATAATGCTATGAAATTCCCCCAAGATGATCACTCTCTATGCTCAATTGATGTAATTGATCCTATTGTACAAGATGCATTTGATACTACTTGTGTAGATGAGTTACAATCTGTTCTAGAGAATGACATTGATCTTGCATGCTTGGATTATTAATTGCCTAAAATATATCATGAAATCCTTGCTGATCTAAATGCTTGCTGTGAATCCCATGCTGATGCTTTGGCCATTGGGCCCATACCACTAACTCTCCCTACCGAGAAATTGCTTCCTTCTGTAGTACAGGCACCAGAAGTTGAGCTTAAACAACTCCTTGGACACTTGAAATATGCCTTCCTTGGAGATGGTGACACTTTACCTGTCATTATTTCTAACAAACTCTCCAAGGAACAAGAAGATAGATTGGTGCAGGTACTTAAGGAGCACAAGACAACACTAGGCTGGACTATTGCTGACATTAAAGGGATTAGTCCCTCTACATGTATGCATAGGATCCTCCTAGAAGATGGCGCCAAGCCATCCAGACAGCCACAGAGAAGGCTCAACCCACCTATGATGGAGGTAGTCAAGAAGGAGGTATTGAAGCTCCTACATGAAGGTATGATTTATCTCATCTCTAATAGTCAGTGGGTTAGTCCGACCCAAGTTGTGCCCAAGAAGGGTGGTATTACAGTGGTACAAAATGTGCATGGGGAATTAGTCCCCACAAGAGTCCAGAATGGTTGGAGAGTCTGTATTGATTACCGTAAGATGAACACGGTAACCAGAAAAGATACTTTCCCTTGCCATTCATTGATCAAATGCTTGAGCGACTTACCGATCGTTCCTATTACTGCTTTTTAGATGGCTATTCAGGGTATTTTCAGATTGCTATTGCACCAGAGGACCAAGAGAAAACGAAATTTACATGTCCTTTTAGCACTTTTGCATACCACAGAATGCCATTTGGGTTATGTAACGCACCCGGGACGTTCCAAAGGTGTATGGTTAGTATCTTTTCTAAATACATCAAAATTTTTATTGAGGTTTTTATGGATGACTTTACAGTACATGGTGATGACTTTGATGCCTGTTTAAATCATATCTCTTTAGTCCTTCAAAGATGTGTAGAAACCAATTTGGTTCTAAACTCTGAGAAGTGTCACTTTATGGTTGAGCAAGGCATTGTTTTAGGTCACATAGTGTCATCCAGGGGTATTGAGGTTGATAAGTATCATTCAGTCCTTGCCTTATCCTACTAATGTGCGTGAAGTGCGTTCTTTTCTAGGCCATGCAGGTTTCTATCGCATGTTTATTAAAGATTTTTCAAAGATCTCAGCCCCATTATGTGAATTGCTGAAGAAAGAGGTGCCTTTTGAGTTCATTGAGGCATGCAAAAGGCGTTTGATGAGCTGAAAACTCGCCTTACAAGTGCACCAATAATTCAAGCCCCGGATTGGTCTCGACCTTTTGAGATCATGTGTGATGCAAGTGACTACGCTGTTGGGGCTGTTTTGGGTCAAAAGGAAGCTAAAGCATCCCATGTTATACATTATGCTTCCATGACCTTGAATGATGACCAAAGAAACTAATCCACTACTGAAAAGGAAATGCTTGTTGTAGTGTTTGCTTTGGAGAAGTTCAGACAGTATCTGTTGGGGACAAAGGTGATAGTATACTCAGACCATGCAGCACTTCGTTATTTGATGACGAAAAAGGAGGCTAAGCCGAGACTGATTAGATGGATTCTCCTGCTGAGTGAGTTTGATATAGAGATCAGAGACAAAAAGGGAGCTGAGAATCTGGTGGCTGATCATCTAAGTAGGCTTGTGCATGAAGAAAATACGCCAGGAAGCCAAGATCAGATTCAAGGACGTTTTCCCGATGATACATTGTTCGAGGTTTGTGAGGCCGAAACCGCGATCGCGGTGAAGGACCGCCGCGCCCGCGACACTGCTACTGAGACGGGCAAAAATAATTTGCATTGTTCGCGATCGCGGGAATTTGAATGCGCTCGCGGACCTTACTTCGATAGTGAATTCAATCCTCGATTTGAAGAATTTATTTTTGGGGTACATTCATTTCGCCCATGGTATGCAAACATTGTTAAATACCTCGTCTCGGGGGAGTTCCCATCTAATTTTACTAAGGCCCAGAAGGACAAGGTACGTCATGAATCCCGATTCTATGTTTGGGATGATCCGTATATGTGGAAGCACTGCACAGATCAGGTAATCCGACGTTGTGTCCCGGATTCTGAGGTACAATCTATCCTTTCTTTTTGTCATTCCTATGCATGTGGGGGTCATTTTGGGACTAACAAAATAGCTAGGAAAGTGCTAAAAGCTGGTTTTTATTGGCCTCATATTTTTAGGGATGCTTATGCTTTCTATAAATCATGTGATCGTTGTCAGATGGTGGGTAATATTTCTAAGAGACATGAAATGCCTCAATCCCGTATGATATTTTGTGAAATTTTTGATGTTTGGGGCATTGATTTCATGGGACCCTTCCCCTCCTCTTATGGGAATCTGTATATTTTGCTTACGGTGGACTATGTTTCCAAGTGGGTGGAAGCAAAGGCCACCAGAACTGATGATTCAAAAGAAGTTGCAGGTTTCCTTAAAGACAACATTTTCTCCAGATTTGGGATTCCGAAGGCTTTGATAAGTGACAGGGGTACTCATTTTTGCAACAAGACTGTGAGTGCGTTATTGAAAAAGTACCATATCACTCAGAAGTTCTCTACAGCTTATCACTCCCAAACCAATGGACAAGCTGAAGTGTCTAACAGGGAGATAAAAACAATCTTGGAGAAGACGGTGACACCTAACAGGAAAGATTGGAGTTTGAGACTCAATGATGCTTTGTGGGCGTACCGTACTGCTTATAAGACACCCATTGGGATGTCTCCCTTCAGATTGGTTTATGGAAAAGGCTGTCACTTGCCAGTGGAACTTGAGCACAAAGCTTATTGGGCAGTCCAAAAATGCAACTTCAACATCAAAGAAAATGGAGAATTCAGGAAATTACAGTTGCAAGAGTTGGAAGAGTTGAGATTGGATGCTTATGAAAATGCTGTGAATTACAAGAATAAAACAAAAGCATGGTATGAAAAGAACATCCTAAGGTAGGAATTCAAAGCTGGAGACAAGGCCCTTCTTTTTCAGTCTCGTCTCACACTCTTCCCAGGAAAACTCCGTTCTAGATGGGTTGGACCGTATACTGTCGCTCGCGTTTTTCCACATGGGACTATGGAATTAATTGATGGGGACTCCCAAAAGGTGTTTAAAGTAAATGGTCAAAGATTGAAGAAATACCATGAGGGAGTCAGCCAAGAGGTGCTAGAGGAGGTGGGTCTTGCTGATCCAATCCCAAATACTGATTAAAAAGGGTATTAATGTCGAACCAACGACATTAAACAAAGGCGCTGCTCGGGAAGCAACCCGAGGTAAGTTTTCTTTATCTTTATCTTTTCTTTGTTTTTAGTTTAGTTTTTCTTTTCAATCTTGTCGGACTAACATGCAGGTACTAGGTTCGAAAGAACAAATTTTGGAAAATTGTTTTTCTCGAAAACAAGGCGAACAGGTACTCAGCTACAGCTCCGCGATCGCGGAGGTTACCCACCGCGATCATGGCCGCGAGATGTTTTAAAAAAAATATATATTAAGGATTTGACGGAAAACCGGTTTTGCCCTTCCCCCAACCGGTCGGCCCTACTCTTCTTCTTCTTTACCAACCTTCTTCTTCTACCTCTATCCTTGCACCATTCTAAACCTTCAAGCTCTCAAACCTCCATAACCTCTCAAACCCATTTTCTCAAACACCATAAAAATCAAATCCGGACCCATTTTCTTCACCCTTTCTTCATCCTAAACACAAATCCCTAATCCAAATCCTCAAATTCCCATTCATAAACCCACAAAATCAAATCTAAAATCCATACAAAATTTTAGATTATCATTCTCAAAACCCCTCCAAATCCATTTGCTCTCTGTGAATCTGTCATTTGGAGTGTCCGCCGGTCCACCTCGGGCCACAACCGAAGCCACCGCGAGTCACAGCGAGCGAAGTTCAGCAGAATTGCGGTAACTGTAGAGCCGCGATCGCGGTGAAGAGACTTCGCGCTCGCGAAACTGTAGCCAGAGCCGAAAATCTGAATTTATGAGTCCGATTTCATCTTCTCTACAATTCATTCAAAATTATGGCATATCCAGTTCGGTTAAGTAGGGCAGAGAAGGAATTATGGAATGAGATTGATAGGAAGATTATGCTGTCTACTAAGTTCTTTCATGTCCCGACATTATATTCTTTGGGATTATATCAGTCGGTTCATCAGTTATTACAGCAGGGTGGTTTGGGAGGATTGATTCCTTTTCATGCTTATACATACAAGCCTCTAGTATTGGAGTTTTTGGTGACTTATAGAGAGCTTGATGATGGTAGGATTGGATTTAGACTGTTAGGGGGAGATTATTCATTAACTAGACATCAGTTGGCTAAGTGTTTTGGGGTGATTGGCCAACCTACTACTGGCTGGTTGGATATTGATGATAACCCAGGTGTGATGCATTTTTGGACTGAGGTGACTCATACTCAGTATTACAGTCTTGTTCATCCAGGATTGAGATTATGTCATAAGGTGATTTCCAACACCTTTTTGGGTAATGGGGAGGTTAATAAGATGGCGGCTCGGGATGTGGCAATGATGTGGTGTTTGATGAGGGACCAACCTGTGGTCCCTGATTGGGTAGAGCTTTTTATTTATGATGTGAGGAAGGCCCGATCTCTGCCCGATAAAATTTCTTTTGGGGGCTTGATCACTCTGATTGCCCTTCGATTTTTGAGCTTAGAGGTTATACAGGACCGCTACAGAGCAATAGTAGGTGGAGGGATTTGTTTTGATATATCACAGCTGAAGAGGTCCAAGTTGTTATTTGAGTCCCAGAATGGGGGGGGGGTGGATTGGCATTGTGGTTGACAGCATGAGCCGTATTTACGTTTGCCTAGGGAGTTTAGAGCTGAGGAGACAACTCAACATTTCTTTCTGGAATCTAATGTGATGGTGGTGGCAGACGAGGAGGAGGAAGAAGAGCAGGCATATGAGCATCACGATGAGCATCCTCATGGGCATCATGAAGCTAGTCCATCTGGTGTTGGAGGAGCTTCAGAGTGGTATGATGAGATGTTCACTGCAATGGAGAACCTGAGCATGACATTTGATTCTATTTCTGACCAGTAGGGTTACTTTAAGAGACAACAGGATGCTATGAGGAGTACTTTGGAGGATGTAGGGAGGAATGTCAGGGACATGTCCGTGACTATGGACCAGATGAGGGAGAGACAAGAGGTATTTTATCAGCATTATTGGCCTCAGTATCCTCAGTTTTTTCCACCGCCAGGTCCACCACAGTGAGTCTTCTGTTCCCTTCCTTGACTTTTTCTGATTTGTCTTTTATTTCATTGAGTGCAATGAAAGATTTGAGTATGGGTATGTACAGTTGTATTTCAAATTTTTGCATTTTCAGATTAAAAAAAAAAAGAAAAAAAAACATTAAATCCTGTGCTGAGTTGAAAACCCGAAAGGGCGGCTTAGGCAAAAATCAAGGGCCCGGACCGGCATTAGGCTGGGGTAATAAGAGGCTAAAAAGAGTGAAAGTGAGCTTGGTGAGCACATCTATTGAAAAATGAAATGAGCGGTTAGGTGAAAACCCGAAAGGGCGCCTAAGCAGAATGTGTGAAAAAAAAGAGTGCTTAGGAACATTTCTGCTGGGGCTTGAGGATTATTATTTATGGGGTTTTACCTTTGTTTTGATTTTGATATGATTTGAGTGATAGATTGTGCTAGGATTTTCATTGTGTGCACTTTCATTCTTTTACATGGGTTCGGGTTGTGAGCTTAATTTCTGAGTGTTGTTTAGTTTTAGGTCATTCTTTCCCAATACTGTCTGTAGACCTTTGTTGCATTGTCTTGATTGATTTTATTTTGATCTTACTCGAGGACGAGCAAGGTCTAAGTATGGGGGAATTTGATATGCTGTATTTCATATAGCATAACTAGGACTAGATAATACATTTTATATATATATTTAGGTCTTTTTAGTGCTTGTAATACAAATGAAGAGAAGACCGAAGACTTGAAGAAATTAGAAGAATTAAAGACAAACTTAGAAGAACCAAGAGGAGAAGGTCGCGGATTAGAGCAGTCCGCGGTGGAGCCAAGTAACAGGTCCGCGATCGCGGTGGCACAAGGCCGCGGTCGCGGTCAAACGTTGACTCGGATCAGAGTTTCTACAGGTCCGCGATTGCGGAGGCTACTCACCGCGCCCGCGGAAATCCACGTCATCAAATATCTGAGGTGGTGATTGCTCTATCTATCTATCTTTATTATAATTATTTCCTATTATTTTATTTTCGTATGTATGGTTTGAGACTTTATTAACCTAGTTTTCAGCTTTGTTTTGGGATCTCTCTCTTAGACCTAGTTTTCATTATTCCAGACTTTTGTATTTTCTCTTCTATGGAGAACTAAACTCCTTTAATTCTATTCAAGTTGAAGCTTTCAGATTCAAGTTTATTGTGAGATTCTACACTTACGGTTTATTTCTACAGGTTATTTCAATTCTCTTGTGCATAATTTATATCGATTGTATTGATTCCTTCAGGCCTAGCTAACTTGTTGGAGTTTAATACTCTCTATTGCTAGATCTAGGTTTTCTCGTAACAAAACCTAATCTTTGTAGCAACTCAATGTTTTAGAACTCATTGGACTAAAACCATTGAGAAAGAGATTTGATTGCATGCTTATTGTTTGACTCGTTGGAACTCAATTTGTATGTATCTTGCATATCCTTGTTCTCATTGCTAATATCCCTGTGATTTATGATCGTTTCATGAATTGTTTGGATGTTAAGTATTTACATGACCCGTTGACTTGTTTATTATATCTGATCAGGATAGGAATAACCAAAGGAAATAACTTGTTTGAATCAATGATCAATAACTTGATAAAGTGGATATTTGAATAGGATTGTTTCCCTAAACTGATAAAAACTCAACCTTTGTTTGCCTAATTGCTTTACTTGCTTTAATTTCTCTAGTTTTAGAATTACAATTCCAAAATCCCCCTTTATTACCTTTTCTGAGTTGATAATAATATTACTCTGAATTACAAGTGTCTCTTGGGTTCGACCCCGACTTACCAACTATACTAGTTGTGTAACTAGGGATTTATTTTTGATTTGGCACGACGACTTTCAGCCAGTCAAAGGCCTTTTGGCTGTACAACTTATGCCCAAATATCCCAGGGCAAGCTTCAGCCTAGGACCCTAAAGTGTGTTATGTTGGGTTATCCAAAGGGAATAAAAGGATATAAGCTATTACTTATTCAACCAAGAGGTTATAAGGTAATATCTTCCAAGTCTTTCACTTTTAATGAAAAGAATTTTCATTTCAAGTCAATTCTAACATCAGTTTCTGAGAAGACAGGTACCCCACAAGACCCTAGAGATAAAAATGGCACATTCTTAGAAAACCATGATACCCTTGATGATGAGGAGGAGTTTGATATTGGTCACTCCTCAAGTGCTTTCCAAGAAGATTCTGAAAGAAATAACAACCAGACTGAAGGGCAAAATATCTCAAGTCCTAAAAATGTAGGTATGCAACCTCACCAATTAGGTGGGGCAGTAAGTAATTCTGATCCCTCTAGCTCAAGTTCTAGTAGTTTTGTAAATAGCAACAACATTCCTGACATACATGATCATGATCTTGATGAAGTTGTTATGCATGATGAACATGATTTGCATAAACATGATCTTCATGACATACATGTTGCTAATGACTTAGCTGATTATCAACTTGCTAGAGATAGGGAACCTAGAGTTAGGATTCCTAATACCAGATTTGTAGATTTTATGAACTTGCATGAATATACTCAACTGTATCAGAATTATTCTAAAATTGTTGAGTTTGCCTTCTTAGTTGTTGAAGTTGTTAGAAATGTTCTTCCTGATTCTTATGAACAAGCTATAAAATGTGCTCATGCTAATGACGGGCTTAAAGCAATGCATGAAGAAATTCAATCCATGTATGTTAATAACACCTGGATTCTTGTTCCCAAACCTGATAAAGTCAAGTTGATAGACTGTAAATGGATATATAAGCTAAAAGAAAGAGCTAATGTCAATGATCCTCCCAGGTATAAAGCCAGACTTGTAGACAAAGGCTTTACACAGAAAGAAGGGATATATTACAATGACATATTCTCTCCTGAAGTAAAATATAAAACTATGAGACTGCTTCTTGCTATGACTGTTGTATATGATTGGGAACTTGAACAAATGGATGTTAAGACTGCTTTTTTACATGGTGATTTGATTGAAACTATCTACATGCGCCAGCCTAAAGGCTTTGTTGATAAAAATAAACCTGAGCATGCTTGTTCACTTAAGAAATCCATTTATGGGTTGAAGCAATCACCCAGGCAATGTTAGGCCCAAAATTCCATCGGCCCATTTGGTAAGCCAAGCCCACAAAGAGACAGAGAAGTCACCGGTTGGTTTGATTGCAGAAGAATCCGGGAAAGAAGAGAAGTCATCAGTCACTCAATTGAAGGAAGAAAGCTTCTGTCACGAAGCAGAGAGGCGCGGTCAAAAGATAACGGATGGGGCGTTTTTCACCTCCGACCTATGCGGGAAGTGGGTAGTAGTTAAGAGATATGCCTTAGAAATCCAGGAATTGTGGGAGGTAGGAAGTAACCATTGGAACAGGGGGTTTATAGGTAGAATTTGGCGATTTTGTACAGACAAACACTTGTAACTAAAATAGTTAATCGAAAGAGAGAACTCTAGCCCTCGGCATTCAAAGAATTCGTACTTTCACATAGTTCTTGTTTCCCTTTTAATTCGATCGTGCCCCGATCTAGAACAGGGATTTGTCAATCAAATTTTTGTCCAAAACAATTTGGCGCCCACCGTGGGGCCCTACGATCGAAAAGTATTCATCTCTTCACGTTGAAGGAAGTTCAGGAAAACTGCCATGAGAAACCCTAACGAAGATGGCCAAGAGCTAAACGCCGGAGATGATGGAGGCGCATGCCAGGACGCGCCGGCGGCCCTTTGCCTCGAATTATACGAATTTGCTCAAAGGCTCCAAGCTCTGGAGAAGGAACTGACTGATCAACGTGCTTGCAACGAAAAGCACAAAGCGAGTATTGAGCAGTTAACCACCGATAATGACGGTTTACGCTCCCAACTCTAGTCCGTATCCTCTGTCGGCCTCTCCCGCCCGAGTAACAGATCGGACTCGAAACAGTGGGGTGAAGGCTCCTTGGTAAACCACCCTAGCCGGCGCGAGGGAAACTCTGGCTTGGAGTTCGTTACTCCACCAGCAATGGTCCCTGGGGTGCCATCGTTTACCCCTGCTCGGGGCAACCCTATGAGCGAAGGGGCAAGGGCACCCATACGTTTTTGATCGGCGCGAGAGGTTAGCCCCCGACGCTTTGAAGACGAGGCCATGGATGATGATGAGGATTGGGACCGTCGCCGTCCCCGGGACCTCGAAAGTATCGTCCGAAACCAATTCAAGATGTTCACCGAACGATTGGCGAAGATACCCGGGGTTCCACGGCCCATAGAGAAGGAAGCGGTTGACGGTTACGACGAGTCACCTTTCGCCCCCCACATTGCCCAGGTTGAGATACCGAAGAAGTTCTCGGTACCCAGTATGTGTTGGTGATTTGTGAAAGTCATCAATCCATTTGGTGTGAGTTATGAATGGATAAGTGTGGGAACTATCAAGGGTATCGCTTAGGTTTGGGGCATGCGGGAGGCACGGCCTAGTGATCGGCCCAATGGTGGTTATAAGGGTTTAAAGAGAGGTTGGAATCATGTGGCATCGATGCAAGGACGCTAAAGGCACGCCTTGATCGATTGGACCCAAGTTGAGGTTCACGGCCTAGGGTTGGCCATGGCACGAGGCTGGAACCTCATATGTGCCGAGCACCGTGCGTCAGCATGGCACGCCGAGACGCACCAGCGGACGCGCGCCTAGTGCTGAGGCACCTGCATCGGCGCGCCGCTGCGATGGTGCAAGCGCGCGACAGCCGCGGTTTGCCAAGGCGCGCCGAGGGTGCTGTTTTGGTTGTTTTGCAAATGTGGCTTGATTCATGTAATGAATTGGCAATGTGATGATTCCTAGGTTGAGAAATAGAGCTCAAGGACTATGTGGCAAAATTTGAGAGCTAACCAAAGCTTGGAACCTCGGTTTTAAGCTAGCTCAAGTTAGGAGCTGTTTTTGGTTTGAGCTAGGGTGTTGACCTTTTGGCTTCGCGAAAGCTTCACCGAGCCTCGTAGGGACGAGACGCACATTTCATGTCTCGAGCATGTGGGTGCGACAAGCTAGATCGGAGCTAGCTTCCCCTTGGATTGGGCCGCGCGCCTCATGGGCCTTTTTGGGCTTTGCCTTGAGTTTTGGATAAGGATGAAGTTTGAAATTTGAAAGTTTGTTGAGGGAAGTTACCAAGGTGGTTACAACAACTTTCCTATTTCTTCTCCTTGTTTTTCTCCTTAATTTTCTTAACAAAATAACTTCCCATTTCTCTCTCCATAACCGCCCATCCTCTTGCCTATAAATAGAGAAGGGACGCCTCTTGTTCAAGTGTTCGAGAATGAATTCTCTCAAGAGGGTCGTGAGTTCTAATAAAATCACGAAAGTTGTGTTTGATTGTTCTACATCAATTCACAAGACACTTGTTGAAGAACGAGGTGCGTATATATGCAATGATGATACATGCTTGCCACATGTTCATTGTATAGCAACGTTTTATCTCACAACATTATTGTGGTTAATCCCTAGGCATATTAATAGGGGCAATAAACTTTGAAGGAAAGCAGGGTCTCACCCCGTGACTCGTTGTCTTATCTAGTCAAGTCATGTTGTTTATGCTTTCAAAGATTTAACTTGTGGTTTTCATAAACTAACACTATTCGGCGGTGATTACCCTTGTGGTCTACACCCAACGAGATTACCTTCGGGTCTACTCACGAGATTACCCTTCGGGGTCTACTCAATCGTCTTGATTACCCCTCGGGGTCTACAAGAGCCGAATCTAACCTTCAACTAAAAACACTAACTAAAACTAACAATCTTCAACGTTTATTTATTGTTTTAGTTTTTGTTGTTTTGTGACTTGCAAGGCAATTGATAATGGCAAAAATGAGTGAATCATCGATCAAGGAGATGGCCTCTAAGTTCGTGAAACTCGAAAAGTTTGAGGGCCTGGATTTCCGTCGATGGCAGAAGAAGATGCATTTCTTTCTTACTTCTTTGAAAGTGGTGTATATGCTTACAACACCATGTCCAGAGATACCACCCCCCATACTGGACGAGGTCGATGAAGAAACCGAGGAACAAGCCAAAGAAAGGCAATCCATATCGCTCGAACATAGACATTATGGGAAATGGGAGAATTACGACTACATATGTCGTGGTCATATCTTAAATGGTATGGCGGACTCCCTCTTCGATGTGTATCAACACTATGAGTCCGCTCGTGGTTTGTGGGATGCACTCGAAGGGAAATATTTGGCCGAAGATGCTTCGTCCAAGAAGTTCCTTGTTTCTAACTTCAACTATTATAAGATGTTGGAGTCTAAACCGGTGATGGATCAATATCATGAGTTGGTTCGCATTTTGGGACAACTTAAACAACATGGTATTGCTATGGACGAGGATTACGCCGTCTCGTCCATAGTGGATAAGTTGCCTCCTTCATGGAAAGAGGCAAAACATCTTCTTAAGCATTCCAAGGAAGACATGAATCTTGTCCAACTTGGCTCTCATCTTCGGATTGAGGAAGAGTTCAAAATGAACGATAAAGGGAAGAAGAATGAGGACAAGACCGCCCATTCAGTGAATACCATAGAGGCGGCCAAACGCAAGGGCAAGGGCGCCAAGGGCGCTAAGTGGCCCAAGAAGTCCAAGGGTGGTAAAATAAGAAAAGACGGTAAGCGTGTCTCTAATGAAAAGATAAAAGGGACATGCTGGAATTGTGGCAAGATTGGCCACATGAAACGGGATTGCGAAGCCAAACCCGTGCGCAAAGACAAGGGCCCGCCTACGCCTAAGTCGGGCTCGGGCGCAAGCCACGAGCAAGGTAATCCAATGGAACTTGGTTTATCTAAAAGTGATTCATTGTTTAGTGTATCTAAAATTGATGAATGTCTTGTCTTGAAGGATGAGAATTTAAATTGGTGGCTTGACTCGGGAGCCACCACACATGTGTGCATGGACAAAAGATGGTTCAAGCACATGAAGGATGTGGAGGACGGTTTAGTTCTCTACATGGGAAACGAGTCAACGACTCTGGTCTTAGGAAAAGGAGACGTGCTTCTACACTTTACAAGTGGGAAGGAACTTATTCTACATAATGTTTTGTACGTACCCAACATTAGAAAGAATGTTGTAAGTGGTGGTGTATTGAATAAGTTGGGATATCGATTGGTCTTCGAGGCCGATCGTCTTGTTATAAGTAGGGCTGGAATATTTGTAGGCTTCGGCCACTATAAGAACAATATGTTCCTACTTAATGTAATCAATAATAATAAAGTTATGTATGATTACATGGTGGTGTCAAATGAATCGGTTTATGATTTGTGGCACACGAGGTTAGGGCTTGTCCACATGAAACGCATGTTGGATATGGAAAAGGATCAAGTTATTCCTAGCTTTGAACCTACACAAGAAAAGTGTAAAACTTGCTTGCTAACCAAAATAACTAGGCTTCCTTTCAAGAGAATTGAAAGAGAGGAAGGAGTCCTAGGCCTAGTCCATTCGGACTTGGGGGATTTGCATGCAACGCCATCGTTGGGTCAAAAGCGTTATTACATAATGTTTATTAATGACTACTCTAGGTATTGCTATATCTATCTTGTTCATTCAAAGAGTGAGGCACTTGATAGATTCAAGGCATATAAAACCGAAGTAGAATTGAAAACCGGAAATAAGATCAAAAGACTACGATCCGATCGTGGTGGTGAGTATATGGACAAGGAGTACTTTGAGTCTTGTGGTATAATCCATGAGACAACGGCTCCATATACACCTCAACAAAATGGGGTGGCGGAACGAAAGAATCGTGTGCTTAAGGACATGGTAAACGCCATGTTGTCTTACTCCGGGTTAAAGAACTCGTTTTGGGGTGAGGCGATGCTAATGGCAAACTTTATCTTGAATAGAGTGCCTAGCAAGAGGAATCGTCAATCACCTTACGAGTTGTGGTTCAAAAAAAAACCTAGTCTTGATCATCTTCGTATATGGGGATGTCGTGCGGTCGTAAGACTCACGGACCGTAAACGAAAGAATTTGGGAGACAGGGGTGTTGAGTGCATCTTCATTGGATATGCACATAATTCTAAGGCCTATAGGTTCTTTGTTATAGAGCCTAATCATGCAATTTCGGTAAATATCGTGATAGAATCGCGTGATGCAATATTTGATTAGACTAGATTCACATCTAGTCCGAGGCCTAGAGAAAAGGACCAAGAAGAAGTTGATCCATCCTCGGATCCAATGGAAACCGAGGAAGAACCAACATCGGCACTTGGACCGAGAATAACTCGGTCCATGTCCTGTGCCGCCGCGCCACAAGGCACATCCGGAAGGGCGTCGCAAGGCGCGCCCTTGGCACTGAGTAGAGACCACACCGGCGTGACGTCGATGCTCGAGGGATCGGACCTGAGTGAGGAAAGGAGATCGCCAAGGCGCAAGGCTGCGGAGATCGAGGATGAGGACGCCGGCGCGCCTAGTGATGCCGAGGACGACGCCGTGGCATTGCTTGGCACGAGTGGCACCGGTGTGCCTACGCCGAGGGCTCAAAAGCAAAAGCGACGTCGAGTGCACGAGGCACTTGCGTTGGGACACAAGTCTCGCGAGCCCATCTTTGAGATGTTCTTGGTTGAAGGGTCTAGAGAAAACGTGGGTCAAAGAATTTCATATTTTCATATGGATGAGGATCCCAAGACTTTCAACGAAGCCATGACTTCTCAAGATGTTTCATTTTGGAAAGAAGCAATCCAAGATGAGATGGACTCCATTGTTGGCAACAACACATGGGAGTTGTCGGACCTTCCACCCGGATGCAAGCCATTAGGGTGTAAATGGATCTTCAAAAGGAAGATGAAGGTCGATGGGTCCATTGACAAGTTTAAGGCTCGATTGGTTATCCAAGGCTTTAGACAAAGAGAGGGTGTTGATTATTTTGACACCTATGCCCCCGTGGCAAGAATCACCACGATAAGACTCTTGATTGCCTTAGCGAGCATTCATGGTCTTGTCATCCATCAAATGGACGTGAAGATGGCGTTCTTAAATGGAGACTTGGATGAAGAGGTTTACATGAAGCAACCCGAAGGATTCGTAGTGGAAGGACAAGAACATAAGGTATGTCGTTTGATCAAATCTCTTTATGGACTTAAGCAAGCGCCTAAGCAATGGCATAATAAGTTTGATGAAATAATCTTAACCAATGGGTTCAAGATTAATCAAGCGGATAAGTGTGTTTATAGCAAGTTTGATAATTCTGGTCAAGGAGTTATAATTTGTCTATATGTTGATGACATGCTTATATTTGGTACAAACCAAATGTTAGTGGATAAGACAAAAGAATTCTTGTCTACTAAGTTCTCCATGAAGGATCTTGGAGAGGCCGATGTGATCTTAGGAATTAAGATAATAAGGGATGGTATGGGTTTGGCCCTAACACAATCCCATTACATCGAGAAAGTGGTAAAACGATTTAATTGTGACAAATCCACGCCGGTGAGCACGCCTATGGATCCTAGTGAGAAACTCCTTCCTAACCTAGGAGAACCAATTTCTCAACTTGAGTATTCGCAAGTTATAGGGTGCTTGATGTATGCAATGACGAGTACACGCCCCGACATAGCATATGCCGTGGGCAAATTGAGTCGCTACACAAGTCGACCAAGTGATAGTCATTGGAACGCTCTAAGAAGAGTGCTTCGTTATTTGAAGGGAACAATGACTTATGGTATTGTATACATGGGTAATCCTTCTACTTTAGAAGGTTATACCGATGCAAGTTGGATCACCAATATGGAAGACCACTCGTCGACAAGTGGTTGGGTATTCCTATTGGGTGGTGGCGCAATTTCTTGGGCATCCAAGAAGCAATCTTGCATAACGACTTCAACAATGGAATCGGAGTTCGTTGCACTTGCCGCGGCGGGCAAGGAGGCTGAATGGCTTAGGAATCTCATGATGGAGATCCCCTTATGGCCAAAGCCGATTTCCCCCATCGCTATCTTTTGTGATAGCCAAAGCACGTTGGCAAAGGCCTATAGCCATGTGTATAATGGGAAATCAAGACACCTTGGTGTGAGGCATAGTTCGGTTAGAGAATTGATCACACATGGAGTCATCTCGGTTGTCTTCGTTCGAACACACAATAACTTTGCCGATCACTTGACGAAGAGTTTGGCAAAAGATTTGGTGTCTAAGGCATCACGAGGGATGGGGCTAAAATCCTTGCAACTCTAAGATTTGGACACCCAATTCCCCATCATCGAAAGGTGTGGGCTGAATTCAATGTGGAAAGCCAAGTCATGGAGTTGGAGAGCATACTAAAATCCCATCAAAGGTAAATGCTCTAGGCCTACATGAAACTAGTCTTGAAACAAGTTTTCATTAATGAGTCTTTGGAAATTGCTATGTAGGGCACGTTAGAAGACTCAACTATGCATGTGTGGAAGTGTAAGGCTTCTTCCAAGTTAGAGTCCGAGGCTTACTTGACTAAAGCACATGTGAGAAGATAATGGACGAAAGAGCCTTCTTACAAATGCGTCAAGGATAGCACATATACGCTAAGAAACTCATGTGTAAAAGTCAATACATGTACTCAGACAAGTTGATGTGGTTCAAACCTTAGGAGTACCACGATTCTTTAGTGCATGAATGTGATGATTACAAGTTGTAAATTCAAGTCTACGGACATTTACATCTATACATAGAGTTTGTTTTATAAAAGTTCAAATTTATGACGTTGCACAAATGGGGGAGGAATGTTGGTGATTTGTGAAAGTCATCAATCCATTTGGTGTGAGTTATGAATGGATAAGTGTGGGAACTATCAAGGGTATCGCTTAGGCTTGGGGCGTGCGGGAGGCACGGCCTAGTGATCGGCCCAATGGTGGTTCTAAGGGTTGAAAGAGAGGTTGGAATCATGTGGCATCGATGCAAGGACGCTAGAGGCGCGCCTTGATCGATTGGACCCAAGTTGAGGTTCACGGCCTAGGGTTGGCCATGGCACGAGGCTGGAACCTCGTATGTGTCGAGCACCGTGTGTCGGCGTGGCACGCCGAGACGCACCAGCGGACGCTCGCCTAGTGTCGAGGCACCTGCGCCGGCGCGCCGCTGCGATGGCGCAAGCGCGCGACAACCGCGGTTTGCCAAGGCGCGGCGAGGGTGCTGTTTTGGTTGTTTTGCAAATGTGGCTTGATTCATGTAATGAATTAGCAATGTGATGATTCCTAGGTTGAGAAATAAAGCTCAAGGACTATGTGGAAAAATTTGAGAGCTAACCAAAGCTTGGAACCTCGGTTTTAAGCTAGCTCAAGTTAGGAGCTGTTTTTGGTTTGAGCTGGGTTTGAGCTAGGGCGTTGAGCTTTTGGCTTCGCGAAAGCTTCACCGAGCCTCGTAGGGACGAGACGCACATTTCATGTCTCGAGCATGTGGACGCGACAAGCTAGCTCGGAGCTAGCTTCCCCTTGGATTGGGCCGCGCGCCTCATGGGCCTTTTTGGGCTTTGCCTTGAGTTTTGGATAAGGATGAAGTTTGAAATTTAAAAGTTTGTTAAGGGAAGTTACCAAGGTGGTTACAACAACTTTCCTATTTCTTCTCCTTGTTTTTCTCCTTAATTTTCTCAACAAAATAACTTCCCATTTCTCTCTCCATAACCGCCCATCCTCTTGCCTATAAATAGAGATGGGACGCCTCTTGTTCAAGTGTTCGAGAATTAATTCTCTCAAGAGGGTCGTGAGTTCTAATAAAATCACGAAAGTTGTGTTTGATTGTTCTACATCAATTCACAAGACACTTATTGAAGAACGAGGTGCGTATATATGCAATGATGATACATGCTTGCCACATATTCATTGTATAGCAACGTTTTATCTCACAACGTTATTGTGGTGAATCCCTAGGCATATTAATAGGGGCAATAAACGTTGAAGGAAAGCGGGGTCTCACCCCGTGACTCGTTGCCTTATCTAGTCAAGTCATGTTGTTTATGCTTTCAAAGATTTAACTTGTGGTTTTCATAAACTAGCACTATTTGGCGGTGATTACCCTTGTGGTCTACACCCAACGAGATTACCTTCAGCTCTACTCACGAGATTACCCTTCGGGGTTTACTCAATCGTCTTGATTACCCCTCGGGGTCTACAAGAGCCGAATCTAACCTTCAACTAACAACACTAACTAAAACTAACAGTATGATCCCATATGACGGCACGGGGGATCCCGACGAACACGTGGCCATATTCAAGTAAAAGATGATGACCAGTGCAGTTCCGTACCACTCCCGTGAAGCACTGTACAAGGGATTCGAAGCAGCTCTTGCGGGGCCGAGCGCAATTTACTAGTAGCCGGAGAAGATGTTGAAGACTCTCGTCAAAGCTTCTACTTGAAGGTTTGCCAGTCTTTAGGGGGCCGAATCCCTAGATCTTCTTCCTTAGCCTTGTTTCTCTTATCTTCTTTGTTGTGTACTCTGTTTCTGGGTGTTCTTGGATCTTTTGGTTTGCCGTTTGCTTGTATCTGTGTAACCATCCTTGAAGGCTTTGATAGTGGATTGGGAAGGGTCTCCCCACTGAGACTTCGCGGACATAGGTTTTAACACCGAACCGCGTAAACAATCCTTGTGTCACTTGCTTTACTTTTCTTAGCTTTCGGTCTTCGATCATGTGTTATTTGTGTGCGTTTCTCTTGCTTGATCTGTCAGATCTAAGTCTTACAATAATTACGTACTATTGTTGTAGGTGTTTAATAAATTAGATGCTGAGCAACGACTTGTTGAAGAGCGCTGAACATAGGGTAGTGCCTAGAGGAGTCGGAACAAGGGTGTCGGCCGCGTGCTTCTTCTTCCCGAGCAAGAGAAATGCAGCAGATAGGAAGTACAGGGTGATAGACGAGCTTGTGACCAAGAATAATCCCACTCATTAAAGAGAAACTAGCTTCACCGAGTATTTCAAGTGTTATGGCACCAATGGAATTTCCGGTTCTAAAGCACTTTCTCATTTTAAGCATATGTAAAATGCAGAATGAGGTGTCACCGTGTCAGGTGTGTTGTACTTCAACAGTTTTTTTTTGGGTCTTTGTGTCCTTCAACAGTTTGATTGTGTTGTAGTTGCGACTAAAGAGTTGTTGTATTGTAACTTCTTCTTGCCAGTCAAATAAGATGAGTTAGCCGGACCCGGACCATTGAATTATTCATAGTACTGTTTTATACTAAAAATTTGTTTTATTACTTGTTACAAACAAGAATTACAAATTCTCGATCAAAAATCAACAATTAATATATATAATATTTATTTATATCTCATGGATATTATTTACAATATTCAATATAGTATATCTAAAATATTTTTTAAAATTTATATATATATTCAAGTTCTTAGATAAATTCTTATAAAATAATATTTTATTATATTTGATGTTTTACTTTTACAAAATTTATATAAAATTATTATTTCTAAATATAATATATGAATATCATTTTTTAAATAATATTTATAAATAAGTTATGGATGTCCTTAAAATGTATGTGTGATATAAATTTTAAGGTTTAATTTTGATTTTAAAGAATAAAATAATTCTCGTATTTTATAATTTTTAAATCATAGTAAAGGAAAAACGATTTTGTTAAAAAAAATATATAAGTCAGGAGGAGCAGAGAGAGTGGTTGCCTTCCAAGTTCCAACATTTTAGGGCCCGTTTGTTTCTATGCCGAGAATCGTGTTAGAATCGGAAATCGGGTTGGAATAGGTATGACTCATACCCTAGTTTTAAGTTGGGTATGAACTCAAGTGTAATTTGGTGGTATGGGAATCACTCATTCCCATCCCCTTAGTGAAAACAAACACTTGTATGGATTTGACTCATTCCTATACCCATTCCCTATACTAAAGGTATAGAAACAAACAAGTCCTAACTCCTTAACATGAGAAAAAATGATCTTTTTTGTACGCCCGACCATTGTTGGAAGACTAAGATATCTCTCCTCTTTCTCCACCTCATGCACATTAAGGATACCCTGAATTGCCTCCCTCTGTATTTTATTATGAAAAAGTTGTTGGAATTTAATACTAATATTTCAATTCCACATAATGCAGAACTTTGTAAGTAGTGTACAACTTTTAATAAAAAGTGGAGTCTTGCTTTTGAATGCATTCCCACATCGAGATTTTGGCCATAAAATTGGGTAGTTATAAGAAGCCAAGTACACACCACTAATTAGAGAGCAAAGGAGGAATGCCCCCTCGCACGCGCGCCGCTGCCGTCCGTCCCGGCTCGTGACACGTGTGCGGTGTGGTGCTGGGGCTTATCTTTTTATGGGATGTTTTAACTATTTTATTAAAACTGGGCCTCCGAGATTTGCGGATTAGTTTGACGATAACGTACTATTCCGCAACTCTCTATTTTCAAATTGTTTTCAGTTTCCGAAACTTGGGGACTACCCCATTGATTTAGTCAAACGATTTTATCAATTGGTTTTAACTGAAGAGAAAATCGTGCTTGATGGATCAGAAACACACGAACAACTCATCTCTTCTTCTCTTTCACAAAACTGTCAATCCCGTAGCTCTCTACTGTTCTGACTTATACATTCCCAATTCCTCTTATCCGAGTACACATGTTTGGGGAAACTTGCGCTTAATCCTTGGGGGACGAACGCTCATTTAGATTTGTACCGGTGTCCGGGCGTTTTGTTTCTAAGGCAGTGGAATCCTCCACGATGCAGTACAGTATCACATCAAATCCCTTTGCCTACATTCGTTTTATTATTAACGTTTATTTGCCTTGCAGAGAATTTTATCTTACAAATTATAAACAAAACAAACTTTGCTACTGTTCGAATGGAGGGCCAAATCATCAAACTTCTCGATCTGTCGAAGCTTGAACCACTTGATGGGACCAACTACCGCTGCTGGTCTCAGAAGCTGTTGATTGTCTTCGAGCAACTCAAAGTCGATTACGTCCTGCTCAACAATCCTCCTGCTGCCCCTCTGAAGGCGCTTCCTCTTGCTCATGTTGAATCTCAACCAACGCTAGAAGAGGCGTCGACTGCTGTTGAACTTGCCTCAAAGTCTGCTGAAATTGCCTCAAAGGCTACTGATGAAACTGAAAAGTATGAACAAGACAACAAAACTGTAAGGGGTATCTTACTAAGCCATATGTCGAATGCTTTGTTTGATTTGTTTCTTACTAACAAATCTACTAAGTCCATTTGGGAGACCCTTGAGAAAAAATATGGCTCAGATGATGCTGGAAAGAAAAAATATGTTGTTGGCCAGTTCCTACGTTTTCAGATTGTTGATGACAAGCCTATGATGGAACAAGTGCATCAGTACGAGAATCTGGTTGCTGACATCCTTGTTGAAGGAATGAAGATGTGCGAATACCTTCTGGCAAACTTCCTGATTGAGAAGCTTCCAGATTCGTGGGCCAGTTATCGCAACCATCTCAAACACAAGAAGAAGAATCTGACCCTGGAGGAGCTAATCGGTCATATGAAGATTGAAGAGGCGAATCGCCTCAAAGATAAGCCTTCGAACAATTCTAATAATTCGATTAAGGCTAATATAGTTGAATCTTCTGGTCCGAAGAATGACATGTTCAAAAAGGGTGTTGTTGGACACTCTGGGAAAAATCAGAAAACTCTTCAAAACAAGAAAACTCAAAACTTCAAGAAAGGTGGAAAAGGTGAAAAGGCGAAAGGAGGGTGCTTTGTTTGCAGCAAGCCAGGACACCGTGCCGCCTAATGCTTCCACAGGACCGACGATCCGAAGAACGACCACTACTGGTTCAAGAAGAATGGTCCCAAACCGAACCAGGAGCAGAATCAGGCCAACCTGACTGAAGAGGACCTGGTTGTTGTAATCTCAGAAGTGAATGTGGTGGACATGGCTGAGTGGGTGGTGGACACTGGTGCGACTAGGCACTTTTGCGCCAACAAAGAGTTCCTTTCCGACTATAAACATACTGAAAAGGTGAGCAAGTCTTCATGGGCAAATCCAGCATCTCCGAAGTTGTCGGTAAAGGGAAAATTCTTCTCAAACTTAATTCTGGAAAGAAATTATGCTTGATGAATGTGTTGTATGTTCCTTCCTTGCGTAAGAACTTGATTTTTGGTGGACTTTTAATTAAAGTTGGATTTAGACTCCTCTTTGATGGAGGAAAATTAGTGATTAGCAAGAATGGTGAATTTTTGGGAAAGGGTTTCATGACTGGGAACGCGTTGGTTGTGCTTGAATCTGCTATTGTTGAGAATGATAATAAAGCATCTACTTCTGCTTATATGGTTGAGTCCTTTGATATTTGGCATGCTAAATTAGGACATGTGAATGTGAATGATATAGATCGTTTAAGCAAAGTAGGTTTAATTCCAAAATTAAGCAAAACCGACCATAAGAAATGTGATGTATGCGTTGAAGCAAAATTCATTAGAAAACCCTACAAACTTGTAGAAAACAGGAATTCAGAATTGCTAGAATTAATTCACACGGATCTAGCAGACTTTAAAAATTTTAAAAGTAGAGGTGGCAAGCGTTATTACATCACTTTTGTAGACGACTTTTCAAGATATACTAAAGTATACTTGCTAAGGTCTAAAGATGAAGATGAAAAAACGTTTTTGATATATAAAAACGAAGTAGAAAACCAACTAGACCGTAAGATTAAAAGGCTTAGGTTTGATCGAGGAGGTGAATACTCAACAGACTCTTTGAAAATGTTTTGTCAAGATAATGGCATAATTCATGAGATGACTGCACCTTACACTCCTCAACAAAATGGAATAGCTGAAAGGAAAAACCAGACTTTAAAGGAAATGATGAATGCTATGTTAATTAGCTCTGGTTTACCTAATAACATGTGGGGTGAAGCTGTTTTGTCTGCAAACCATGTTTTAAACAGGTTGTCGCATAAAAAAACAAGAACATACCCCATATGAACTTTGGAAAGGCTATGCACCTAACTTGTCATATTTGAAAGTGTGGGTGCTTAGCTAAAGTGGCTTTTCCTTCTTTTAAACATGAAACAATTGGTTTTAGGACCTTTGATTGTGTGTTCATCGGTTATGTTGATTGTAGTGCTGCATATAGATTCATGAAATTGAATGATAAATCTGTTTGTGAATATCGTGATGCTGAATTCTTTGAGCATATTTATCCTTTGAAAATTGTGCATGTGCCTACTCCTGTTAATATGATGCCTCCGTCTAAGCATGAAAAAACTGTTGATGATGATCAACCTAGGAAGAGTAAAAGACGTAGAACAAAAACTAATTTTGGTCCTGATTTTGTGACTACCTTCTTGTTAGAACTCAAAGACGTAGATAAAATCGATGAATCTGTGATTAGCCTTCATATGTGTAACGCCCCTATTTTGTAACACTGGGTATTACCGCCAGTGACCTCGGATTTTACCATCCAAAGTCACCAAAGGCTTTAAATAATTTAATGAGACAAAAATTAAAGAAGAAATGACAAAAAGTGGAATTTTATTCATTGATAAGAACATTCGTTCATTACATTGAGAGTTGTTTTACAAATGATGTAGCAGAGGAAAATAAAATCCCATTTTAAAAGGGTTGAAAAGATGAACTGAAAATACAAGTATATTTCCCCAAGACAACTCATATGATGATGATTTGCTTGGTTTAAAATGGAAGAGCTGGTGCACTATCTTCTGAATGCTTTGCTCTTTAAAAATTTCTTCCTTCCTTCAACGTCGTCTTGCCTTGACCTTCTATCCTTCCATAACTCTTCTCGAACCTTCTAGACTTTGTCTTCAAACTTCGGTGGGAACTTCCTAGAGTCTGGCATTTGTCGCAAAGGGCGAGAAATACCAGGCAAAAATGCGGAAAATAGTGGAATTACTCTAAGGAGACTAAGCAAGTGGGAATGAAAATTCTCAAGGGTAGTTCGGTAATTTTATTATTTCATCGAGGAGATAAATAGAAGAGATGTACTTGAAAGTTATAAACTTTATGCGGAGCTTATAAGGACGAAATTTAGTTGATCTCGAAAAGAGATAAACTTGGATTCGAAAAGAAGGAAACCACGAGATTGTAGTTCCTCTTAGAGTACAATTAATGTTGGGAACGTTTTAGGCCACATCAATTTTCTAGAAAACTTCTCGCACCCTTTTCGGACCGAGAGTCGGGTCGATCTTACATGTTAATGTGCACTAGCACTTATCTTTATTACATGTCAAAACGTTTCTTATTATTTATAAATTTTAAGGGTGTGGAGGTTGTGAAAGAGACAAGTCCACTTAAAGGAAATAAAGGAATTTCAGGCCTCTTTCATCCTGAGTGTTAATGGCTCTTTCATCCTGAGTGTGCAAGCCTCTTTCATCTTGAGTGTGCATGCCTCTTTCATCCCGAGTGTGCATGCCTCTTTCATCCTGAGGATACCGAGTCTCTTTCATCCCGAGTATATAGGCATCTGGCTAGTGCATAATATAATATCGCCTATGCTAATCCATAACGAATCTCGAAAAGAGATTTAAAAAACAAGACCACAAATCATTGGTCCTAAAGTTCAGTAATAGCGTAGTACGAATCATAATAACAATATGTCGTTATTTCTAAGTAAATAAATAAACCTAAGCTCATTCATTTTAACAAACATGTAGTTCCCAACATAGAAGAATTTCCTTAACGAAAACGATATATATATATAAAGGTTACAAGGGAGAATATCCACTTGCCTTGAATTTCCTTCAGGATGATACGAAACTCGGAATTAGAAATTCTTAGTGACGTTCGTAATTAAGCTTTGACCTATTTAACCGAAAGAATGACGAACGAACATGTATTAAAATTCTTATTTTAATTTTAAGGTTGATGCCTTGTCCACAGGAATTTTTATCCTGGCGCACAAGGAAACCTGCGCTTCATGAAGCGCGTCGGCGAGGATCGAAATCCTCGGATACCCGACCTTGGCACGCATAGCTTCATGATGTGTGAGAATTGTGACGGTTTCAGCGGCACGATACTTTATACAGCCGCACACGAAAAAACCTAATTCGATGATCATCAATCACGTACATCGAAATTTATTCTCTCCACCAAACATAATTTTGTTGATTAAAAAATCGATATTGAACAATGTCATCCGAAACGGAATTTTCGAATTCATTGTATTAAGCAGAAGACGAGTCGCACTCCTTGGAAGAAGAGTCAGAGTCATCAATGTCTTTTGAAGAAGAAGGGGAAGTTGAGTCTGAAAACGAGATGGTCGAATCAGAGGTAAATTACGATTTAGTTGAAGTAGTAATAATTTTTCAAAATAATACATGATTTTGATTGTTGTGTTAAAATTTTTTATTGAAATTTATAATATGTTATTATCATTGCATAGTATACATGTTTGGTGTATTGAGATAAGTTGTGATATTATATACGTAGGTACCTAGGAAGGATTTGGCTAGGCAGGTTGGTCGTGAAAGAATGATGATGTTGACAATAAAAACATCAAACCAAACAATGGTCAAACTTGCATGTCATAGGCATGACAAATATAGATCTGGAAAGAAGGGTGAAGTACTCCCAATTGTTAGACCACCAAGTGTACGGACACTTCAAAGCAAGTGCAACTGTAAGTTTGAGTTGGTTGGGGTTCGAAGCAAGTCAACGGGAACTGTTGGGTGCGAATTTCACAACCATGACCTCCCAAGTAGTTTACTTGGTTATTCATTTATGGGACGAATGACAGAAGCTCAGAAGGAGTTGGTTAGGAATTTGAGCTACATATATGTGCCTCCAAGGAGAATAGTCAAGGAATTGAGGGCGCTATATCCTGGTAATGTGACATCGACGAAACAAGTTTCAAATTTGAGGGCAAAGTTTCTAATCGAGGACCGTGGAAATATGACGGTAACCCAATATGCGCTACATTTCTTGCAACGAAACGAATATCGTTTCTTTCCGAAGAGGATGGATAATTCAGATCATATTGAGATCTTGTTATTGTTTCCATATGTTGTCATTATGGACAACACATATAAGACAAATAGGTAGACTTTTCTAAACTTTGAATATGGTATTTAATCATTTTGTTTTGTTTTCATAATTGTATTAACATGTCATACATGGACAGGTACGACATGGCATTACTAGAGATGGTTGGATTCACGTGCACTAACAAATCATTCAACATCGATTTTGCATTTATCGCTAAGGAAGACACCGAGAGTTATACATGGGTGTTGAAACATTTGAAGCGTTTGTTTGCAGAATTGGGGACAATGCCAAATGTGATTGTTACAGATCGAGAGAAGGCCATAATGAATGCAAAGGACGCTGTATTTGGGGACAAAGTAAAACATCTCCTGTGTTGGGTGCACGTGAAGGCGAACATTAAAGCGTATGCTCTTGGTATTCTAAAAGACCTCAAGGTTGCAGAAAGATTTGCCCATAGATGTTGGGGCATATTTATGTCATCAATTGAGGCCAAATATGAGGAGAGGTTTCTCAAAGTGAAAGAGCGTTGGCCAGGGCTCATGCCATATGTTGAGAAGTCATGGCTTGGGCCTTACAAGCACTCGATAGTAAGAGCATAGACGGAGCATTGTCTTCACTTTCAGACGAGAACAACGAATCGGTAAGTTTAGGCCTATATATGTACCTTGATTTATTAATTTATATTAAGAAAAATAAGTGAAATTATGTTTATTACAGGGTGGAGGGCATGCACCATGTGCTTAAAAAGATACTTGACAGTTCTCGAGGAGGCTTTAACACGGTGATTGGAAGGATTCACCATCAGATTGTGTCCCAAGTTGGTGGTTTGCGGAGAGATCTTGAGATGGCACGTAAGAAGCTACCAACAGAGTTGGAGGGTGTCCCTAAGAAAGTGAGGGCGATATTTGTTCATCTATTTTATAGAGTGTCAACACACAAAAAGATGAGTGAGGGAAAGATGGAGACTGAGTGTGATGATTATTGGTGGAGAGAGCGCATGGGTCTTCCTTGTCCTCATAGGATTGTTCATGCCATCGTCAACAAGCAGCCCATAATGCCAAGTGAGATACACTCGTTTTGGCATCAAGTGGTATGGGAAGACAGAGGATCAGGTGCACGGTATATCGATCCACAACGCATGCCCATAAAAGACAATGTATCCCTCTCAATTGACCAAGTTAGAATGGAATTGATGATTGAGATGTATAAGAGAGGAGAATTGTCAGAGGATCAGGTGCACGGTATATCTGAGTCATTTGTAGACATGGTCATACCCCAAGATTCTTCATTACTTGAGCCGATAGATCTTGTTTCATGGCGAAAGGGAAGGCCAAAGGGTTCTACAAAGGGCTCAACCAAGAGGAGTAGTACTCTGCTTGAGCATAGGATGAGTGAGTATGAGCAGGAGAAGAAAGACAATGATTTGAAGGAGAGAGAAGAGAAGGAAAAGGATAGCAATAAAGAAACCCCGTCGACGGCAAAGAAGCGTGGGAGGCCAAAGGGCTCAACCAACAAGGCCAAAAAGAAAATTATGGTAGATACGAATCCACAAGTTCAAAGTAAAGAAGTGGTGTGGTTGGGGGTGAACTTTGGTGTTGAAAATGTTAACCCTTTCATGTTTCCTTACATTGTGAGAGCTAGGGATGTAGCGGCGGATGGTCATTGTGGTTATAGATCCTTTGCAAAGGTATTGGGATATGGAGAGGGACAATACCATAGAGTTCGAAAGGATCTATCTTCTGAATTGAGGCAGAATAGAGTCATATATGAGCGTGTAGGGAACAGGCCACCTATCGATGAGCTTGTGCAGAGTATTTCGTATGTGGAGAGCCCGTGCATGCGACCATGTTGTCGTGGAATGGATCACACACATGCTTACCTATGATGGGTGTAGGGGACAATCGGTGCCCTCCGACAAGGATTTATGCCATAGCTCTTGTGGGACAAAGAAACTACTTTATACCAGTAAGTATAATTAATGATGACTTAATTATGTTTACTTGAAGTGTAATTGTTGTTGTTTATCGTTAGATATTATTTTTGTAGGTATGGTTGAAGGATGACGCGCCGCTTCCTCCTCCTCCGATAGATTGGACAAGGAATCATGACCCTAGTGTGAAGGGGTGGGACCATCCGTTTACACAACGGATGGAAACATGGCGCAAACTTCGTGTTTCTAATGGTTTAAACCCAAATGTAGGATGTTAGAGTTATGAATGTTGGATACATATTGTTATGAATCTTTTGATTATGATATGCATTGTAGACACTTATTTTTACATGGAACTAAATTTAAACAAGTTTCAGTAAGGTTTTGTGAATTGTTATAGCTTCAAAGGGCATTGATTGACATTGAAAGTATTTTTGTTTTGATAGCAACATTCAAAGTATTTTCTGGTGATTATGACGTTTCATGACACGCAAATGGACGCTTTATGAAGCGCGAAATTACGCTTCATGATGCGCAATTGCACGCATCATGATGCGCAAAAATCCATGAGAAAAAAAGGGTGGCTTTCGCTCGTCCCCCGTTTCGAACCGTAGACTAATTCCTCAAACGTGTGTACTTGGACCAAGTGTGCCGCATTGGCTATTGATATATATATAAAAAAGGATTTTAATTTGAACTAATGCATTTTCGAGTCGGTTTGGTCGGGAATTATAATAAACTTACCGATTCACCTATATTTAGGGTTCGAAAAATAAAATTATAACCGGTTCCTAACATATTGTAATTGAAATAATTTTCTGGATATATAATATATGCTTTTATGTATATTTGAATATGTGAACCCTTAGTATTCATATTAAACCTTTTATATAATCGAACCGACCTCAAATTAAACTGGAAAAATAAAAAAGGTTCCGGTTCTTGAAATTTCAAGTTATATGGGTTAGTACCATAATTTATGGTAAGGTTACGTTTAATGGTTAGGGTTTAGGGTTTACGGTAGGGTTAGGGTATAGTTAGGGTAGGGTTAGGGTATAGTAAGGGTAGGGTTTAGGGTTAGGGTAGGCTGAAGGTTTATGGTTAGGTTTAGGGGTTTAAAAACCTTCTAAACACTAAACCGCCATCCTTACAAGTACTTTATTAGGGTTAGGGAGAGGGTTTAGGGTTTTGGGAGAGGGTTAGCGATATGGTACTTCATACATAACTAATAATCGCTAAACTTCTAAACACTAACCCGACATCCTTTCAAGTACTTCATAATTTTTGGTAAGGTTATGTTTTATGGTTAGTATTTAGGGTTTAGGGTAGGGTTAGGGTTTAGGGTATGGTTCAGGTTAAGATTATTTTGGGTGTAGGGTAATGAGTTTAGATGATTGGTATGAACATGGTTTAGGGTTAATTGTTAAGTGTATTCGGTGAAGTGGAATATTTTCAACATGATTTATGTTTATCATCAACCCTAAACCCTAAACCCTAAACATGTACACTAATCCCTTAACCCATTAAAAAAGACCCTACATCACAAGCATCATCCACTTAACATATTAATTCTGACATATATACAACATATCCCTAAACCCAATAACTAACAAGTAAGCCTAATTCATACCATAACTAATAACCGCTAACCTAATTTGCATGGAATGATCAAAAACTCAAAGTAACCATAACCATATCGTATATACAACCAAAATAACTACAATCCTAAATCTTGACCTTAATCTTACCATTTAACTAACAACAAAATCCTAAATTGAAGTGAACAAACCCTAAAACCTATGCATTAAATGTAACATTCGTTAACCCTAACTGATAATCGCAATCCTAATTTAAAGTTAACGATCAAAAGTTCACACTAACCCTACCATTTAAATAAGATCAAAATGGAAATAAAATACTATCCCTTAACACTAATTTGCATGTAGAGATAAAACCTTAATATAAACCCTAAAACCTACCAATAAACCATTAACCCCCATTTTATCGCGTCATGAAGCGCTATGCGCCATGAAGCACGCGCTTCATGATGCGCTGCTATATGCAAACAAGAAACCCGTGTGGGGCCAATAAAAATGGAACGCTCCATGCGACGTAACGCTTTATGAAGCGTGAAGTTGCGCTTCACGAAGCGCATAAATCCAGAAGAGAATAAACCGCCAACGCTGCCATATCTCCATCCATATCGAATTATGCAAGATATGGAAGTTGTGAGATTCGAGACAATCTGCACGATTTATTTTGGAAAACATTATATGGTGGGAAAATATGGCGCCAGATGTTGAACTCACCTTCTATTTATACGTTCAACCAGATTGTATCTTCATAATTAACTCTTCATTCATTATCAACACACTCAAGGCGTTCAAGAACACAGGAGCCATGGTTTCAAGGGAGCATTCGAGGGATTTGCAAGAGATTCGCCTATTTATGCGCGAACTCATGCAAAGCAAGGAAATTGGGATCAAGAAGGTTGGCAGGCATCTTGGGCGCTTAGGTTATTTCCGGACGCTAGAACGAATTTTTGATGAGGAGATGAACGACAATCCGACTCAACCTGATTTCCGCTTAGTGAGGAGGGAGCCTGTGGAGAACGAAGATGAAGGTGCTAGCGAGACGAATCCAAATATAATTCAATAGATCATTTGATGTTTTTAGTTTTAGGGTGTTTATGTTCTTTTACAATAGTGTTGATGTTATTTTAGCAGCCCTAGTTTTTCTTAATATTTTCCGTTATCAGACTAGTATGTTTGGTTGCAACTCAGTTGTTTTTACCCGTAATGATACTAGCTTCATGTTACAATTCTGATGCAAATGATAACATGTGTTATATCATTCTCTCTGGCAAACAATTGATCTCAAATCATAATCAAATTGAAGGTTAAAGTAAGAAACAATTGTGAAAAAACCCGAACATGCTTGAATTCTGAATCCACGAGCAGCAACAGGAAATTCAGAAAGTCAGCTTATCACAAGTTGGCCATAGGTCTACTGAAAACGAAGGACTCGAAGGACAAGTCATGCAAACCCTTAGAATTAGGAAGCCATAATCCATGTTGCTCGGAATGGGCCAGCTGTTGCGCCTTGTTTCCTTATTCTTCCCCATATTTCAAGGATGCAAGCTCTTTGTTCTCTTCACAAATGCGAAGAACTGTGCTACTTGGCGAGCATAACTACAGAAATTGAGTGTCATAGTTAGTCTAGAGACATAAGCAATGTGTCGATCCAAAAGCCGTGGAACGTTCAAACTTGCTTTTCATTTTGCAAGTTTATGTGAAGCTTATAAACATAATACTGTGTAGCTCAAGTGTTTCATTTGCATCAGAATATTGTATAGCGCAAGTTTATGTGAAGCTTATAAACATAATATTGTACAATTGAAGTGCACAGGAAGTAAACAGTTGAATTCACTATACAGGAACCATATGATGGAATTTCCATTCAAAGAAACTAACAAGTACAAAATTATTTGTGAAGTTGTCAGACTCACCAAAATTCTTATGTTTCACTTTCTGACCCAATCGAAATTGATACTGAACATTTTCATATGCTAAAGCTTTAGCTGAAGCAGCTAAAGCCTCTGCTTCCAACTTAGAAATATCATCACGCAATTGAGCTGCTTTGGCATAGTTTTCCTGCTCAATTGCACTTTGTATGTCTGCACTGCAAAGGAAGTTAAAGTGCATGAATTCAGAATCCATGCTATTACAGCCCAATAGCATTGAAAGCTTAATATCAGACATATAAAAAGGTTGATAGGCTCAATAGTATGTCCCACACCGCAAACGCAAAATCCGTATTGCATGATCCTGAGCTTCACTTTTTGAAGATGGACCCTTTCTGGCTTCTCGTTTTTTGACGACTTCTTCTTCAATCTTCCAAAATAAGGCTGCTCAACAACACTTTCTCCTACTGAATGAATTAAAGAACACTTGGTCAGGCCCAACATTTTGCCACTTGTCAACGGGCTGACTTGATTCCTTGAGAAACTGTCGAGAATCCCAACAGGCAACAACTTGTATTACAACAAACAGTCAAAGCCAACTATATAGTATGCAATGAGCATGAAAACGGTGACTTCATAAATGACAAACAACACTTAGGCCACATTAGCTCAGCTGCTGCTTATTCCTCATCAAGTCAGAAATCTAGAAATTGTTCTGAACCACTCATGCCACCTAAAATGATAAAGATATGACACAGACTTATGCAGAGCACCTGAAAAGGATCTTGCAATAAACCCATAATTAAAAAAAAGGAGGAAGTTGCAACATCCTTCATAACAGTTGGATGATGCATAATGCCATCACAGTAAAGCATAGCTTAATTTCAAAAGAGTAATACCAGGGAGTAATATATACAGCATCAGATTTCGATATGCTATCTTTTCTCCTTGCAAACTCAGGATATATATAGCTTGCATCAGATTTCGATATGTTATCTTTGTTTACATCCTCCCAAAGATATTGCAATCCGCTCACACACTTGATTTTCCAATACAAGCTGCAAAGAGAAATAACAAAGGCTCAAACTTTTGATAATTCATTACTTCCAAGTGCTAGAAATTTGAGTATGTTCAACTAAATGACCACAGAGCTCAATTTTGACCCTTCAACTGATAAGACACCATTACAGTTCAGCAACTCCCGAGCACTTAAGATTCCAGATGCGTTGCGGATGGAAAACCATGTCATTTGATTCAAGTAAGCAACTTGTTCAAATAAGCATCTATGTAAATAAAAAATAAAGATATTCATAACTCACTTCCCACTAAGGAAGAATCGACCAAGAGTGGCAAAAGCAAGCCTTGAACGAAGGCCAGGGTGGAGAAAGTATACAGTTTGAAGCCTTTCTTTAAATTTAGAAGGAAGGTCCTCATAGATCCATCTCAAGATGGTCATGCCAGGATAATTATCTTTGAGGATATAAATTACAGAGTTTATAGATACCCAAATCTAGCAAGTGCCACTTTGGAATCTAGCAAGCTGAATTAACATAAGCTTTGTATTTGAATAACAAGTGGATCTGTATAATCATAAATAGAATATGAAGCATACTTTGAGGATGAAGCTTCAGTCATAATAGTTGCTTTCTCTAT
The DNA here is from genome assembly GCA_964016875.1 of Fallopia convolvulus. Taxonomy (NCBI): domain Eukaryota; kingdom Viridiplantae; phylum Streptophyta; class Magnoliopsida; order Caryophyllales; family Polygonaceae; genus Fallopia; species Fallopia convolvulus. The sequence continues at coordinate 61,734,070 of OZ024718.1, read as the reverse complement.
TCTGTTAATGGTTTAACTACAAATGTGCAGGCAGCATACTTTGAGGATGTATGCAAAGAGGGCTAAGAGTACCAAGTGAGCTATACTTTGCGGATTGTTAACCAGACACTTCACCAGGAAGAAGAGGAGAAATCAGTCCTTTTGAATCAGCCAGTCAATTGGCAGCTCAGCTTCAATCTGTTCCATTACCTGACACAAAGAACAATTAAAGTCACTAAATATAACATACATATACCATCTATATTAAAACTTCAAATAAAAAATCAACTTACCAGCAGATCCATGCCTCCATCACCAAGCTTGTTTTCCCTCTCCCCTCTAAGAACTAGGACAGGAGAGCCTTCCTTACCTGAAAATGTAAGGGCATTTGCCGGTGCACCATTGAGAAACATGAGTTGATCAGTAAGAGGCTGATGCAAAAAACTTTTAAATGTTGAAGGAAATTTGCTTCAATACTTAATAAAACACACATAATAGTTTCACATAAGTAGAGTTTAGTCCAATATCTGTAGCACCACAATGACCCATTGAGTAAACAAGAAAAAAGTGCAGAAACAGATTCCTCTCCTCCATGCTTCCGAAGTGCAAAAAGTGCAGCATATCTCTCATACATGCCTTTATCTTGTATCCAGAAAAGAATATGATTACTAAAATTAATGGCCTAAGATCATATACTAGAGGCTCCCTGCCCTCAAAAAAACATCACAAACCAATATAACAAGACGAGCTAAATACAAATATACCTTAGTTGGGCCAGAGAGGAACAAGAAGCAGGTGCAGCTGGGTCAACTGACAAAAAGGGAGATGCTTCTTTTTTATCAGTTTCAGCATGACTAACTTCCTCTATTCTATGCAAGGCCAGTTCACATGTTTCTCGAACCTCAGGAGCTGGATCAGAAACCAAGTTCGTCTTGTTGAAACTAAGATCTGTAGTAGCTTTTCATAAGAAGCATATAATAGGAAGAATATAGCAATCATAACACAGGAGGTTATAATCCAATTCAAGGTCACAAACTTAGAAGAAACATGGACAACATAATTTAATTAATTTGCATTCAAAATAATGCCATCTATATCAAAAAACTAATATAAACATGAGTTCTATTATCATGATGATAATGAGACTTACAAAAATATACTTCAATCCCTAATAAACTACGACTCCCCGTCCCCGGTGCCGTCACCTCCAGCACCATCACTAGGCCCGGTGTCCTCACCTCCAACATCATCCCTAGCCTCGGTTCCCTCACCTCCATCACCATCCCTAGACGCGGTACCGTCAGCAGCACCCCCGGTCCTACTATCTTGAACCCCAACACCCCCTGTACTACTACCCTCCCCAGCACAACGAAGTTCGCTGCCTTCTCTAGGACAGTACTGAGAATCCCTGAATGGCCTACTCACGGGTGGAGGTAGGGCGGAACACCAGCTGCTAAAATGCTCAACATCTCCTGCAGGTACGGCCTAGCGGCATGATCCGTGGGCATTCCCTGTAAAGCCTCTAGTGCGTATCCAACTGCCTGTTGCGCCCGCTGCACAATTTATTTAACTTATTAAATACAACACAGTACAAACGAATATAATTGCATACAAAACTTTGTATTACAAATTAACATACCACAGTAACATCCACCATAACTGCAGGATGGGCAGCGGGGTCCCGAGGACGGTTCTGACGGGTTGATCTAGGATCTAGATATGGATGTGTCACCTCGTCGAACCAGTCAAGATACGCAGGGTCCGCCTGCCAAGGATACCGAGCCATGACATGCTGCTCGATCGAGGTCAATCAGGTGGTCATACCGCTCATTCTAATACAAGTCTTGGATCCAAAACAAAAGACTGTAGGTGTTTATCTCCCTTGTACGCGAGACTACACGTGACTCAATCGGATCTGAGGGAGTCGTCTGCACACGATAGTACTGGCGCAGACATCTCTCGGGCTGGTATGGCTCATAAATATCGAAGCAATGCAGAACTCCTCGATACCTAGAAATCCGATATTCCGTCTTAAAATCCAGGTCTCGGTTCCAAGGCGTCCAACAAACCTGCAAGTCCACGGGAAAAATAATTTGCATTACAACTCAATAAGAAGTAATATGTCAAAATATTAACACTTTTACCTCATCAGCAAGAATCTTGTCCATAACCCTCCGAATATCCTCCAAGCGTTGCGGCTTCTTCGGCCCTGATTGGTGGTCATTCCTATCTCAGGCGCCCGCTCGGTCATCCATTAGAGAGTTCAAATTCAACACTGAATGCCCACGAAAATGTCTAAAGTACTCCCATATCCAAGCCTATAAAATTAAATTAAAATGAGTACCGAAATAACGAAAATTGTTCATCAACAAAAACTTAATCACAATACTATTATACCTTCAGAATGAGCATGCATCCTCCCAATCCCGCTGACCCCTAGCGATATGCAATGCCCAAATGGCGGTATAAGCACGCCAATGCCGCAACACCCCATACGAATCTGCTTGTAACACCATGATCCATCAAACATTGTAAATATATAGTCCTCGCCTTGTTGGTGCTCTTGTCACAGAACAAAGTCTGGCTAAGCAACCACAGCAAGTACGCAGACGCTATGTGATGTGGGTCCCGCCTATCCGCAATCATCTGAAGTATGATAGCCTGGAGATCCTTGTAACACCCCTATTTTGCAACATTGGGTATTATCGCCAGTGACCTCGGATTTTACCGTGCAAAGTCACCCAAGGCTTTATAATGATATTAAAACTTATAGAAATGCTGAAATTTACACAAACGTTACATAAATAAACGGATGCTCACGAATGAGACTTGGTTCTTTAATTGAAGATGAAATTCACTAAAAGCAGAATTTTATTTATTGATAAGAACTTTCGTTCATTACATTGAGAGTCGTTTTACAAATGATGTAGCAGCGGAAAGTAAATCCCATTTAGTAAGGGTTGAAAAGACGTAACAGGTATGTTTTCCCAAGACAACTCATGTGATGATGATTTGCTTGGTTTTAAAAAGGGGAGAGATGGTGCACTATCTTAGAAATGCCTCGCTCTTATGAGAATTCCTTCCTTCCTTCAGCGTCGTCTTGCCTTGACCTTCGATTCTCGCCTAACGCTTCTCGAACCTTCTAGACTTCATCTTCAACACTTCGGTGTACATTCCTACAGTCTGGCATTTTTCGTGAAGGGCGAGAAATACCATGCAAAAATGCGGAAATAGGGGAATTAGTCTAAGGAGACTAAGCAAGTGAGAATGGAAATTCTCAAGGGTATTACGGTAATTTATAATATTCGAGAGATATTATTGGGATGTGTTTTAAGGTATAGATCTTTATGTGGGGCTTATCGGGACGGAGAAGAGAATATCTCGAGAGGAGATAGCTCGTTAATTGAGAGAAGAACTACGAGATTTTAGACTTCTTTAGAGTAGAAAGTATGTTGGGAACGTTATTAATTCATACAAGTTTTTAAAATCTCTCGCGCCCTTGCGGACCGAGAGCCGGATCAATCATTTGAGATCGGTCCGGTTTTGATGTCTTTTAAATGTGCATTGACACTTATCTTATATCGCGACGAAAATGTCGATTACGTTAATGATTTTTTTAAAGGGTGTGGGGGGCTTGCATGGCCCGGACCACTTAAGGGAAACTTAGTTCCGACACTTAGCTACGGTGCCACTCATCCCTCCTTGCAATCGGAGCGAACATAGATCATGATCTTGAAAGTCGTACTTTAAGCGCACAGGCATACGACTTAGTAAATTATATAGAGGCGTCGGGTTAATCCCGCACCCCTCACTAGTTCGTTCGAACCGTTCTCTTAACGAGATCGTAAACAATCAAGGCCACAACAAGACTAGCATAATAGTCCTATCAAATATTAAATAGTGGAATAACGATAACAATGGGGTCATTATATCTAACATTCGATAATCCTAGGTTCGTTTATTATTAGCAAACAAGTTGTTCCCAACATCGAGAATTTCATGAAACGAATTATTAAGGCTTACAAGGAGAAATTCCACTTGACTTAGCTTTTACGATTGTGTACGAATGGACGAACGGAAATCGTTGTCTTAAGTCAGGACGGAGACTCGATCTATCGACACGAGAGGTACGAACGAACTTTAATAAGAATTTCTTTAATTCTTCTAAAGTTTTTAAATATCTCTTATATTCTTTTTATAAGAGAATTTATTACTAAATTATTATAATAATAATTTAGGTGGAGGTAATAGAATAATAATATACCTTATTATTATTTCTTATTGGATGAACTAAGTAAATAGCAAAAAAAAAATACCTAATTAGGTGGATATTTAGGAGAGTGTGAAAATTAGCTAAATAGCAAAACCCCCCATCACTAGGGGTGTTCATAATCGGATATCCGATCCGATCCGGCTAATCGGATTGGATATCCGCAATAAAATTTTCTCTAAAACCATATCCGTATCCGATCCGGGTATACCCGGATACCTGATCCGTATAGCTCGGATCGGATCGGAAATTTGTGGCGGATATCCTAATATCCGAATATCCATATTGTTATATTTTTTTGTATTTAAGTTCCAAATAATTTCTTCATTCGGTAAATTTCACCCAAAAATCATGATCCAAATAATCATCCGCATAAAAAAAGAGAAAAATAATTTAAAATAAAATAAAAATGGGGTGTTAAATATAGATTTAGGTTTTATTTAACGTTAATTTTATTTGTGGGGTGAAATATATTAAAAATAATTAAAAAACAAACAAAAAAGGGGTAGTACTAGGAAGTCGAAGCACATAAAACTACTTAGGACTATTAAATTTTTTGCTATTGCACATAATATATATGTATAGTATTATACCCTTGGATATCCGGGGGGTTTGACGACCCGATCTGGTGATCCGACTAATTTTCTCGGATCGGATCGGATTCGGATAATTTTCCAACGGATTCGGATTTTCGCGGATCGGATCGTCGGATCACCGGATTGGATTGACCGGATCGGATATTTTTGAACACCCCTACCCATCACCCACCCCCCACCCCACTCCCACCGAGTTGACTCGGTTATTGATCGGGTTGACTCGCCCGTTGACCGATCGTTGACCGACCATTGACCGACCGTTGACTGATGTTGACCATCATCACTATCATCACATTCATAACTGTCATCACAATTTTTTTCACCGTCATCACAATTTATTTTACCGTCATTACAATTTTTTAATGACAAAAAGTGTAATAAAAGGTAAAAAGTGTCATCAAAATGTCTTAATGACACTTTTTGATGACAAAAATATCATCAAAGGCATTCAACCACATAAAACACAACCGTCATCATTGTCATCACAATTTTTTCACCGTCATCACAATTTTTTATCACCATCATCACAATTTTTTGATGACAAAAAGTGTAATAAAATGTAAAAGTTGTAATCAAAATGTTTTGATGTCACTTTTTTTATAACAAAAAGTATCATCAAAGGCATTCAAAAACATAAAATCAACCGTCATCACTGTCATTACAATTTTTTCCACCGTCTTCGCAATTTTTTTCACCGTCATCACAATTTTTTGATGACAAAAAGGATAATAAAAGGTAAAAAGTGTCATCAAAGGCATTCAACCACATAAAAACAATCGTCATCACTGTCATCACATTTTTTCTCCACCGTCATCACTAGCATTCAACCACATAAAAAAACTGTCATCACAATTTATTTCACTGTCATCAAAATTTTTGATGACAAAAAGTGTAATAAAAGGCAAAAAGTATCATAAAAGCATTCAACCATATAAAAACAACCGTCATCACACGGTTCGAACCGTCATCAACTGTCATCACTTGTCATCGTTACTTGATGACGGTTTGATTATCATCAACTATCATCTCTACTTGATGACGGTTCGATTAATTTGTCATCAAAAGGGCATTGATGACAAACAAGTGTCATCAAGTGTTATCAAACTATCATCACTTAAGCGTCATCAAATATGTGTCATCACTATCATCACTGTCATCACTACTTGATGACGGTTTGATTGTCATCAGCTATCATCATAAATGTCATCTCTACTTGATGACAGTTCGATTCTCATCAATCGTCATCGCTATTTGATGACGGTTCGATTGTTATTAATTATCATCACTACTTGATGACGATTCGATTAATTTGTCATCAAAAGGGCCTTGATGATAATGGTCTTGAAGACAAAAAACCATCATCAAGTGTCATCACTTAAAGTTTGTTCGTTTTTATCATCATCGCAAAAAATAGTTGTCATCAAATCTCATCACCACATAAAATAGTTGTCATCACCGCATAAAAAACAATTGTCATCACTAAAAAAATCAAATTGTCATAAATAAATTATCATTTTTTATCACTAAATATAAACATGTCATCAAAAAAATATAAATGCAATCAAAGACTTATTGATGACATGATTTAAACTGTTATCACTTATCATCACTACTTGATGACGGTTTGATTATTATCAACTATTATCACAAATGTCATTCCTATTTGATGACGGTTCGATTGTCATCACAATTTTCATCGCTACTTGATGACAGTTTGATAGATTTGTTTGTCATAAAAAGGGCCTTGATGACAAACAAGTGTCATCAAAGGACCTTAATGACATTCGTTTGTTTGTCATCAAAGGGTCGTGATGACGAACAACTATCATCAAGTGGCATAAAAAATCATCATCCAGTGTCATCACATATTTTTAAACGACCTTGATGACATTAAACCACATAAAAACAACTATCATAAACACATAAAAACAAAGTTGTCATCAAAAAGATTATTAGTAAGTGTCATCATAAAAATTATTAATAAGCCTATGTGGGATTTGAACCCATATCATTATTTTTTAAGAAAAATGCTCTACCATTTGAGCTAATAGGCTAAATTCATTTTATAATAAAAATAAGGACATCTTTTAAAATTGATATAGGTGGAAAGAATCACTCAAAATTGCCCCACAAATGACAATTGGTTCACAAAATCTAAGACTAGAAAAGGAATGATAAAGTATTGTACTTAAAAGCTAATAAAGATTGCTTGACAAAGAATACCTGGTGTTGGAGGGAAGAAATACAGAGTTTTCAAGAACATCTAAATCATGAGGATAGACCACTTGTTTTATATTAACACAACCTGTTGGGCCAGCTTTATGTGAATCAACTAGATATAATCGGTTATTGTATATGACCTATATCATTCAATATCAATAATAGTTTCATAATTATATTCAGTGAAGCAATTAGAATCAGCTCATTGAGGAATCATCTAGCATGGACAAGCCAAAGATAATGTATTAAAAATGATCAATACAAAAAAATCCAATAAGAACATGTTTATTTCCTACTAATTAAATCTAGTAGTTACAAACAGATGATAATACATTAAAATGAACTCTCCTTTCTTTCCCTTCTGTTGCAGCTCAAAGCCAATTTGATTTCTTTCTAACATGATAACTTAACCTCAGACATGACAGCCATCAAAATATCATTGTGCAGGTTAACATCAGACATGGCACACTTTTCAATTCTTTACTTGATTCACATTCTGAGATCAAGAGGTGAAATAGGCTATAAAAATGCAATAAAGGAAAATTATACAAAAGTTGATTATATATAGAATACTATTTTGTTTTACTTTCACTTTGCATTTCACCATCTTCTACCGATAATTAACAACAATGATTGTTGTCAAATTCACTCTTACTAGTGTAAATCAAGCATTTAATGGTCTGAAACTACTAGGAAGATGACATTGCATAGTTACAAAATTAGAAGTATATCTATCACTTTTTAAGCAACTTATTTCTCATCAATGGATCAAATTGACCTGAGTAGAGAGGATTAGAAGTCAAGAGCAAACCCAACCATCCAGATTAGCTAAAAAGATTTAACTTGAAATAAAATATTAGATATTTAATCACTCACATCCACCGAGATTGAAAAAGGGGAAGAAGAACACATAATAGAAGATCAAAGTCATTTATCTGAATACGAACAATATATTGATAGCAATGTGAATAATTCAACGAATAGGCATACAGAGATTAATCAAAGAGCATACCGAAGGCACGCACGCCGGTGAGACTGAATATTGAACAATAAAGCTCGTCATCCTGCTCACCTCCTCCTTCGAGGTCTTCGATTCGAGCGCGATGAGCAGGTTTTCAAGCCCCGACGCCGAGATCCTTCCATCATTGTTGGCATCAAAATGCTTGAAAATATTCTCCATGCCTTCGCCTCCTTCTTTGCGCTCGTCGATCATGAAAGCGCCGACATCGCCGACCTCTAGATATCTAAATTCAAGGCAGATCTACACATGGAGGAGGTTTGTTTGACAAACCGCCATCACCACGGAGAGATCTACACAGTGAGAAGGTTTGATGGACCGAGGATACCTCAGATGGATCCAGTGATGGCATTGACCACGATGGGAGGATGACCGGTGAGTTGGAATCGTTCTCAAAAGAGGCGAGAAATAGAAAGTCTGGACGGAGAGAGGATTAGGAGAGAGAAAGTACAATGTGTAGGGTTTACATACTTGACAAATAACTAATTTATTAAGGGAGCTTAACAAACGCCTAAATAGGGTGGCCCAAAATGCTTTTGGGCTAAATTTGTTCTTCTTATTTGTAATATCCTTGTATTCTTTATGAAATCCTTATTTTAATTTATTTACTATAATCTTTGAAGATCAAGTCATAACATATTCTAAATTATTCAAATATTCCTTTTATCTTAACTTATTAATCTTTTATTATAACCAAGCAAGGAAATAACTTTATAAACTTCATTAAGATATAGTTTCCTTATTTATATGAAATATTGTTTATAAAACTCTTCTTAGATTGTGAAAAGTCTAAAATGCCCTTGTCATAATATTTATTTATCTAACTCCTCATATATTCTTTATTTTCCCTTATGATTATCTTTTATCCAACTTAATCATATAATATCTTTTTAAGACATGAAACCACCTTATGATATAAAAGATATTATTATAACATATTATATTATACTTATTCTACACTTTACTTATATGGAAATTTTCAAAGATCATAATAAACTCCTATTATCTTATTTAAATGGTTCCTCATGTCTAGAACATATTTTTATAAAATATGAACATGCAAGTCATCATTATATATAAGTGAATATTAATAATATTTTTAGCATATCCTTTTCTAACAACTTAGGTCTTTTACATTGTATTATCTTTAAAACTAGTGTACTTAACATATAACTCATTTATCCATGTGTATATATAAATATAAAGATGATGGCCTATTATTTTATTTAAGAAAAGTCTCATATCATAAGATATATTTTATAATATGAATAGCATGCATAATATTAATTTGTACTAGGAAAGCCTTTATTTGATATTATCTTGTCTAACTAACTAGAACTTATAACAATATTCATATTAGGTTTTTTTTTATGATTCTTCAATTTATTGAGATTTATTTAATGACTTAACATTATTTCCTATTTTAAATAATCCACTTATGATATGTATTCTATTTATTTAAATAAATATTATATATGTAAAATTATTTTATAAAGAGATAGAAATTAAAATACGAGTCGGGAATTTATACCGAGCGAAAACGAGAGCGGAAAGTGTTAGAAGATGGAAGATTGAGTTTTGATGGTTCCAGAGTTAGTGACCCTATGTTTGCAAGTCGAGTCGGCGACTTGGCAAAGTCACTGACATAAACAGCTGGCTGAGTGATCTATTTACGGAAGGAGCCCACAGATCTTGTGCGTTTAAATTGAAGACAACTGCGTGTTCTATTTTAGGAGAAGATCATCAAAAGAGTGCTAAAATCAAGATGAAGATAATTGTGATTCTCCTAGAATATTTGAGTATGCATACAATTGTTTATTTGGAAAGATTTGTAAAAGATTAAGTGAATATTGATTTCCTAATCGTATGGAAAATAATATACACGAGATCTCTCTCTTACCTTAGTTTAAATACTCGTTTTGTTTAGGCTAATTGTAAGACTTGTGAGCTGAATTTTCATATTGTGCAAGAAAGAAAAGAGTGTGCTTGTGCGTGAGATTCGTACAAGTGGTGAGTCAAGAGATCTTAGGTATAGCGTGAGATTGAGAGTGTGAGTGCAAAGGTAGAGCGTGGTTCAAGGGTGTGGGATTCATTCTTGTACACGGGAGAGCTTTGTAATCACTCAAGAAATCAATAGAGCGAGTCTAAGGACTCTTGAAATCCGACCAAGTGATAAACTTGGAAGGGAGTGGTTTTTCTCTAAGTAAACTAGTTGGTTTACGAAGAGTTTCCACTATACATCGCTTGTCAGTGAACGTTGGTAACGTTTAATTTACTGTGTGGTTATTCCGCTGCTTTATTACTCAAAGTCGACGACTTCGCAAGAGTCGCCGACTCGTTTAAGTACTAACGATCCTACAATTGATATCAGAGCCAAGGCTCTAGATTGTGTTTTAGTACTTTTCATACAGGGAAATGACGTCCACCAACACCTCTGTGAATGACTCGTTCTGGAAGCCTCCAATCTTAAGGGTAGGAGAGTAAGACTGGTGGGTTGAACAGATGAAAACTCATATATGTTCTCTTGATGGTCAACTGTGGAAGGTGATAGAAGTTGGTCCAGAAACCTTTGCTCTTGGAAAAGATGGAAAAACAGAAAAGACCACAGTTGAGTATGACGATGTTGACTTCAAAAAACTGGAAAAGAATGCTAGAGCAAAGAAGGTCTTACATCATGCTCTTATGAAGGAGATCTCAAGAAGGTGATCGGCTACAAAACGGCTAAAGAAATCTGGGATGCTCTTTAGAGACTTCATCAAGGAAATGATGATGTAAAGAAGGACAGGATCATTAGTCTCGAAATAGATTATGACAACATTTTCCAGACGATAGTGAATCAACTGTAATTTCTTGGTGAAGAAATTCCTCAGTGAAAACTCACCAACAAGTTGATCTCTGGCTTGAACAAAAGTTGGGACAACATTGCTTCGTCCCTTCTACTCAAAAGGAAACCAAGTCACTGACCTTGGAAGACCTTGTTGGACAACTCACTATGTATGGAGGCATTCAGCAAAGAAGGGTTGAAAGGCTTGATTTAGAGAAAGTAAAGAACATTGCTCTCAAGGTTGAAAGGGCTTTTGATTTGGCTTAGGGAGACGATGACACTGATGGAATAGATGAGGATGTTGCTCTCATCTCTAAGGCTATGAAAAGGCTGTGGAATCATAACAAAGCTCCCATAAAAGCTCCAGAATCATCCAAAGAAGGGAAAGATACAAGCTAAGGTACACTTTGCCAAAAATTGTCCAAAGAAGAAAAGTGGAGAAACCGGCAAAGGCATGATGGCAACTTGGGACATGTCTGATGATGATGATGAGGTGGCACTAGCAAGAGGAAAATGTTGCATGGCCATTGAAGACAATCCTTCTCAAGAGGTAAACGACTCTGAACTTTCTTCTCTTTTAATCAAAAAGTCTAGGGCACAGTTGGTTGCTATCATCGAAAAGCTTGGAACTCAGGTCACTGAGTTAAGAGAAAAATTGGAAGAAAATGAAGAAACAATCTCCAATCTCTTCGATGATAACAAACACTGGTCCTCTAAAGCAATCGAGCTTGAAAAAGTCTCATCTCCTAAGTCAGTAACTTGTGAGTTATGCTCAGATTCAAAAATCCAAGTCACTGACTTGCAGAAACAAGTCAATGACTTGGAAAAATAAGTCACTGACCTAGAAGGTGAAAGACTCATGCTCAGACTGGGTAATGCTAAGCTATCCAGTGAAATAGAAAAATTTAAAGTCGAAGATGAGACCAAAAGAAAGAAATGGTTAGACGAGTTTGTTGTTGAAAAGGCTCAAGATGTCAGAAATGACTATAAAAGGAAATTTGTGAAGGAGGTAGACAGATCTGGAATTGGCTTTGTTCGTGCACCCAATACTCAGGGTACCAAGGCTGCTCCCCTCGTGTCTAAAGGTAAAACCCCTATGTGTAATGACAATGCAAGTTGTTCTACACATATGGTGGCCAAGCCTGACAAAGGGAAGCATCAGTGGTATCCTGATCAAAAGGTGCACAACATATGGCAAAAACAAGTCCAGAACTCGGCTCCGTCACAAATTGACTTTCAATCTCGCATCAACAACAAACCCATGTATCCGGGCTATAGCAAATATGTTGCTCTAAAGTCTCATAGGACATGTTAGTATTGTGGCAAGCCCAGTCACTATCAACATGATTGTCACAAAAAGGCAAGAGATGATGAAAATGCAAGGTCACAGACTCTGAGTGACAGTCATGACAGATCCACTGTCACTGACTGTCCTCCAAGATCTATGTGTGCTAATTGTGACAAATGTTGTTCTAGGACTTATTATGTTGCCAAACCCAGAGGAGTTAAACAACTCTGGGTTCGTAAGAACTAATTGTTTCAATACAGCTTGAAGTGGGTGACCAGGAGCCCTGGTTCATTGATAGTGCATGCTCAACTCATATGTCGAGAAACCCCAGGGATTTCGTCTCACTTCAAGAATACAAGGGAGGTAAGATTACCTTCAGCAACAACAGTAAAGGTGGTATTTCTGGTATAGGTACGGTAAGATTTTCAGATAAGTTAACTATAGACAATGTGAATCTGGTTGATAATCTGAGTTTCAAGTTATTAAGTGTTTCCCAAATTTGTGCTAATGGAAAATATCAAGTTGTCTTTAATAAGAATGGTTGTCAGGTGCAAGAGATTAGTTCAGGCAAAATTCTTCAGAAAGGGGTATGTGAAAACAATCTGTATAAGGTGGACCCCTGTTTTGAGCCTGAGGAAAAACTGTGTCTTAGAACAGTTACTGATGTCGCCGACCTCTGGCACAAGAGATTTGGTCATGCGAGCTTTCAACTTCTTGACAAGCTTCATAAGCAAGAACTGGTTAGAGGATTACCTAAGATTGATCCAAACAAGCATGAAGTTTGTGAGACTTGTGTGAGAGGTAAGCAAGTAAAGTCTTCCTTCAAATCCAAAAATGAGGTAAGTACCACTAGACCTTTAGAACTCATTCATATTGATTTATGTGGTCCCATGCGAGTCCAAAGTCGTGGAGGAAATAGCTATATCTTTGTCATTGTTGATAACTTTTCATGGTATACTTGGACTATTTTTCTGTCTTCTAAGGATCAGGTCTTTGAAGAGTTTGAAGCATGGGTGAAGCTTGTTGAGAAAAAACTTGGAGTTTCACTTGTATCAGTCAGATCAGATCATGGAACAGAATTCGACAACTCTGAATTTTTGTCTTTTTGCAAGAAAAATGGCATAAGTCACAATTTTTCAGCGCCAAGAACTCCTCAACGGAATGGCGTTGTTGACAGGAAAAATCGTGCCTTGGAGAACATGTCACGGACTATGCTCATTTCAAGTGGTCTTCCAAGAAATTTCTGGGGTGAAGCCATTAATGCATCATGCTATGTGATGAATCGTGCTATGCTTCGTCCACTAATTGGAAAAACTCCATATGAGCTACTTAGAGGAGTTAAGCCCAGTGTCGCCCACCTGCGCACTTTCAGATGTAAATGTTATGTCCACAACAACGGAAAAGACAGTATGGGAAAATTCGATCCAAGGAGTGATGTTGGAACTTTTGTAGGCTACTTTCCTCATAGCAAAGCCTACAAAGTGTTCAATAAAAGGACAAGAAGGATTGAAGAAAGTGTTCATGTGGTGTTTGATGAAAACACTATGGGAGGATCGATGATTAAAGATCTTGATGATGGTGATCAAGGATATTATCTGGTTCAAGATGACTCTCTCCCAGTGACTACAAAAGAATCAACAATCAGTGACAATGCTGAAGTCACCGACTCGGACAATACAGGGGGAAGGAGGCAAAATCAAAGTTCAAATGACAGTGAATCTGATGACGAGAAAACACCTAATAGGAGCTCAAGCATGGAGAACTAAGAAGAAGATTCGGTGAGAACTCCTCAGACTCAAGTCGGTGACCTAACAGAGATACAAGTCAGAAATTATCAGCAGAAAAGTGTTCATCCTGTCACTAACATCCTTACTGATTTCGTATGTGGAGAGCCCGTGCATGCGACCATGTTGTCGTGGAATGGATCACACACATGCTTACCTATGATGGGTGTAGGGGACAATCGGTGCCCTCCGACAAGGATTTATGCCATAGCTCTTGTGGGACAAAGAAACTACTTTATACCAGTAAGTATAATTAATGATGACTTAATTATGTTTACTTGAAGTGTAATTGTTGTTGTTTATCGTTAGATATTATTTTTGTAGGTATGGTTGAAGGATGACGCGCCGCTTCCTCCTCCTCCGATAGATTGGACAAGGAATCATGACCCTAGTGTGAAGGGGTGGGACCATCCGTTTACACAACGGATGGAAACATGGCGCAAACTTCGTGTTTCTAATGGTTTAAACCCAAATGTAGGATGTTAGAGTTATGAATGTTGGATACATATTGTTATGAATCTTTTGATTATGATATGCATTGTAGACACTTATTTTTACATGGAACTAAATTTAAACAAGTTTCAGTAAGGTTTTGTGAATTGTTATAGCTTCAAAGGGCATTGATTGACATTGAAAGTATTTTTGTTTTGATAGCAACATTCAAAGTATTTTCTGGTGATTATGACGTTTCATGACACGCAAATGGACGCTTTATGAAGCGCGAAATTACGCTTCATGATGCGCAATTGCACGCATCATGATGCGCAAAAATCCATGAGAAAAAAAGGGTGGCTTTCGCTCGTCCCCCGTTTCGAACCGTAGACTAATTCCTCAAACGTGTGTACCTGGACCAAGTGTGCCGCATTGGCTATTGATATATATATAAAAAAGGATTTTAATTTGAACTAATGCATTTTCGAGTCGGTTTGGTCGGGAATTATAATAAACTTACCGATTCACCTATATTTAGGGTTCGAAAAATAAAATTATAACCGGTTCCTAACATATTGTAATTGAAATAATTTTCTGGATATATAATATATGCTTTTATGTATATTTGAATATGTGAACCCTTAGTATTCATATTAAACCTTTTATATAATCGAACCGACCTCAAATTAAACTGGAAAAATAAAAAAGGTTCCGGTTCTTGAAATTTCAAGTTATATGGGTTAGTACCATAATTTATGGTAAGGTTACGTTTAATGGTTAGGGTTTAGGGTTTACGGTAGGGTTAGGGTATAGTTAGGGTAGGGTTAGGGTATAGTAAGGGTAGGGTTTAGGGTTAGGGTAGGCTGAAGGTTTATGGTTAGGTTTAGGGGTTTAAAAACCTTCTAAACACTAAACCGCCATCCTTACAAGTACTTTATTAGGGTTAGGGAGAGGGTTTAGGGTTTTGGGAGAGGGTTAGCGATATGGTACTTCATACATAACTAATAATCGCTAAACTTCTAAACACTAACCCGACATCCTTTCAAGTACTTCATAATTTTTGGTAAGGTTATGTTTTATGGTTAGTATTTAGGGTTTAGGGTAGGGTTAGGGTTTAGGGTATGGTTCAGGTTAAGATTATTTTGGGTGTAGGGTAATGAGTTTAGATGATTGGTATGAACATGGTTTAGGGTTAATTGTTAAGTGTATTCAGTGAAGTGGAATATTTTCAACATGATTTATGTTTATCATCAACCCTAAACCCTAAACCCTAAACATGTACACTAATCCCTTAACCCATTAAAAAAGACCCTACATCACAAGCATCATCCACTTAACATATTAATTCTGACATATATACAACATATCCCTAAACCCAATAACTAACAAGTAAGCCTAATTCATACCATAACTAATAACCGCTAACCTAATTTGCATGGAATGATCAAAAACTCAAAGTAACCATAACCATATCGTATATACAACCAAAATAACTACAATCCTAAATCTTGACCTTAATCTTACCATTTAACTAACAACAAAATCCTAAATTGAAGTGAACAAACCCTAAAACCTATGCATTAAATGTAACATTCGTTAACCCTAACTGATAATCGCAATCCTAATTTAAAGTTAACGATCAAAAGTTCACACTAACCCTACCATTTAAATAAGATCAAAATGGAAATAAAATACTATCCCTTAACACTAATTTGCATGTAGAGATAAAACCTTAATATAAACCCTAAAACCTACCAATAAACCATTAACCCCCATTTTATCGCGTCATGAAGCGCTATGCGCCATGAAGCACGCGCTTCATGATGCGCTGCTATATGCAAACAAGAAACCCGTGTGGGGCCAATAAAAATGGAACGCTCCATGCGACGTAACGCTTTATGAAGCGTGAAGTTGCGCTTCACGAAGCGCATAAATCCAGAAGAGAATAAACCGCCAACGCTGCCATATCTCCATCCATATCGAATTATGCAAGATATGGAAGTTGTGAGATTCGAGACAATCTGCACGATTTATTTTGGAAAACATTATATGGTGGGAAAATATGGCGCCAGATGTTGAACTCACCTTCTATTTATACGTTCAACCAGATTGTATCTTCATAATTAACTCTTCATTCATTATCAACACACTCAAGGCGTTCAAGAACACAGGAGCCATGGTTTCAAGGGAGCATTCGAGGGATTTGCAAGAGATTCGCCTATTTATGCGCGAACTCATGCAAAGCAAGGAAATTGGGATCAAGAAGGTTGGCAGGCATCTTGGGCGCTTAGGTTATTTCCGGACGCTAGAACGAATTTTTGATGAGGAGATGAACGACAATCCGACTCAACCTGATTTCCGCTTAGTGAGGAGGGAGCCTGTGGAGAACGAAGATGAAGGTGCTAGCGAGACGAATCCAAATATAATTCAATAGATCATTTGATGTTTTTAGTTTTAGGGTGTTTATGTTCTTTTACAATAGTGTTGATGTTATTTTAGCAGCCCTAGTTTTTCTTAATATTTTCCGTTATCAGACTAGTATGTTTGGTTGCAACTCAGTTGTTTTTACCCGTAATGATACTAGCTTCATGTTACAATTCTGATGCAAATGATAACATGTGTTATATCATTCTCTCTGGCAAACAATTGATCTCAAATCATAATCAAATTGAAGGTTAAAGTAAGAAACAATTGTGAAAAAACCCGAACATGCTTGAATTCTGAATCCACGAGCAGCAACAGGAAATTCAGAAAGTCAGCTTATCACAAGTTGGCCATAGGTCTACTGAAAACGAAGGACTCGAAGGACAAGTCATGCAAACCCTTAGAATTAGGAAGCCATAATCCATGTTGCTCGGAATGGGCCAGCTGTTGCGCCTTGTTTCCTTATTCTTCCCCATATTTCAAGGATGCAAGCTCTTTGTTCTCTTCACAAATGCGAAGAACTGTGCTACTTGGCGAGCATAACTACAGAAATTGAGTGTCATAGTTAGTCTAGAGACATAAGCAATGTGTCGATCCAAAAGCCGTGGAACGTTCAAACTTGCTTTTCATTTTGCAAGTTTATGTGAAGCTTATAAACATAATACTGTGTAGCTCAAGTGTTTCATTTGCATCAGAATATTGTATAGCGCAAGTTTATGTGAAGCTTATAAACATAATATTGTACAATTGAAGTGCACAGGAAGTAAACAGTTGAATTCACTATACAGGAACCATATGATGGAATTTCCATTCAAAGAAACTAACAAGTACAAAATTATTTGTGAAGTTGTCAGACTCACCAAAATTCTTATGTTTCACTTTCTGACCCAATCGAAATTGATACTGAACATTTTCATATGCTAAAGCTTTAGCTGAAGCAGCTAAAGCCTCTGCTTCCAACTTAGAAATATCATCACGCAATTGAGCTGCTTTGGCATAGTTTTCCTGCTCAATTGCACTTTGTATGTCTGCACTGCAAAGGAAGTTAAAGTGCATGAATTCAGAATCCATGCTATTACAGCCCAATAGCATTGAAAGCTTAATATCAGACATATAAAAAGGTTGATAGGCTCAATAGTATGTCCCACACCGCAAACGCAAAATCCGTATTGCATGATCCTGAGCTTCACTTTTTGAAGATGGACCCTTTCTGGCTTCTCGTTTTTTGACGACTTCTTCTTCAATCTTCCAAAATAAGGCTGCTCAACAACACTTTCTCCTACTGAATGAATTAAAGAACACTTGGTCAGGCCCAACATTTTGCCACTTGTCAACGGGCTGACTTGATTCCTTGAGAAACTGTCGAGAATCCCAACAGGCAACAACTTGTATTACAACAAACAGTCAAAGCCAACTATATAGTATGCAATGAGCATGAAAACGGTGACTTCATAAATGACAAACAACACTTAGGCCACATTAGCTCAGCTGCTGCTTATTCCTCATCAAGTCAGAAATCTAGAAATTGTTCTGAACCACTCATGCCACCTAAAATGATAAAGATATGACACAGACTTATGCAGAGCACCTGAAAAGGATCTTGCAATAAACCCATAATTAAAAAAAAGGAGGAAGTTGCAACATCCTTCATAACAGTTGGATGATGCATAATGCCATCACAGTAAAGCATAGCTTAATTTCAAAAGAGTAATACCAGGGAGTAATATATACAGCATCAGATTTCGATATGCTATCTTTTCTCCTTGCAAACTCAGGATATATATAGCTTGCATCAGATTTCGATATGTTATCTTTGTTTACATCCTCCCAAAGATATTGCAATCCGCTCACACACTTGATTTTCCAATACAAGCTGCAAAGAGAAATAACAAAGGCTCAAACTTTTGATAATTCATTACTTCCAAGTGCTAGAAATTTGAGTATGTTCAACTAAATGACCACAGAGCTCAATTTTGACCCTTCAACTGATAAGACACCATTACAGTTCAGCAACTCCCGAGCACTTAAGATTCCAGATGCGTTGCGGATGGAAAACCATGTCATTTGATTCAAGTAAGCAACTTGTTCAAATAAGCATCTATGTAAATAAAAAATAAAGATATTCATAACTCACTTCCCACTAAGGAAGAATCGACCAAGAGTGGCAAAAGCAAGCCTTGAACGAAGGCCAGGGTGGAGAAAGTATACAGTTTGAAGCCTTTCTTTAAATTTAGAAGGAAGGTCCTCATAGATCCATCTCAAGATGGTCATGCCAGGATAATTATCTTTGAGGATATAAATTACAGAGTTTATAGATACCCAAATCTAGCAAGTGCCACTTTGGAATCTAGCAAGCTGAATTAACATAAGCTTTGTATTTGAATAACAAGTGGATCTGTATAATCATAAATAGAATATGAAGCATACTTTGAGGATGAAGCTTCAGTCATAATAGTTGCTTTCTCTATTCTGTTAATGGTTTAACTACAAATGTGCAGGCAGCATACTTTGAGGATGTATGCAAAGAGGGCTAAGAGTACCAAGTGAGCTATACTTTGCGGATTGTTAACCAGACACTTCACCAGGAAGAAGAGGAGAAATCAGTCCTTTTGAATCAGCCAGTCAATTGGCAGCTCAGCTTCAATCTGTTCCATTACCTGACACAAAGAACAATTAAAGTCACTAAATATAACATACATATACCATCTATATTAAAACTTCAAATAAAAAATCAACTTACCAGCAGATCCATGCCTCCATCACCAAGCTTGTTTTCCCTCTCCCCTCTAAGAACTAGGACAGGAGAGCCTTCCTTACCTGAAAATGTAAGGGCATTTGCCGGTGCACCATTGAGAAACATGAGTTGATCAGTAAGAGGCTGATGCAAAAAACTTTTAAATGTTGAAGGAAATTTGCTTCAATACTTAATAAAACACACATAATAGTTTCACATAAGTAGAGTTTAGTCCAATATCTGTAGCACCACAATGACCCATTGAGTAAACAAGAAAAAAGTGCAGAAACAGATTCCTCTCCTCCATGCTTCCGAAGTGCAAAAAGTGCAGCATATCTCTCATACATGCCTTTATCTTGTATCCAGAAAAGAATATGATTACTAAAATTAATGGCCTAAGATCATATACTAGAGGCTCCCTGCCCTCAAAAAAACATCACAAACCAATATAACAAGACGAGCTAAATACAAATATACCTTAGTTGGGCCAGAGAGGAACAAGAAGCAGGTGCAGCTGGGTCAACTGACAAAAAGGGAGATGCTTCTTTTTTATCAGTTTCAGCATGACTAACTTCCTCTATTCTATGCAAGGCCAGTTCACATGTTTCTCGAACCTCAGGAGCTGGATCAGAAACCAAGTTCGTCTTGTTGAAACTAAGATCTGTAGTAGCTTTTCATAAGAAGCATATAATAGGAAGAATATAGCAATCATAACACAGGAGGTTATAATCCAATTCAAGGTCACAAACTTAGAAGAAACATGGACAACATAATTTAATTAATTTGCATTCAAAATAATGCCATCTATATCAAAAAACTAATATAAACATGAGTTCTATTATCATGATGATAATGAGACTTACAAAAATATACTTCAATCCCTAATAAACTACGACTCCCCGTCCCCGGTGCCGTCACCTCCAGCACCATCACTAGGCCCGGTGTCCTCACCTCCAACATCATCCCTAGCCTCGGTTCCCTCACCTCCATCACCATCCCTAGACGCGGTACCGTCAGCAGCACCCCCGGTCCTACTATCTTGAACCCCAACACCCCCTGTACTACTACCCTCCCCAGCACAACGAAGTTCGCTGCCTTCTCTAGGACAGTACTGAGAATCCCTGAATGGCCTACTCACGGGTGGAGGTAGGGCGGAACACCAGCTGCTAAAATGCTCAACATCTCCTGCAGGTACGGCCTAGCGGCATGATCCGTGGGCATTCCCTGTAAAGCCTCTAGTGCGTATCCAACTGCCTGTTGCGCCCGCTGCACAATTTATTTAACTTATTAAATACAACACAGTACAAACGAATATAATTGCATACAAAACTTTGTATTACAAATTAACATACCACAGTAACATCCACCATAACTGCAGGATGGGCAGCGGGGTCCCGAGGACGGTTCTGACGGGTTGATCTAGGATCTAGATATGGATGTGTCACCTCGTCGAACCAGTCAAGATACGCAGGGTCCGCCTGCCAAGGATACCGAGCCATGACATGCTGCTCGATCGAGGTCAATCAGGTGGTCATACCGCTCATTCTAATACAAGTCTTGGATCCAAAACAAAAGACTGTAGGTGTTTATCTCCCTTGTACGCGAGACTACACGTGACTCAATCGGATCTGAGGGAGTCGTCTGCACACGATAGTACTGGCGCAGACATCTCTCGGGCTGGTATGGCTCATAAATATCGAAGCAATGCAGAACTCCTCGATACCTAGAAATCCGATATTCCGTCTTAAAATCCAGGTCTCGGTTCCAAGGCGTCCAACAAACCTGCAAGTCCACGGGAAAAATAATTTGCATTACAACTCAATAAGAAGTAATATGTCAAAATATTAACACTTTTACCTCATCAGCAAGAATCTTGTCCATAACCCTCCGAATATCCTCCAAGCGTTGCGGCTTCTTCGGCCCTGATTGGTGGTCATTCCTATCTCAGGCGCCCGCTCGGTCATCCATTAGAGAGTTCAAATTCAACACTGAATGCCCACGAAAATGTCTAAAGTACTCCCATATCCAAGCCTATAAAATTAAATTAAAATGAGTACCGAAATAACGAAAATTGTTCATCAACAAAAACTTAATCACAATACTATTATACCTTCAGAATGAGCATGCATCCTCCCAATCCCGCTGACCCCTAGCGATATGCAATGCCCAAATGGCGGTATAAGCACGCCAATGCCGCAACACCCCATACGAATCTGCTTGTAACACCATGATCCATCAAACATTGTAAATATATAGTCCTCGCCTTGTTGGTGCTCTTGTCACAGAACAAAGTCTGGCTAAGCAACCACAGCAAGTACGCAGACGCTATGTGATGTGGGTCCCGCCTATCCGCAATCATCTGAAGTATGATAGCCTGGAGATCCTTGTAACACCCCTATTTTGCAACATTGGGTATTATCGCCAGTGACCTCGGATTTTACCGTGCAAAGTCACCCAAGGCTTTATAATGATATTAAAACTTATAGAAATGCTGAAATTTACACAAACGTTACATAAATAAACGGATGCTCACGAATGAGACTTGGTTCTTTAATTGAAGATGAAATTCACTAAAAGCAGAATTTTATTTATTGATAAGAACTTTCGTTCATTACATTGAGAGTCGTTTTACAAATGATGTAGCAGCGGAAAGTAAATCCCATTTAGTAAGGGTTGAAAAGACGTAACAGGTATGTTTTCCCAAGACAACTCATGTGATGATGATTTGCTTGGTTTTAAAAAGGGGAGAGATGGTGCACTATCTTAGAAATGCCTCGCTCTTATGAGAATTCCTTCCTTCCTTCAGCGTCGTCTTGCCTTGACCTTCGATTCTCGCCTAACGCTTCTCGAACCTTCTAGACTTCATCTTCAACACTTCGGTGTACATTCCTACAGTCTGGCATTTTTCGTGAAGGGCGAGAAATACCATGCAAAAATGCGGAAATAGGGGAATTAGTCTAAGGAGACTAAGCAAGTGAGAATGGAAATTCTCAAGGGTATTACGGTAATTTATAATATTCGAGAGATATTATTGGGATGTGTTTTAAGGTATAGATCTTTATGTGGGGCTTATCGGGACGGAGAAGAGAATATCTCGAGAGGAGATAGCTCGTTAATTGAGAGAAGAACTACGAGATTTTAGACTTCTTTAGAGTAGAAAGTATGTTGGGAACGTTATTAATTCATACAAGTTTTTAAAATCTCTCGCGCCCTTGCGGACCGAGAGCCGGATCAATCATTTGAGATCGGTCCGGTTTTGATGTCTTTTAAATGTGCATTGACACTTATCTTATATCGCGACGAAAATGTCGATTACGTTAATGATTTTTTTAAAGGGTGTGGGGGGCTTGCATGGCCCGGACCACTTAAGGGAAACTTAGTTCCGACACTTAGCTACGGTGCCACTCATCCCTCCTTGCAATCGGAGCGGACATAGATCATGATCTTGAAAGTCGTACTTTAAGCGCACAGGCATACGACTTAGTAAATTATATAGAGGCGTCGGGTTAATCCCGCACCCCTCACTAGTTCGTTCGAACCGTTCTCTTAACGAGATCGTAAACAATCAAGGCCACAACAAGACTAGCATAATAGTCCTATCAAATATTAAATAGTGGAATAACGATAACAATGGGGTCATTATATCTAACATTCGATAATCCTAGGTTCGTTTATTATTAGCAAACAAGTTGTTCCCAACATCGAGAATTTCATGAAACGAATTATTAAGGCTTACAAGGAGAAATTCCACTTGACTTAGCTTTTACGATTGTGTACGAATGGACGAACGGAAATCGTTGTCTTAAGTCAGGACGGAGACTCGATCTATCGACACGAGAGGTACGAACGAACTTTAATAAGAATTTCTTTAATTCTTCTAAAGTTTTTAAATATCTCTTATATTCTTTTTATAAGAGAATTTATTACTAAATTATTATAATAATAATTTAGGTGGAGGTAATAGAATAATAATATACCTTATTATTATTTCTTATTGGATGAACTAAGTAAATAGCAAAAAAAAAATACCTAATTAGGTGGATATTTAGGAGAGTGTGAAAATTAGCTAAATAGCAAAACCCCCCATCACTAGGGGTGTTCATAATCGGATATCCGATCCGATCCGGCTAATCGGATTGGATATCCGCAATAAAATTTTCTCTAAAACCATATCCGTATCCGATCCGGGTATACCCGGATACCTGATCCGTATAGCTCGGATCGGATCGGAAATTTGTGGCGGATATCCTAATATCCGAATATCCATATTGTTATATTTTTTTGTATTTAAGTTCCAAATAATTTCTTCATTCGGTAAATTTCACCCAAAAATCATGATCCAAATAATCATCCGCATAAAAAAAGAGAAAAATAATTTAAAATAAAATAAAAATGGGGTGTTAAATATAGATTTAGGTTTTATTTAACGTTAATTTTATTTGTGGGGTGAAATATATTAAAAATAATTAAAAAACAAACAAAAAAGGGGTAGTACTAGGAAGTCGAAGCACATAAAACTACTTAGGACTATTAAATTTTTTGCTATTGCACATAATATATATGTATAGTATTATACCCTTGGATATCCGGGGGGTTTGACGACCCGATCCGGTGATCCGACTAATTTTCTCGGATCGGATCGGATTCGGATAATTTTCCAACGGATTCGGATTTTCGCGGATCGGATCGTCGGATCACCGGATTGGATTGACCGGATCGGATATTTTTGAACACCCCTACCCATCACCCACCCCCCACCCCACTCCCACCGAGTTGACTCGGTTATTGATCGGGTTGACTCGCCCGTTGACCGATCGTTGACCGACCATTGACCGACCGTTGACTGATGTTGACCATCATCACTATCATCACATTCATAACTGTCATCACAATTTTTTTCACCGTCATCACAATTTATTTTACCGTCATTACAATTTTTTAATGACAAAAAGTGTAATAAAAGGTAAAAAGTGTCATCAAAATGTCTTAATGACACTTTTTGATGACAAAAATATCATCAAAGGCATTCAACCACATAAAACACAACCGTCATCATTGTCATCACAATTTTTTCACCGTCATCACAATTTTTTATCACCATCATCACAATTTTTTGATGACAAAAAGTGTAATAAAATGTAAAAGTTGTAATCAAAATGTTTTGATGTCACTTTTTTTATAACAAAAAGTATCATCAAAGGCATTCAAAAACATAAAATCAACCGTCATCACTGTCATTACAATTTTTTCCACCGTCTTCGCAATTTTTTTCACCGTCATCACAATTTTTTGATGACAAAAAGGATAATAAAAGGTAAAAAGTGTCATCAAAGGCATTCAACCACATAAAAACAATCGTCATCACTGTCATCACATTTTTTCTCCACCGTCATCACTAGCATTCAACCACATAAAAAAACTGTCATCACAATTTATTTCACTGTCATCAAAATTTTTGATGACAAAAAGTGTAATAAAAGGCAAAAAGTATCATAAAAGCATTCAACCATATAAAAACAACCGTCATCACACGGTTCGAACCGTCATCAACTGTCATCACTTGTCATCGTTACTTGATGACGGTTTGATTATCATCAACTATCATCTCTACTTGATGACGGTTCGATTAATTTGTCATCAAAAGGGCATTGATGACAAACAAGTGTCATCAAGTGTTATCAAACTATCATCACTTAAGCGTCATCAAATATGTGTCATCACTATCATCACTGTCATCACTACTTGATGACGGTTTGATTGTCATCAGCTATCATCATAAATGTCATCTCTACTTGATGACAGTTCGATTCTCATCAATCGTCATCGCTATTTGATGACGGTTCGATTGTTATTAATTATCATCACTACTTGATGACGATTCGATTAATTTGTCATCAAAAGGGCCTTGATGATAATGGTCTTGAAGACAAAAAACCATCATCAAGTGTCATCACTTAAAGTTTGTTCGTTTTTATCATCATCGCAAAAAATAGTTGTCATCAAATCTCATCACCACATAAAATAGTTGTCATCACCGCATAAAAAACAATTGTCATCACTAAAAAAATCAAATTGTCATAAATAAATTATCATTTTTTATCACTAAATATAAACATGTCATCAAAAAAATATAAATGCAATCAAAGACTTATTGATGACATGATTTAAACTGTTATCACTTATCATCACTACTTGATGACGGTTTGATTATTATCAACTATTATCACAAATGTCATTCCTATTTGATGACGGTTCGATTGTCATCACAATTTTCATCGCTACTTGATGACAGTTTGATAGATTTGTTTGTCATAAAAAGGGCCTTGATGACAAACAAGTGTCATCAAAGGACCTTAATGACATTCGTTTGTTTGTCATCAAAGGGTCGTGATGACGAACAACTATCATCAAGTGGCATAAAAAATCATCATCCAGTGTCATCACATATTTTTAAACGACCTTGATGACATTAAACCACATAAAAACAACTATCATAAACACATAAAAACAAAGTTGTCATCAAAAAGATTATTAGTAAGTGTCATCATAAAAATTATTAATAAGCCTATGTGGGATTTGAACCCATATCATTATTTTTTAAGAAAAATGCTCTACCATTTGAGCTAATAGGCTAAATTCATTTTATAATAAAAATAAGGACATCTTTTAAAATTGATATAGGTGGAAAGAATCACTCAAAATTGCCCCACAAATGACAATTGGTTCACAAAATCTAAGACTAGAAAAGGAATGATAAAGTATTGTACTTAAAAGCTAATAAAGATTGCTTGACAAAGAATACCTGGTGTTGGAGGGAAGAAATACAGAGTTTTCAAGAACATCTAAATCATGAGGATAGACCACTTGTTTTATATTAACACAACCTGTTGGGCCAGCTTTATGTGAATCAACTAGATATAATCGGTTATTGTATATGACCTATATCATTCAATATCAATAATAGTTTCATAATTATATTCAGTGAAGCAATTAGAATCAGCTCATTGAGGAATCATCTAGCATGGACAAGCCAAAGATAATGTATTAAAAATGATCAATACAAAAAAATCCAATAAGAACATGTTTATTTCCTACTAATTAAATCTAGTAGTTACAAACAGATGATAATACATTAAAATGAACTCTCCTTTCTTTCCCTTCTGTTGCAGCTCAAAGCCAATTTGATTTCTTTCTAACATGATAACTTAACCTCAGACATGACAGCCATCAAAATATCATTGTGCAGGTTAACATCAGACATGGCACACTTTTCAATTCTTTACTTGATTCACATTCTGAGATCAAGAGGTGAAATAGGCTATAAAAATGCAATAAAGGAAAATTATACAAAAGTTGATTATATATAGAATACTATTTTGTTTTACTTTCACTTTGCATTTCACCATCTTCTACCGATAATTAACAACAATGATTGTTGTCAAATTCACTCTTACTAGTGTAAATCAAGCATTTAATGGTCTGAAACTACTAGGAAGATGACATTGCATAGTTACAAAATTAGAAGTATATCTATCACTTTTTAAGCAACTTATTTCTCATCAATGGATCAAATTGACCTGAGTAGATAGGATTAGAAGTCAAGAGCAAACCCAACCATCCAGATTAGCTAAAAAGATTTAACTTGAAATAAAATATTAGATATTTAATCACTCACATCCACCGAGATTGAAAAAGGGGAAGAAGAACACATAATAGAAGATCAAAGTCATTTATCTGAATACGAACAATATATTGATAGCAATGTGAATAATTCAACGAATAGGCATACAGAGATTAATCAAAGAGCATACCGAAGGCACGCACGCCGGTGAGACTGAATATTGAACAATAAAGCTCGTCATCCTGCTCACCTCCTCCTTCGAGGTCTTCGATTCGAGCGCGATGAGCAGGTTTTCAAGCCCCGACGCCGAGATCCTTCCATCATTGTTGGCATCAAAATGCTTGAAAATATTCTCCATGCCTTCGCCTCCTTCTTTGCGCTCGTCGATCATGAAAGCGCCGACATCGCCGACCTCTAGATATCTAAATTCAAGGCAGATCTACACATGGAGGAGGTTTGTTTGACAAACCGCCATCACCACGGAGAGATCTACACAGTGAGAAGGTTTGATGGACCGAGGATACCTCAGATGGATCCAGTGATGGCATTGACCACGATGGGAGGATGACCGGTGAGTTGGAATCGTTCTCAAAAGAGGCGAGAAATAGAAAGTCTGGACGGAGAGAGGATTAGGAGAGAGAAAGTACAATGTGTAGGGTTTACATACTTGACAAATAACTAATTTATTAAGGGAGCTTAACAAACGCCTAAATAGGGTGGCCCAAAATGCTTTTGGGCTAAATTTGTTCTTCTTATTTGTAATATCCTTGTATTCTTTATGAAATCCTTATTTTAATTTATTTACTATAATCTTTGAAGATCAAGTCATAACATATTCTAAATTATTCAAATATTCCTTTTATCTTAACTTATTAATCTTTTATTATAACCAAGCAAGGAAATAACTTTATAAACTTCATTAAGATATAGTTTCCTTATTTATATGAAATATTGTTTATAAAACTCTTCTTAGATTGTGAAAAGTCTAAAATGCCCTTGTCATAATATTTATTTATCTAACTCCTCATATATTCTTTATTTTCCCTTATGATTATCTTTTATCCAACTTAATCATATAATATCTTTTTAAGACATGAAACCACCTTATGATATAAAAGATATTATTATAACATATTATATTATACTTATTCTACACTTTACTTATATGGAAATTTTCAAAGATCATAATAAACTCCTATTATCTTATTTAAATGGTTCCTCATGTCTAGAACATATTTTTATAAAATATGAACATGCAAGTCATCATTATATATAAGTGAATATTAATAATATTTTTAGCATATCCTTTTCTAACAACTTAGGTCTTTTACATTGTATTATCTTTAAAACTAGTGTACTTAACATATAACTCATTTATCCATGTGTATATATAAATATAAAGATGATGGCCTATTATTTTATTTAAGAAAAGTCTCATATCATAAGATATATTTTATAATATGAATAGCATGCATAATATTAATTTGTACTAGGAAAGCCTTTATTTGATATTATCTTGTCTAACTAACTAGAACTTATAACAATATTCATATTAGGTTTTTTTTTATGATTCTTCAATTTATTGAGATTTATTTAATGACTTAACATTATTTCCTATTTTAAATAATCCACTTATGATATGTATTCTATTTATTTAAATAAATATTATATATGTAAAATTATTTTATAAAGAGATAGAAATTAAAATACGAGTCGGGAATTTATACCGAGCGAAAACGAGAGCGGAAAGTGTTAGAAGATGGAAGATTGAGTTTTGATGGTTCCAGAGTTAGTGACCCTATGTTTGCAAGTCGAGTCGGCGACTTGGCAAAGTCACTGACATAAACAGCTGGCTGAGTGATCTATTTACGGAAGGAGCCCACAGATCTTGTGCGTTTAAATTGAAGACAACTGCGTGTTCTATTTTAGGAGAAGATCATCAAAAGAGTGCTAAAATCAAGATGAAGATAATTGTGATTCTCCTAGAATATTTGAGTATGCATACAATTGTTTATTTGGAAAGATTTGTAAAAGATTAAGTGAATATTGTTTTCCTAATCGTATGGAAAATAATA
Source organism: Fallopia convolvulus (assembly GCA_964016875.1). Taxonomy (NCBI): domain Eukaryota; kingdom Viridiplantae; phylum Streptophyta; class Magnoliopsida; order Caryophyllales; family Polygonaceae; genus Fallopia; species Fallopia convolvulus. The sequence continues at coordinate 61,704,805 of OZ024718.1, read as the reverse complement.
TACACGAGATCTCTCTCTTACCTTAGTTTAAATACTCGTTTTGTTTAGGCTAATTGTAAGACTTGTGAGCTGAATTTTCATATTGTGCAAGAAAGAAAAGAGTGTGCTTGTGCGTGAGATTCGTACAAGTGGTGAGTCAAGAGATCTTAGGTATAGCGTGAGATTGAGAGTGTGAGTGCAAAGGTAGAGCGTGGTTCAAGGGTGTGGGATTCATTCTTGTACACGGGAGAGCTTTGTAATCACTCAAGAAATCAATAGAGCGAGTCTAAGGACTCTTGAAATCCGACCAAGTGATAAACTTGGAAGGGAGTGGTTTTTCTCTAAGTAAACTAGTTGGTTTACGAAGAGTTTCCACTATACATCGCTTGTCAGTGAACGTTGGTAACGTTTAATTTACTGTGTGGTTATTCCGCTGCTTTATTACTCAAAGTCGACGACTTCGCAGGAGTCGCCGACTCGTTTAAGTACTAACGATCCTACAATTGATATCAGAGCCAAGGCTCTAGATTGTGTTTTAGTACTTTTCATACAGGGAAATGACGTCCACCAACACCTCTGTGAATGACTCGTTCTGGAAGCCTCCAATCTTAAGGGTAGGAGAGTAAGACTGGTGGGTTGAACAGATGAAAACTCATATATGTTCTCTTGATGGTCAACTGTGGAAGGTGATAGAAGTTGGTCCAGAAACCTTTGCTCTTGGAAAAGATGGAAAAACAGAAAAGACCACAGTTGAGTATGACGATGTTGACTTCAAAAAACTGGAAAAGAATGCTAGAGCAAAGAAGGTCTTACATCATGCTCTTATGAAGGAGATCTCAAGAAGGTGATCGGCTACAAAACGGCTAAAGAAATCTGGGATGCTCTTTAGAGACTTCATCAAGGAAATGATGATGTAAAGAAGGACAGGATCATTAGTCTCGAAATAGATTATGACAACATTTTCCAGACGATAGTGAATCAACTGTAATTTCTTGGTGAAGAAATTCCTCAGTGAAAACTCACCAACAAGTTGATCTCTGGCTTGAACAAAAGTTGGGACAACATTGCTTCGTCCCTTCTACTCAAAAGGAAACCAAGTCACTGACCTTGGAAGACCTTGTTGGACAACTCACTATGTATGGAGGCATTCAGCAAAGAAGGGTTGAAAGGCTTGATTTAGAGAAAGTAAAGAACATTGCTCTCAAGGTTGAAAGGGCTTTTGATTTGGCTTAGGGAGACGATGACACTGATGGAATAGATGAGGATGTTGCTCTCATCTCTAAGGCTATGAAAAGGCTGTGGAATCATAACAAAGCTCCCATAAAAGCTCCAGAATCATCCAAAGAAGGGAAAGATACAAGCTAAGGTACACTTTGCCAAAAATTGTCCAAAGAAGAAAAGTGGAGAAACCGGCAAAGGCATGATGGCAACTTGGGACATGTCTGATGATGATGATGAGGTGGCACTAGCAAGAGGAAAATGTTGCATGGCCATTGAAGACAATCCTTCTCAAGAGGTAAACGACTCTGAACTTTCTTCTCTTTTAATCAAAAAGTCTAGGGCACAGTTGGTTGCTATCATCGAAAAGCTTGGAACTCAGGTCACTGAGTTAAGAGAAAAATTGGAAGAAAATGAAGAAACAATCTCCAATCTCTTCGATGATAACAAACACTGGTCCTCTAAAGCAATCGAGCTTGAAAAAGTCTCATCTCCTAAGTCAGTAACTTGTGAGTTATGCTCAGATTCAAAGATCCAAGTCACTGACTTGCAGAAACAAGTCAATGACTTGGAAAAATAAGTCACTGACCTAGAAGGTGAAAGACTCATGCTCAGACTGGGTAATGCTAAGCTATCCAGTGAAATAGAAAAATTTAAAGTCGAAGATGAGACCAAAAGAAAGAAATGGTTAGACGAGTTTGTTGTTGAAAAGGCTCAAGATGTCAGAAATGACTATAAAAGGAAATTTGTGAAGGAGGTAGACAGATCTGGAATTGGCTTTGTTCGTGCACCCAATACTCAGGGTACCAAGGCTGCTCCCCTCGTGTCTAAAGGTAAAACCCCTATGTGTAATGACAATGCAAGTTGTTCTACACATATGGTGGCCAAGCCTGACAAAGGGAAGCATCAGTGGTATCCTGATCAAAAGGTGCACAACATATGGCAAAAACAAGTCCAGAACTCGGCTCCGTCACAAATTGACTTTCAATCTCGCATCAACAACAAACCCATGTATCCGGGCTATAGCAAATATGTTGCTCTAAAGTCTCATAGGACATGTTAGTATTGTGGCAAGCCCAGTCACTATCAACATGATTGTCACAAAAAGGCAAGAGATGATGAAAATGCAAGGTCACAGACTCTGAGTGACAGTCATGACAGATCCACTGTCACTGACTGTCCTCCAAGATCTGTGTGTGCTAATTGTGACAAATGTTGTTCTAGGACTTATTATGTTGCCAAACCCAGAGGAGTTAAACAACTCTGGGTTCGTAAGAACTAATTGTTTCAATACAGCTTGAAGTGGGTGACCAGGAGCCCTGGTTCATTGATAGTGCATGCTCAACTCATATGTCGAGAAACCCCAAGGATTTCGTCTCACTTCAAGAATACAAGGGAGGTAAGATTACCTTCAGCAACAACAGTAAAGGTGGTATTTCTGGTATAGGTACGGTAAGATTTTCAGATAAGTTAACTATAGACAATGTGAATCTGGTTGATAATCTGAGTTTCAAGTTATTAAGTGTTTCCCAAATTTGTGCTAATGGAAAATATCAAGTTGTCTTTAATAAGAATGGTTGTCAGGTGCAAGAGATTAGTTCAGGCAAAATTCTTCAGAAAGGGGTATGTGAAAACAATCTGTATAAGGTGGACCCCTGTTTTGAGCCTGAGGAAAAACTGTGTCTTAGAACAGTTACTGATGTCGCCGACCTCTGGCACAAGAGATTTGGTCATGCGAGCTTTCAACTTCTTGACAAGCTTCATAAGCAAGAACTGGTTAGAGGATTACCTAAGATTGATCCAAACAAGCATGAAGTTTGTGAGACTTGTGTGAGAGGTAAGCAAGTAAAGTCTTCCTTCAAATCCAAAAATGAGGTAAGTACCACTAGACCTTTAGAACTCATTCATATTGATTTATGTGGTCCCATGCGAGTCCAAAGTCGTGGAGGAAATAGCTATATCTTTGTCATTGTTGATAACTTTTCATGGTATACTTGGACTATTTTTCTGTCTTCTAAGGATCAGGTCTTTGAAGAGTTTGAAGCATGGGTGAAGCTTGTTGAGAAAAAACTTGGAGTTTCACTTGTATCAGTCAGATCAGATCATGGAACAGAATTCGACAACTCTGAATTTTTGTCTTTTTGCAAGAAAAATGGCATAAGTCACAATTTTTCAGCGCCAAGAACTCCTCAACGGAATGGCGTTGTTGACAGGAAAAATCGTGCCTTGGAGAACATGTCACGGACTATGCTCATTTCAAGTGGTCTTCCAAGAAATTTCTGGGGTGAAGCCATTAATGCATCATGCTATGTGATGAATCGTGCTATGCTTCGTCCACTAATTGGAAAAACTCCATATGAGCTACTTAGAGGAGTTAAGCCCAGTGTCGCCCACCTGCGCACTTTCAGATGTAAATGTTATGTCCACAACAACGGAAAAGACAGTATGGGAAAATTCGATCCAAGGAGTGATGTTGGAACTTTTGTAGGCTACTTTCCTCATAGCAAAGCCTACAAAGTGTTCAATAAAAGGACAAGAAGGATTGAAGAAAGTGTTCATGTGGTGTTTGATGAAAACACTATGGGAGGATCGATGATTAAAGATCTTGATGATGGTGATCAAGGATATTATCTGGTTCAAGATGACTCTCTCCCAGTGACTACAAAAGAATCAACAATCAGTGACAATGCTGAAGTCACCGACTCGGACAATACAGGGGGAAGGAGGCAAAATCAAAGTTCAAATGACAGTGAATCTGATGACGAGAAAACACCTAATAGGAGCTCAAGCATGGAGAACTAAGAAGAAGATTCGGTGAGAACTCCTCAGACTCAAGTCGGTGACCTAACAGAGATACAAGTCAGAAATTATCAGCAGAAAAGTGTTCATCCTGTCACTAACATCCTTACTGATTTCTCAAAAGGTGTGCAAACTAGATCTTCTCTAAATAACTTCTTCGCTTTCAATGCTTTCATCTCTATGTTGGAACCTAAAAATGTGGAACAAGCGTTGAAAGATTCAGATTGGGTTAATGCCATGCAAGAGGAGCTTCATCAGTTTAAAAGAAATAAGGTTTGGCATTTGGTCCCAAGACCAAAAGGAAGATCTGTGATTGGAACACGATGGGTGTTCAAAAATAAGCTGGATGATGAAGGAAATGTGGTGAGAAACAAAGCAAGACTGGTAGTTAAGGGCTATAATCAACAGGAGGGCATTGACTATGATGAAACATTTGCTCCTGTGGCTCGTCTTGAAGCTATACGATTGCTCATTTCCTATTCTGCGCATCATGGATTCAAGTTACAACAAATGGATGTCAAGACTGCATTCTTGAATGGATATCTAAAAGAAGAAGTGTATGTCGAACAGACTCTGGGTTTTGAAGATGTCACCCACCCGGATCATGTCTACAAACTGGACAAAGCTCTTTATGGATTGAAGCAAGCATTGCGTGCTTGGTATGATCGATTGTCTCAGTTCTTGATTCAACACGGTTATGTTCGTGGTGAAGTAGACAAGATCGACTCTCTTCTTGCTGAAGGAGATAGGTCACACACTTGTTGTTCAGGTCTATGTCGATGACATCATCTTTGGCTCAACAGATGATAAACTGGTGAAGAATTTGGCTGACCTCATGTCTAGTGAGTTTGAAATGAGTATGGTCGGTGAGCTAAAGTTCTTTTTAGGACTTCAAGTTGTTCAAGGTGAGGATGGGACACGAGTTCATCAACAAAAGTATCTCAGAGAATGTGTTAAGAAGTTCGGTCTCGAAAATGCTAAACCTTTTGATACTCCCATGTCGCCGACTACCTCACTTGGAAAGGATGACAAAGATCCAGAAGTTAATGCTACTATGTACAAGGGTATGATTGGATCGTTGCTCTATCTCACTGCAAGCAGACCGGATATTGTGTTTGGAGTATGTCTATGTGCTAGGTTTCAAGCTGATCCAAGAGAGTCCCACTTGAAAGCTGTTAAAAGAATCATTCGCTATCTTAAGGGGACTGGCAATCTATGTTTATGGTATCCCAGAGGATTTGATTTTGAGCTTGTCGGCTACACAGATGCTGATTTTGCTGGAAACCGGGTTGATAGAAAAAGCAGTTCAGGGATGGCTCAATTTCTTGGGCCTTGTCTTGTCTCATGGGGATCTAGAAAGCAAAATTATGTGGCTCTATCAACAACAGAAGCAGAGTACATCGCAGCTGCAGCGTGTTGTTCACAACTATTGTGGATCAAGCAACAAATCAGTGACTATGGTGTGCAGTGTGGGTCAGTGCCCATACTATGTGACAACACTAGTGCAATCAACATCTCAAAGAATCCGGTGCAACATTCAAAGACAAAACACATTGAGATAAGGCATCACTTTCTTCGAGATTGTGTTGAAAAGGGCATGGTCACTATGGAATTCTGTAGAACAAGTGATCAAAGGGCGGACATCTTCACACATGCCTTGAATCGTGAACCCTTTGAACAACTCCGCATGGAATTAGGTGTTGATAGGGTTTCTTGACAACAAATAAATTTATTAGTCAAGACCCCGTTGAGTATAGCAGAGTCAGGATCGTTCCACAGGAAGCAAGGTTGTTCGTTTATCAACTACTAAAAGGCAAACAAAATCAAGCAAAAACACTCACAAGCAGCCTCGTTAACGACGTTGTCAGGGTCGTTAACGAACCATCGTACACAAAAAGACTCAACTAACGACCTAAATAAATTCGGTACCGAGCCAAGTAACTCAGCAACGAAATTCACTTAAGAATAATTCAAATAAAAACAAAGATCTAGGACTAGGGACACCACAACATAGCCAAGCATATAAACTCGTAAGAAGAATGGATCTTGCCTTTAAATAGATAGAGTCATCAACTTTCGTTGACTATCAAGTAAATTAACCTACTTTCGCATCCTAATTCACTTATTTGTTTGTTTTGGATCTAAAGCTTGAAACTTTCGTATTCAAACAATATCAACCTTCAAGTTACTAACTTTCTCTTTCAATCAAGTCAAAAACTCAAATTACCTCAACTTTCATCTCGGTATAAACACAACAAACAATCTTGACAATAGATAAAAGGCATTCAACACATAATCTCACTTATAAAACATGCTCAACTATGTCGGGCTTAACCCCGATCCTAGAAAAGAAAACTACTCACTAATCATAACTACGAAACAAGAAATCATTGAAAACAAATTACTACTTAAATTAATAACAAAATATTGTCTTACAGAAAATCAGAAGAAACCGAAAATATGCAAATACCGAACCGAAATACTCGATCTACGAACTCGGTAACGTTCATTCACCGACCTCCGACTCCGACTCCGATCCTCTCCTTGGCTCTCTCGGCTCTTCCTCTTCTCTCTATGTCGATCTCCCTATAAAATAATCTCTTCCTTCTAAGCTAAACAAAGGGGCTATTTATATTAAAAAGGCTAAAAACTAATAAGGCTAGAAGATAAAAACTTTCCTAAAAAGATAGAAATAAAACTCTTAAAAGATAGAAATAAAATCTAAAAAGATAACAAGACCTAAAATACATAATATAATAACCCTAAAAATTATAAAAAGATACTCCACCGACACGGAAATAATTTCCCGCACAGGATCGGTGAGTTACAAAGTCAACCCTCGAAATTTCTATCACGTGGCCTCGTTAACGAACCCTCGCAGCCTCGTTAACGAGCTTGGGCTTGGTTTCTTCCACACTTCATCTCGTAAAACCTGGACTCTGACTTCTTCAAACTTGTATTCCTCCGTCTTTCACTGTAGCGCTCCAAATTCAGCTCCATATAGCACTTTTCCTTGCTAAAACCTACAAAATACACAAAATAGAATAGCTTCCATACTTTCTATGAAAATATGCAAAACTATCCAAAAACACACAAAACTAATCCTAAACTTATCAAAACTAAACCTAATAAACAAAGAAAACCTACATCAAAATACCCCATACTTAGACTTGCTTGTCCTCAAGCAATCACTTAAACAATAACCAAAACCAAACAAACAAACTTATCAAGATATAGCCATCCTCTAAAAAAAAACATCTACATATGAGAAAATATAGAAAAGGATATTTAACGTCATCACACATATATGCACCAAATAGACATAAGAAAATACAATCTAACCTCACAAGGGATATAATGTGTTTCACTCAACTCTCAAGTGTTTGGGCTTATAAATTCAATCTCGCAACTCATCTTATATACAAAAACTCATAGAAATTGAAACTTATATCACCAATACTCTCCACCCAAGATTTGTCAATACAAGCAAAAATCATCAAGAGCAACTTAGGGGGCTCAATGAAAAACTTCATAGAAGCTTCCATTCGGCCGGGTTGTAATGGGGCTTGGTAAAGACAATAAGGTGTGGAAAATATTTTGGCTATGTGGTGCTAATAATATCCGGGAATCAAAGACTCCTAAAAACTCACACATAACTTCAAAAACTCTCATAAAAGAACATATACCAAACACACTCTCTTCATTATGCACACTCATTTTCACTCACCCAATCATATCCTAAAAAGTCTCATAAGAACTAAAAGAATCTCTGACATTATCTATAAACACATATGCACTTCAAACTTCCTTCTTCTCTTCTCCACTTTATATTCATCTAACTTCTTTTCTTCTTTTCGCTGCCTCGTTAACGAGCCCACTTCAGGGTCGTTAACGAACTTCATCGTGTATTCTTCCATTATCTCTTACTCCTTATCTCCAAAAAATAACTTCATTTATGCACCCTTTTGCTTATCAAGAGATCTTTCTTATTACAAGTAAAACAAGAGACTTCCAATCTACCCTTCCCAATAATCCCTCAATCATAGCAAACATTATATGTCACCTTGTTTTTACACTCAACAAATATACCTCTCCAATCTAAGTCCTAATCCCCGGATAGGGTCAAGCTTATCTCGGCTAGGAAAAATTTTGTGGGGCTAAAAATAAAGGCTTCGGGCTAGAATTGGTTGTCAAAAGAAGGATTATGTAAAGGTAGATAAGGAATAATAGGGCTTAAAAATAAGTTCTCCATCATATGATTCTCACAAGTAATGAACTATAAATCCCATACAGGTCTCAAGAAATAGATAACCATCGCAATTCCAAGAGATAATATGTATATAGAGAGTAAATCACACAAGAAAAGAAGAGGGGTTTATTGATGTTCTCCCTATATGGCCAAAATTAACTCACAAGGTAACAATTTTTGTTGGATTGTATCACTTATGCTATAAAGTATATGTGCTCAATTTCATCAAGTGCTATCTTTTTCTAAAAACAATTTCAAGTTAAGAATCCGGCTATACTATTAAAGACATGCTTGCTAGGAATTATATGATTAAGCTAGCAATTACTATCATAGAACCTAAGGAAGGGATATCTATCAATTCTAAAACTCGTTTTTTGATTTTTCAAATTTTCCGATTTTTTTGTATTTTTATTTTTTAGAGAATAAAGAACTACTCAAAACATATAAACACATAAGACAACAAGTTTTCTATTTTCTCCCACCCCATACTTAAAATTGCAGTGTCCCCACTGTAAGAAAAATAAGAAGAAGAAAAAGAAATAGAAAAGAAAACAAATAAAGATAAAAATAAGAAAAAGAAAAACATAAAAACTTACAAAGTCTCAAAAGTGGAAAACAAGGAAAATTGCATCTTCAGGCTGAATCACTGGTTTGGTGGAGGAAAGTAATGCTCAAAATTCCCCATGAAGTCGTACATCGTTCTCCAACGCTCAGCATCCTCTGTCTCTCTCTGACGATGCCTCTCATCCTCCATTGACATGCGAGCAGAATAGACAGACTCCCATCTGTCCATCCTCCTATGAATATGGTCCTGCTGGAGGTGAAGCTGCTGCATCTGAGCAGAAAGATCCTCGGCCCATGGCGGTGGCATACTCGATCATGCGTACTCGGGCTGAGGAGGTGGTGGATAATGAGGCTGGAAATGATCTTGGTACAGCACCGGGTTGTATGGCATGAGTCCAAAGGAATGAGGATCGGTAGGAGCTGGTGGTGGGTCGACAGAAGCTCTCGGCGCCTCGTTAACGAAGCTGGGTGCCTCGTTAGGAATGTAGGGAGGAGGTTGGAAATGGTCGTTAACGAGCCTGGTGGGCTCGTCAACGAGGACGTTGGTGCCCAAAACTTCCGTGTCGATGTCTTCATCCTCGAGGTTAAGCTCCTCAGTACCTCCCTCGGTATCGGCTTCTTCAGTGTCATCGCCAATTATCTCGGTATCCTCATCTTCATCTTCATCCATGCCCTCTTCTTCATCTCGCTCAAATCTTGTCTCACACGGCCGAAGTGATAGCTCATCCTCCGGCTTGGGCTCTAACGGGTAAACATGCCCCGTCCACGCCTCGTACCAATTTGGTACGTAGAGTAGCTCTAACTTGTCGAGGGTGGGTCTAACGAAGCGGTCTTGAACTTTTACTTTGAATCCTCCCTCGGCTTGAATGAAAATACCGGAGCTATACCAATAGTTCTTGTTGAGGAGTTGAGCGTGGGCCGGTGTGTAGCGAGTGAGGTCAACGCCGAGGTTTTTAGCCAAAAGGCTAACCAAGTTGCCACACCAAACTTCCTTGGACTTGGTTGATTTCTCGACGTAGTAGAGCCATTCGTACCCCAAATTCAAGGGGTCGGGCTCCTCGAAAAGGATGGTGCGGAGACAAGCAACTTCCGTCCTCGTTGGCCTGTTCAACTCTCTCTTTGGCCAAAACATAGCGGCTAGGACTCGGAGAATGATCCTGAAGATGGGGTTAATGATGCTTGCCCCAGATAATGCCGTTGTGGAGGATTGTTCTTCCCCCGTGATGTAGCTCCATATCCTAGTCACCATGTAGTCTTTCAAGATGTAGTCTCTAGACGGATTTGGAAGCTCTAGGATTGCGTTGAACTCTGCCATGGTGAACTCACGGCTCACATTACCGAGCCAAAACCGGATTCGTCCCGCCGAAGTCTTCGACGGGAAGCTAGTCTCTAGAGTGGCCAAAAACTCGGATGTGAGGGCCGGATAGTGTGGTAAATTCTCCTTCTTCAGGAGATGGGATGCACCAAGGATAAGGAAGGCCTCCTTGACGTCCGTGTAGATCCCCGTGTTTATAGCACTGGACTTCGAGAACCAACGGGTGTTGTGGTCCTTCTCTAGAATGGCACAGTATCGATGTACTTGGCCTTGAGTACTCAAAATCACGTTGTCCATACGAGGTGGAGATGGGGACCTCTGGTTCCTTCTCTTCTTCTGAGCTCGGGTAGCGGGTCTGCTTGAACTTGCCATGAGATCTACAAAATAATCAAAAACTTTTCCAAGATAAGATCTATTCAAAATAGATAGGCAAGAGACCCCATACTTGGTCTCGAAATACCCTCGGAATTATTCATTAACTACCCAATTGGGTCGTTTACGAATCTGGACTGGATTGATCTTTGAGATTATGCAGGGTCGTTAACGATCCGCCGAGAACCAAATTGCAGAATTCCGAGTTTACTCTACCTTAAAATCAAGCCAAAAATCAAACATGCAATCCTTTATACTCCTCACTAGCCACTCAATCAGATATACGCACCCCATACTTGCTCAATTACCCATCCCGAACATGCTAAATTTACCCGAAATTTTGACATGCAAAGTTTGTAGCTTGATACTAGAACAAGAAAAATTCATGCTTTTCTCAATCAACTTCTCATAATGAAACATCTAACATGAATATCCCTCTCTAGATCTAGAATTACGAAGCAAAATCAAACTTTCATGGGCAAAAATCCAATCATGAACATCGATCCTTTATATGAACTCAATTCTAGACATGAAATTTCTACCCTAAAAACCATAAATCATGCAATTTCGAGTTAGGGTTTAGAAAACATACCGAAGAACCGAGAAATTTGAAGAACAAGGGGTCGGAAATTGGGTGAGTAACGAGCTCGGTGAGGATTATCAAAAGCTTCGGATCTTCGACGGTGGAGGGAAGGGTTTCCGGCTTCGGTAACAACGGTTGCTCGATGGTGGTTGATGAGGGATTCCGATCGGTGGGAGGGGGTCTTCAAGATTTTTTTGGTTTAGTTTTTGAGAAGGTTGGATTTGGTGGATTTTTGGAAGGGGTAAGAGGGTTATATAGGAGAGGGAAGGGATAGGAAGGGGTAGAGGGGGCGGCGGCTAGGGTAGTGAAAAAGATAGACTAGGTTAAAAAAACTTACCTGCCCGTTTTGCCGAATCGGGTCGTCCGAACCGGGTCGTTAACGACCCTGAGTGGGTCGTTAACGAGCCACCGTAGCCTCTTGAAGTGATTTTTCGATCCCTTCTCCTGCATCTTGTTAGCTCAAAGTTTAATCCTAATTTCTATCCTAAAAACTACTAAAAAGAACTCAAAAGAAAGCTAAGAAAAAGAGTCTAAAAAGAGAAAAAATCTAATTCTATACTAAAAAGCGGGTTGCCTCCCGTAAGCGCTATTTTTAACGTCGTCAGCCCGACGTGCTCCTTTGACTAGTCCGATGATGTGAGAGCCATGGTAACTCTGATCTCTTCGTCCGGGTCAGTTTGCTCATGGAATTTCTTCAGCCGGTGCCCATTAACTTTGAAGATTACGCCTCGGTTATCGATCAACTCTACCGCTCCATGAGGATAAATGTGATGAACCACGAATGGCCCACTCCATCGTGTTCTGAGCTTCCCTGGAAATAATCGGAGTCTAGAGTTGAAAAGAAGTACCTTGTCGCCGACGTAATAAGTTTTGGGCACTAATTTCTGATCATGCCACCTTTTAGTGCGCTCCTTGTAAATTTCAGCATTTTCATACGCCATCAACCTCAGTTCTTCTAATGCTTGCAAGTCCATGAATCTTTTTGCTCCCGCTGCGTCGAGGTTCATGTTGAGCTCCTTCAAAGCCCATAATGTTTTATGCTCCATCTCGACCGGTAAATGACATGCCTTGCCATACACTAGATTATAAGGAGTGGTGCATAGAGGTGTCTTGTATGCTGTCCTATATGCCCACAGAGCGTCATCCAATTTGGAGGACCAATCCTTCCTAGAACGGGAGACTGTCTTCTCCAATATGCTCTTTATTTGCCTGTTTGAAACTTCAACCTGGCCACTAGTTTGGGGATGATAGGGTGTTGCTACCCGATGGGATACCCCATACTTAGCCAAAAGTGCTTCAAAACTCCGCTCAATGAAATGGGAGCCACCATCACTGATAAGGACCCTTGGAACACCGAACTTGGGGAAAATGTTGGTCTTGATGAATTTAGCCACAGTCTTGGTGTCGTTAGTCCTTGTAGCAACAACTTCCACCCACTTGGAGACATAGTCGACCGCAATTAGGATGTACTTGTAGGGGCCTGATGCAGGAAACGGTCCCATGAAGTCAATGCCCCATACATCAAATAGCTCAACCTCTAATATCCCGGTTAGTGGATTTTCATGTCTCCAAGTGATGTTGCCTGAGCGTTGACATCCATCACATGCTGTCACATAAGCTTGCACATCCTTGAACATGGTTGGCCAATAGAGACCACTTTGAAGAATCTTTGCCGTAGTTTTGAATCCTTTTGCATGGCCTCCAGTTGGAAGTGTGTGACATTGACGGATCACATTCTCGATCTCCTCTTCTGGAACACAACGCCTAAAAAGGTGATCGCTCCCTTGCTTAAACAAGTAGGGATCATCCCAATAGTATTGTTTTACATCATGGAGAAATTTCTTCTTCTTTTGTGGGGTAAGGCCCTCGGGAATCACGCCTCCTACAAGATAGTTAACGAAATCCGCAAACCAAGGGGCTTTTGACCCTCTAACAACATGGATTGATATTGAGGAAGAAGAAGTAGAAGTAGGAGAAGGAATGGAATTGATTTGAGCTAATTCGGTTTCAGAAATCTTACCTGGATGGGTCGTTAACGAGCTTGGAGTCATTATTTTATCCTCGGTAACGACCTCCCGTGGCTCAGTAACGACCTGATTGACTGTCATGCCGACCCAGTCTGAAAGTTTATCCTTGTAATTTGTGCATTCCAGCCTCGGCACTTTGTTAACAACCCTTAAGGGGTCGGTGATGAGGGTCTTGTGGAGTTCGACCTCGTTCAGCAGGAGGTGTTCGTCAGGTCTGGAATCGTTTATTGGTACCTCGTTGTTGGACTCGGTGATATGCTTTACTGGCAATCTGGATAAATGATCCGCCACTAGATTTTCTGCTCCCTTTTTGTCTCATATTTCATGGTCAAATTCCTGTAGTAAGAGCATCCAACGAAGCAATCTAGGTTTGGCATCCTTTTTAGCCATTAGGTATCTAACAGCCTCATGGTCAGTATAAACAATCACTTTGGATCCAACAAGGTAAGACCGGAATTTTTCAAAGGCAAATACCACGGCAAGGAACTCCTTCTCTATTGTGGTATACTTACCCTGCGCCTCATCCAGCGTCTTACTGGCGTAATAGATGGCATGGAGCTTTTTGTCCTTCCGTTGCCCTAAGACTGCGCCAACTGCATAGTCACTGGCATCACACATAATCTCGAAAGGCAATGTCCAATCAAGGGACTGCATAATGGGGGCAGATACGAGGGCAGCTCGTAACCTGTAAAATGCTTCAAGACATTCTGGAGACAGCTCAAACACTACATCTTTCATTAGTAGGTTAGTCAAAGGTTTAGCTATGTTAGAAAAATCTTGAATAAATCGTCTGTAAAAGCCGGCATGCCCTAGAAAACTCCTAATGTCTCTTACAGAAGAAGGAGGAGGTAGTTTTTCAATAAGCTCGATTTTTGCTCTATCTACTTCTATCCCTCTTTTAGAGACAAGGTGTCCTAGTACTATCCCCTCTTGAACCATGAAATGACACTTTTCCCAATTTAACACAAGATTGGTTTCTTCACATCTTTTAAGCACTCGTGCAAGGTTAGCAAGACAAGAATCAAATGAAGAACCATAAACAGAAAAGTCATCCATGAAAACCTCTACAATATCCTCTATCATATCCGAAAAAATGGCCATCATACATCTTTGAAAGGTAGCAGGGGCATTGCAAAGCCCAAATGGCATTCTTTTATAAGCAAAGGTTCCATAGGGACATGTAAAGGTTGTTTTCTCCTGATCATCAAGGTGAATAGGAATATGCCAGAAACCGCTATAGCCATCTAAATAACAAAAATAATCATGTTGGGCTAAGCGTTCTAACACCTGATCAATGAAAGGAAGTGGGAAATGATCTTTTCTAGTAGCACTATTAAGCTTCCTATAATCAATACACATCCTCCAACTAGTGGTGGTTCTAGTCGGAATAAGCTCTCCCTTCTCATTTTCTAACACAGTCATCCCTCCTTTCTTTGGAACTACATGGACCGGACTCACCCATTGGCTATCCGATATAGGAAATATGATCCCAACATCAAGTAATTTAATAATTTCCTTTTTAACTACATCCTTCATGTTAGGATTTAATCTACGTTGATGCTCTATGGTGGGTTTATGATTATCCTCCATGTATATCCTATGCATGCAAAGGGAAGGGGATATGCCAGTTATATCATCTAGGGAGTAGCCTATGGCTTTCCTATGCATCCTAAGCACATTCAGGAGTTTTCCTACTTCCTCATCTTTTAATTTAGCATTAATGATGACAGGCAAAGTAGAATTAGGACCAAGGAATTCATACCTGAGGGAGTCTGGCAGGGGTTTAAGTGTTGGGGACGGTTCAGCAGGGATTAGAATTGGTTCTTCTGGCTCCGTCTTCAACACTTCCTCAAGGTATTCAAAGGCTGAAATTTCATTGTCATCTGTCAGGGTCGTTAACGATGCTGGTGGGGTCCTTATCGAGCCTGCTTCTTCTGCCAGGAGAATCGGTAACGTGGTTGGGGAGCTTGTTACTGAAACTATAGAGGTTATTTCTGCCCATCTTTGACTTGAAATTTCATCACCTAATGCTGATCTTCCAATAGGATCTCCACATTCAATGATCTCCTTGTGGGTGTAGAGCATCTTAACTTCGGCTTTATTAGTCTCCTTAATTGACTGTTTAAATCGAAATTCCGTTACCTCATCCCCAATTTCAGAAGTTAGGAGTCCCCTCCTAACATCGATTATGGCTCCAGCTGTGGCGAGGAACGGTCTTCCCAAAATAATAGGCACCACCGGATCTTCGAGCATTGTCATAACGATGAAGTCGTTTGGAACAAAGAATTTGCCCACTTGAACTGGAAAGTCTTCTATTACCCCTGTTGGTTTGATGCAGGATCCGTCTGCCATATAGAGCCGCATGTTGATGGGCTCTAGTGGTCCCATATTAGCTTTAGACCAGATTGAGAGAGGAACTAAACTAGCACTGGCGCCCAGATCACATAAAGCCTTGAACTTGTGGTTGCCTATGCCGATTGTTATCGCAAATCTCCCTGGGTCTCCTAGCTTTTCTGGTAGAGATATTGATCTGACTTCATCCTGCAGCTCTGTAATGGATCTTTTCCTGCTAAGAATATCCTTCAAAAACTTTGTGTAAGACGGCATTTCGCTTAGGGCCTCAGCAAATGGGATGGAAATATTAATGCCCTGAAGAATCTTCACGAAACGCTTGAACTTACTCTCAGTAGAGTCCATAGATTTCTTAGTCGGAAATGGAAGAGATTTCACCATTCTCGGAACCAAGTTAGGCTCGAGAGGTGAGAGTACCAGGTCGACACTGGGGTCGTTTGGTATGCTCGGCGGGTCGTTACCGACCCTGATGGGGTCGTTAACTACCCTGGAGTTGAGAGGAAGGCTCGGTTTAGAAAACTTACCTGGGGTAGGGTCGTTAGGAACCCTCGGAGCCTCGTCACCTTGGTATATGGGCTCGTTATTTGCCCTCGCTGGCTCGTTAACGAGCTGTTTGGTGACGTCCTCTTCCTTCTTGTCCTCAGCTTGAACTCGTTCCGGCAATGTCTTCCCGCTCCTAAGGTGTACCGCTGCTATTTGTCCCCTAGGGTTCTCCTCAAGGCGGCCCGGGAGTTGCCCTTGTGGTCTCGGAATTTGGGCAGCGAGGTTCCCTAGTTGGGAATCAACACTCTTCTTCCATATATTGAACTCTCCCTATCTTTTATTTTGTTGGTTCAGGTTGGCCTGAACTTCGTTAACCTTGTTGGTCACTCCGTTAATGCCTTCCTGTAATCCTTGAACCCATGATGGTGGCTCATGATGGCCTGGAGGTCGATAAGGTCTAGGTCGTCTATCTGGTGGAGGCATTGCATAGTTTTGATTGGTATTCTGATTGCCCCATGCCTGATAGTTGTTTGACCTGTCATGATAGCTAGGCTGGTTCCTATATGGTCCTCTCATATAATTCATCTCAGTTATTGTCTCAGCGGCTCTAACCTGCTCTATGTTAGTGCAAGCAGAAGTACTATGTGCAGAAGAACCACATTCTTGACATGATTGAGAGGATTTCAGAAAACTTACCTGCTTCTTCAGACGGTTGACCTCATCTTGCAAGAATTGATTTTTAACATCCGGGTCAACTTCGTCTCGGTTAGGCATGTAGAGACGTTTCTGAGGCTGTGGAGTCTGATGGGTTCCATACATGGCATCATAATTGGACAGCTTATCCAGCAATTCCCATGCAGTTGTAGGGTTCATCTCTATGAAACCGCACGTTGTATGCGTGTTGATGTGGTTCTTGGTCTCTGCATTGATACCCTGGAAAAAGATTTCTTGCAAAACATATAAAGGTTGCCCATGAGTGGGGCATTGTCTAAGCATCTCTTTGAATCTTTCCCATGTTTCAACGAATGTTTCATTAGGCAGCTGGTGATAGGAGGTGATGCGTTTCCTCAACTCCGTCGTCTTAGCAGGAGGGAAAAACTTTGTAAGAAATTGATCGTACAAAGCTTTCCAAGTCCTGATAGACTTAGAAGGTAGGCTCTCCAACCAGCTCAGGGCCTTTCCAGCAAGAGACCATCTGAAAGCTTTTAACAGAACATATTCAAGTGAGACACCTTCAGCAGCTATGGTGTCACATAAATCAAGAAAGTTTCTAATATGCTCCATAGGGCACTCAGTAGGTTTCCCTTCAAACTGAGCCCGTTTAATCAAGGATATGAATTGAGACTTGATCTCAAAGGGTTTCTCTATCGCGGGAAGCACGATTGGAGATTCTGGCACCCTCAGTTCTGGATGTATGTACTGTTTGGCATTCCTCGGATAGGCATCAAGCTCCTCTTGTAGACGAGCATTAGCAGCTCGGTGACGCTCAGCCTCAGCAGCAGCGCCTTCTTTCTCAGTTTTTAACGCCTCCATCTGATTCCGGAGGTCTTCCATTTGAAGAGTCATCTCTTCCGGTGTGGCCATGGCTCGGTTTTCTCGGAGTCTACGGTGCAGGGAACGTTCGGGTTCTAAGTAATAACCAGTGTTGTCAAACTCGAGCCTTCGTTGTCCTACCGGCATACGCTGAGAAAACAGACAAAAAAAACAAAAATTAAAAACAAAAACGGGGTCGGGCTATTCCCGAACCCACAGATAAACTAACAAACACGTTGCTTCCCCGGCAACGGCGCC
This sequence comes from Fallopia convolvulus, assembly GCA_964016875.1. Classification (NCBI taxonomy): domain Eukaryota; kingdom Viridiplantae; phylum Streptophyta; class Magnoliopsida; order Caryophyllales; family Polygonaceae; genus Fallopia; species Fallopia convolvulus. The sequence goes on along the minus strand of OZ024718.1, from coordinate 61,687,073 downwards.
AATTTGTTGATAGGGTTTCTTGACAACAAATAAATTTATAAGTCAAGACCCCGCTGAGTATAGCAGAGTCAGGATCGTTCCACAAGAAGCAAGGTTGTTCGTTTATCAACTACTAAAAGGCAAACAAAATCAAGCAAAAACACTCACAAGCAGCCTCGTTAACGACGTTGTCAGGGTCGTTAACGAACCACCGTACACAAAAAGACTCAACTAACGACCTAAATAAATTCGGTACCGAGCCAAGTAACTCAACAACGAAATTCACTTAAAAATAATTCAAATAAAAACAAAGATCTAGGACTAGGGACACCACAACATAGCCAAGCATATAAACTCGTAAGAAGAATGGATCATGCCTATAAATAGATAGAGTCATCAACTTTCGTTGACTATCAAGTAAATTAACCTACTTTCGCATCCTAATTCACTTATTTGTTTGTTTTGGATCTAAAGCTTGAAACTTTCGTATTCAAACAATATCAACCTTCAAGTTACTAACTTTCTCTTTCAATCAAGTCAAAAACTCAAATTACCTCAACTTTCATCTCGGTATAAACACAACAAACAATCTTGACAATAGATAAAAGGCATTCAACACACAATCTCACTTATCAAACATGCTCAACTATGTCGGGCTTAACCCCGATCCTAGAAAACAAAACTACTCACTAATCATAACTACGAAACAAGAAATCATTGAAAATAAATTACTACTTAAATTAATAACAAAATATTGTCTTACAGAAAATCAAAAGAAACCGAAAATATGCAAATACCGAACCGAAATACTCGATCTACGAACTCGGTAACGTTCGTTCACCGACCTCCGACTCCGACTCCGATCCTCTCCTTGGCTCTCTCGGCTCTTCCTCTTCTCTCTATGTCGATCTCCCTATAAAATAATCTCTTCCTTCTAAGCTAAACAAAGGGGCTATTTATACTAAAAAGGCTAAAAACTAATAAGGCTAGAAGATAAAAACTTTCCTAAAAAGATAGAAATAAAACTCTTAAAAGATAGAAATAAAATCTAAAAAGATAACAAGACCTAAAATACATAATATAATAACCCTAAAAATTATAAAAAGATACTCCACCAACACGGAAATAATTTCCCGCACAGGATCGGTGAGTTACAAAGTCAACCCTCGAAATTTCTATCACGTGGCCTCGTTAACGAGCCCTCACAGCCTCGTTAACAAGCCTGGGCTTGGTTTCTTCCACACTTCATCTCGTAAAACCTGGACTCTGACTTCTTCAATGTATTCCTCCGTCTTTCACTATAGCGCTCCAAATTCAGCTCCATATAGCACTTTTCCTTGCTAAAACCTACAAAATACACAAAATAGAGTAGCTTCCATACTTTCTATGAAAATATGCAAAACTATCCAAAAACACACAAAACTAATCCTAAACTTATCAAAACTAAACCTAATAAACAAAGAAAACCTACTAAAAACTATACTAAAAATGCGAACATCATTAGGTATGATCTCTCTTCAATGATCTATTTCCCTACATGAATTCCCTCGATGATTGGCTAGAATTGATTGTTATGCATATGTTTTGAATTCATGCTTTTATGGTGTAATTCTTAGACATACTTGATAGACATCATGTTTAGGAAACCCCATGCATTTGACTGACGATGACTTTCATCACATTCTGTATATGTGCAACCTTTTTGAGCTCTTTGTTTTGGCCCAAAAGAATCAACTTGATGATCCTGACCCTCTTTATAAGCCCAAATGATAGTTGATTCTAAAACCAGTCCCTAACCTATCACGTATGAGAGTCTCTATGAGCCCATCTTTTTATTATCTTTATTTAACGGAGACTTATCATCATGATCGACAAATCCTCAAAAATAAAATTTTACTCGGTTCTTTTTGGCACTCCCTGTGCAAACTCATCACCAAGTAAGTTTTTAAAAGAGAAAGTCATGTGTGAACAAAAGTCACGGATATACGAAAGAAGCAGTTTTGTGGTAGAAGTCGCCGACGTGCTCAAGGTCAGTGACTGCCATTTCTGGCGCGAGAAAAAGATCATGGCTTAACAGTATCTTTTGAAATTGGAAAGTAGATATTCAAAAGAGAGGAAAGAGAAGATCTTGTGATTTGACAACTTCCTTAATGATGGAAGTGGATTCCTTTATTATGCCTCAACCGTCAAGATTAAAGGTACACTCTTCTCAATTTCCTTTCTCTCTCAACTTCTACTCTATCTCTCTCTCTCTCGAACCCGAAAACCTCAAGCCTTCATCCTTCTCCAATGGCGTCTCCATCCAACTCCGATCTTCCTGCCTCTCCCAAAACCAAAATCGACAGCCTTGAATCGACAAAGAAGAAGATTCTCGCACTTTTCGGCGACGATTTTCTTCGAGCCCTTTTGTCCGGGGAATCGTCTTCCTCCATTGTCCCCCCAACCGCCATGGAACCTCAATTCCAAAACCTAACTCCTCCACAGAACCAAAATCTGAACCCCTCTCCTCCAAAATCAACACCCTCATCCCTCGTTACCACTGAAAAACTCCAAAATCCCTTTCCTCAAATCGAAACCAAAACCCTAAACGCTTCACCAGAGTCTGGAAAAACGTGCCAAACGGCGCAACCAATGGTTTTTCCAAAAACTGGTGAATCCTCTTTACCTAAATCCCCAAACCCAGAGATTGTAGAGGAAGAGAGAGCGAAGACTCCGATTATGGGGTCAATGGAGTTTGAGGAAACAGAGAATGTAGTCGGGTCGTTTGGAGAAGAAAAAGAAGAAGAGATTGCTGAAAAGGAGAACCAATGGCTATCTCCTCAAGGAAAGGTTGTCAATGACTCCTCTAAAGTCATCGACATTGAGGCTGATGCTGAGAATGCTGACAAGGTGGCTGACAAGGATCCCTCTCGAAAGGAATCAACAGACAACTCTGAAGAAGGTACTCCCTCTGATCCCATCTTGGTTTCTAAGAAACCCATTTATGGTGAGTCTGTAAAGAAAAATCTGGAAAAAGACCTTTTTGGAGATGACTCTGAGTTGCTCAAAGACGATGAGATAGAAATGCCTCCTCCTTTTCGCCCTAAAACTAGGTCTGCTAGTGCTAGAGCCTCGGCAGTGGCTCTTAAAGCCAAAAAGGGCAAGGGGTTGGAAACCCTTGAGGCTGCCTCAGAAGGAGGTGACTCTTCCTTCTCTGAGAAAGTCACTAGAAAGAAAAGAGGAAGATCTCCTAAGTCTGCTGTTGGGTCTAGTAAAAAGAGCAAGAAAACAAGTGTGAGCATTAATATGTCGTCTAGGGATTTCACTAAGGATCTGTTATGGGATGAGAATTTCATGAAGGAGTTCAAACTGACCAAGGTCCTTGATTGGTTGAAAAAGCAGCAGTGGGATAAGTTAATCCAAGGGGAACATGAGTACAATCCATTGATGGTTAAGATATTTTATGAAACTCTGGTTATTGAAGATACGGGGAACATGACCATAGGGAGGTACACCATAGATAAGAAGACGTATTCCTTTACAAGCAAGGATGTCGGTGACATTTTGGAGATTCCTCATGAAGGTTTTGCTGAGTACTACAAAGGAGGTTGGCCTGAAGGAGTTGATGACCGTGAGATCATCAAAACTGTCACTGACAGTGATGATAACTTCACAAGCCCTTACCTGGTCAACAAGATGGGAATAGAGAAGAAGGTAATGTTCAATTACCTCATCAGCAACCTACTGCCAAGGGAGCTTAAAAGGACTGATGCTTCTATTCAAGATTTGTTGGTCATGGACAAGATCATCTGAGGGAAGAAGATTAACATGCCACGTCTGATGATGCTTCACATGAAGCATGTGCTTGAAACTGCCAAGCATGCTCTTCCCTATGGAATGCTGATTGCTTTGATGATGTATGAGCATAAGGTCTATGTGGACAGCCGTGCTGATGTCCTCAACACTAAAGCTCTCAACAAGGAGATGATCAGAAAGTTTGACTGAAACTGGGTTGATGGTCAGTGGATACTAAAGACATCTGAAGTCAGTGACAAGGGGAATCAAGAAGAAGGACCAAAATCAGCTCCGGCTAATGATGAGCTGAAGGAAATCAGGGAGCAGAACATGATTCTGAAGGGGATGATGGAGAAGCTGTAGAATATGGTTGGCAGTGCACTGTCAAAATTGGATGCAATAGATGAGAGGCTCAATGACTTTGGAGCCTGATGCCAGTGACTGTCGTACACTCATGACCTTCTCTATCCCTCTCTTCTTTCCTTGCCACATTATTCTCCACTTTACAAGACTTTTTAGTTCAATTTGGTTGTAATGTATTTCTGGATTGTGTGTGTTTGCATCGTACTTTTAATTTGCTATGGTGGGTGACTCTCTATGAATGTTTTTGATATTATGATTTAAGTTTCTATATTTGCCTCTGTTTTCTTTTCTTGTTTTAGCAATCTTTTTGATGATGCCAAAAGGGGGAATTAACCGGGGGAATAGATTAATAAGGGGGATCAAAATACTGAAATCATGTGGTTACTAAGCTTAGGGGGAACTTTTTATGGTTTTTGTGTTTTGCTCTATCTACTATGTTATTTTTGTATGTTGGATAGTTTTTATCAGAACAGGTTGTTTGTCACCATCAAAAAGGGGGAATTTGTTAGAAGATGGAAGATTGAGTTTTGATGGTTCCAGAGTCAGTGACCCTATGTTTGTAAGTCGAGTCGGCGACTTCGCAAAGTCACTGACATAAACAGCTAGCTGAGTGATCTATTTACGGAAGGAGCACACAAATCTTGTGCGTTTAAATTGAAGACAGCTGCGTGTTCTATTTTAGGAGAAGATCATCAAAAGAGTGTTAAAATCAAGATGAAGATAATTGTGATTCTCCTAGAATATTTGAGTATGCATACAATTGTTTATTTGGAAAGATTTGTAAAAGATTAAGTGAATATTGTTTTCCTAATCGTATGGAAAATAATATACACGAGATCTCTCTCTTACCTTAGTTTAAATACTCGTTTTGTTTAGGCTAATTGTAAGACTTGTGAGCTGAATTTTCATATTGTGTAAGAAAGAAAAGAGTGTGCTTGTGCGTGAGATTCGCACAAGTGGTGAGTCAAGAGATCTTAGGCATAGCGTGAGATTGAGAGTGTGAGTGCAAAGGTAGAGCGTGGTTCAAGGGTGTGGGATTCATTCTTGTACACGGGAGAGCTTTGTAATCACTCAAGAAATCAATAGAGCGAGTCTAAGGACTCTTGAAATCCGACCAAGTGATAAACTTGGAAGGGAGTGGGTTTTCTCTAAGTAAAGTAGTTGGTTTACGAAGAGTTTCCACTATACATCGCTTGTCAGTGACCGTTGGTAACATTTAATTTACTGTGGGGTTATTCCGCTGCTTTATTACTCAAAGTCGACGACTTCGCAGGAGTCGCCGACTCGTTTAAGTACTAACGATCCTATAGAAAGGGCACAGATTTCGAGACAATCGAATTTTTGGGCTTCTCCTTCTATTTTCCTTTAATAAAATTCTGGTGGGTTAATTTTAGACATATAGGCCTAAAATTTAGCCCAACAGTAGCCCAAAATTAATCCAAACGCATCAGCCCATATCACCTCCTTCTTCTTTTCCACGCTGAACAGAAAGCTGGATGGACGACCATGGTGGACTCACGAGCAGCAGCAACGGGCGGCAGTGCGGGGACCTTCGGCGGTTCCATGGGCGGCGGCGGCTACTGTGCGTGGTGGTGGGCGACCCAGCTGGTGGTCGGCGGTGGTCCGGCCTCCAAGAGAAGGGAGAATGATTTTTGTGGATTTTTAACAAAAAAAATCAGATTTGGGGCAAAATTGAATATGGAGTTTTGAGGCTTGATTTTTGGTGTTTGTTTGAAAGCAAAAGTGCTAGAAAGAGAGAAGAGAGAGTTTGTGTGATTTTTCTATTAAGTTTTCAGCCTTTAAATAGGCCAATTTGAAGCTCTCCTTGATCCACCATTGATGAAATTGGCCATTGAAAGAGAAGGAGATAGAAGGAGATTGGTGGAGATTGTGCTTGTTTAGGATGACACAAGATGATGGTGGTTTTTTGGTGAGTCTTTGAAGCAACAATTGCAATTGGGAGGAAGGAGAAGGCATGGATTGATTGTACGTCAATCAGACTAAACACGTCTGATGTCTTCAAATTGGAAGAAGAAGAAAAGGAGGGTATAAAATTAAAAGCTTTCCCATATGTGTAGATGAATTACAATAGCCTAGCGGTTTGGAGTGTGTCTTATTATAGAAGAGGTGCAAGAGGTCTCGAGTTCGAGTCCCGACTCTTGCCTCTTTTTATTTGCCTTGTTTCATATTTTGGTCTCCTTGTAATTATTATATCAATTATAATTTTGAAATTTATATCAATCTATTTTATTTGAATAACTTTTACACTTTAATAATCCTTTATAGTATTTTTATAATTTATTAAGAAAATTATAAAAATAACTAAACTCTCTTTTTAAGAGAAAATGTTTAAATAAATACTTGACTTACTTAATATATTTAAATAAATTCTTAATTGTCATTTGAGTAACCTTTTATAATTAATATAATATGAAATTATAAAGATTATTAACTTCTCTCTTTTAGAGAAAAAAAATTTATTGGGATAAATACCCGTTTTTATTATATTTAGAATTTAGCGGATATTACAATCATTACTCGGTATGGAGGTCTTATATTTGCGGTATTGTTGAGGAGTGAGCCCTAATATCTCCATCACACGACTCCGGAAATCCCCAGCCCTCTCAATCTGTCTCACCACAGCGTCTCCATCAATCGGTATCCCCAATATCCGATGGACATCGTGGAGGGTGATCGTGATCTCGCCCCATGGGAAGTGGAAGCTGTTGGTCTCAAGATGCCAACGCTCCACAAAAGCTGTAACGATCGCGTGATTCGATCCTCCATATGTCAAGGTCGCTAGCCGTCCCAAACCGGTCTGCTGTATAATACTCCACCACGTACCCGGCTCCTCAATCATATGCGGCTGAATAGCCGTCCACTCTACCGGTCGTGAGTGAGCCCTCATGATATTGCGCCACTGAAAAAGAAAATTCAAATTCTCAATAACGCTATTCAAATATGAAATATTAAGCTAAAATAAACCGGTATAAAAGACACTTACCAATCTATCCTCTATAACGACGCCTTCCCGGCCCTCCAACGACGCAAGTGTCCACCTCCATATCGACTCTACTACATGAGTCGGGTACGACTGAAGGAGGTCTGGTACTCGCGGCCCTCCAGGCTGCCACATCTCATCAGCCGGAGCAGAAGCAGCCGGAACATCCTCTATTGGGGGTGGTACGTGCTGGACCACAGGAACGGGGTCCGTCCTCGAATCAGATGGCGGAGGCAGTGTCGGACTACCGGTAACGCGAGGAGGAGCGGGACTATCGGTAGCGCGAGGAGGAGCTGGACTATCGGTAGCGCGAGGAGATGGCATAGTAAAATCAATGTCCCTCAGTATCTCCTCATCATCGTGCATATTAGTATCTAAAACGGTCGGCTCTGTCAATGCAGGGTCGATCTCAGGGGAATCGTCGTCGGTCTGAGCAACCATCTCAACCCGAGGGTTCGTATCAACATCCCTCGTAATATCCTCAATTGTGCCCAATGGAGACTGTGAAACACGTGGAGGGGTAAGCGTCTGCTCATCTGAAGTGTCAACAACATCGGTTGCCGGAATCTGATTTGTCTACGGCATCATATTGACATCCATAGGGGCGGATGGCCCTATATCCTGACATGTCTGCATATCCCCAATATGCTGCTCTGTCTCCTCGCGTTGCAGCTCTGAGATCAATGTATCTACTATGGGCCCCGTCCTAGCCTTCTTCATCCGAGGCTCGACCTAAGCATGCTGCTCCGCTAATATGCCTCGTGACCTCGCATGTCTTGTGTTCTTCTTTTTCGGCTGAGGAGGCGGCATCGAGACGGGAGTAGAAAAAGACGCGCATCTCTCCTGAAACGCTTGTTGAAATTGTTTCTTTCATTATATTTCCTTACTACCTTTTTCAATTCAATTTTTTATACTTGCAATTTCATATTCAAATTCAAGTATTGATTTTTTCTTACTCATACATGAACTTTACATTTTTCAACTTTGAATTGTCATTTATATCATGCCTCAATTTCCAATTCCATATTAAAATGTACATAATGCATTTGTTCTATATTCAAAACATGGTTTTAAATGATTAACTTTATGGTCTCCAATTTAACTTATCATACTAAACTAAATCCATTTTCGAATTATATCAGATATCAGTCTACATTCGAATTACGTACCGATACTAGCTCGTCCTATACTAGCTTAATTCTTGCTTAATTCTTTGCTTAATTCTTTGTAAAGTAATACTATACTAGCTTAATTAGATCAGATATCGCGCTTCTTTCTTAATTCTTTGTAAAGTAGTACTATACTAGCTCGTCCTACTTTTTCACTTTTGTTTAGCTTTCTACCATTCACATGCTTTTGTTTTTGATAAGTGTTAGGAGTTAAAGGTAATTAACAACTATAAGCAATATAAGATTAGTTAATACTCTTTTATACTTTCTCTAATGAAAGGTGAGATTCTGGTGAAAGTTAACTACCTACTAACAAACTTGCATGAAACGAATAAGAAATGGGCTTCTTATGAAAGGATCCACAACTTATACCAAAAAGACCTAGTTACAAACTTGCACGGGATTTACTGCCATCTTAATATATTGTTCAATTAATGGAGTTATGTGCTAATTTTGCAAATGGAGGATGGAGTGGATGAGAGATAGTATACTAGATGCATTTCAGTATAGCAACAAACAAGCAAAGCGTGGTAGCAAGATTGAAATCTATTTAGCTAAAGTCATAGTGGTACTGCATGAATGCCCAGTGGGATGAAAGTATGAAAAGTAACATTCTTTCTTTAGTATCTTTCAAAACAGTCGACTAAAGTAAAACCAACTATGGTGAAAACTAAAAAGTAGGCAACAAGAAGCAAGCATTTGGATGTATTACATATGGTATCTGCTTAGACACTGTCACTGTTAAATGACCAACAAAGTCTCTTGCTAATCATATATTTTGTTTTTGTAGCTTTAGGATTGTGGCATGGCATCCAAATCAGGGATTAAAATGTGTGTATAATTTGATGAAAAATGGCATTAGAACCTTTAAGTATTAGTTATGATATTCGAATTTGAATTCTGATGACATTCATAGAAGTATTGATATTGAAAATGTCTCTTCTAAAATAAAGCTTTAAAATATATGGTGCACGGTATGAAATTACGTACTGATAGACCTGTTTTGCCCCACCAATCTTTTCCGAAGGCCTTTCTTGTGTCAATCTGAGTATCTTTCCCGCTCGAATCGCCAACCACGACACTAGCCGATGGGATATCGGGACCCACCGGTGCTAAAACACCCTCCACATCTCCACCACCACCGTCGCGACCTACAGCATCTCCCTCGTTACCACCGGAGGCGCAACGTACACCACCACCATCTTCACCTGCAAACACCATTAGCAACCAACATCGCACACCATCAACAACCAACATCGAACACCATTAGACCAACAACCAGAAAACCACAAGAACAATGACAAAGAGCAAAAACCAGAACCAGAGAACAATAACCAGAACAACCAATAAGAAATTCATACACAATTTTGATCGATTCATTCCGTGATTACTGAAGCACTCTCGTGAAAGCCAACTCTAAACTTCAGAAACAGGATGGTACAACATACTAATTGACATGGAACTGATAATTTAGCACCTTGGATTCTTAAACTTTTCAACCATTTTTTAGTGCTAAATCTGTTTATAAACATATAGATTGCATTCAGAGAGTGAAAAATTTTGAAGATGATTTGGCATTCCAATTCATTACATGAAAGTTGAAACTAATCCATACTAATTACAACCATCAGCAACCAACATCGAACACCATTAGACCAACAACCAGAACAACACAAGAACAATGACAAAGAGAAAAAATCAGAACCAGAGAACAATAACCACAACAACCGATCAAAAATTCATACACAATTTTGATCGATTCATTGCGTGATTACTGAATCACTCTCGTGAGAGCCAACACTAAACTTCAGAAACAGGATTCATTACAATCTTTTCAATCCTAACTCATAAGCATATTTATCCCTCCCCATGAGCTATTTGTTTTGCATTACAGTAGGGTTATAGCTTATAAGGCAGCAAGACTGAAAAGGTGAGCATCAAAGTCATTGAAATTTGTTGACAGTTTATGGTAAATCGTACTGAATGGTTGCTGATGTCTCTCTATTTGGTGGTGTTTTCATATGTGATTTCCTTTGTAAATATGTTTCTTTTTCCCCTTTTCTTGTGCGTTTTGTTCCTTTTTAGCTTAGTTCCCGTATTTCTATGAGATTCGGAGACTACGCGCATTTTATGTGTTTTGTAGGTAATTTGGCGTGGATCAAGGATCGATTTGAAGGAGGGTCGAAACATGGAGCGAGGCCCGAGCAAAGGAGGAAAGAGAGAAGCAAGCCATGAAGAAGAACAAGAGGAAAGCCAACAAGAAGAAGGTGGAACGAGGTTCGGACCGAGTTGCAACCAACCTCGGGCCCGACTTTGAAGTCCCCAACCTCGGACCGAGATGCACAGTAACTCGGGCCCGAGGTCCTCCGTGTCGGTCCAAGTCGGTCACCGAACTACTTGGGCTCCAAGGCACGAAATTGTGAACTTCCACTTTTGCCCCTCATCTAATAAAAGGCCCTCTTGTCTTCTAAGAAAGGGGTTCCCACACTTAGCAAGGAACCCAACCCTCAAAAAACTCTCAAGGGGATACTTGGAGAGCAAGGAGGAAGGAGAAGAGAAGGAAGAGAGAGAGAATCGGCTAAGGGAGAGGAAGATTGATAGGTTTGGTTGATAGATTTGCTTTGCTTTGTTTTGATCTTGTGGATTTGGAAACCCTTGATTGGAATTTGTGGATTGCTTTTGATTTGAATGAAACTTTGCTTTGTTTTGAGATTGATGATGTTGATTGCTTTCCCTTTTGATTTGTTTGCTTTCTTTGTTTGCCACATGGAGTAGATCTCCTTGATCTTGGGTTATGGGGGAAAACCCTAGCTAGGTTTGGGCTAGAAACCCCAATTCCATAGCCTTGAGTGTTTGATCTAAGGAACCCACTCTACATAGAGCTACAATTCCTTGCGAAAGTCGGGAATCAAGGCTTGAGATTGGCAAAGTAGCGAAAGTGAACATGTGTCAATCTCAAGACCTTGCTTCGAAGGGGATTTCCCCAATGATCGATGTGTAGAAGTGGTTGGAACGAGGGCGAAAGCACTCGATCCTAGTCCGATCATCACTCATTGCTTGAATTGGGGTGGATAAGCCTTAATCTACTAGAGAAGGAACCCAAAAGCCCAAGATCTACTTTTAATCTTTGAAGTTCGACAAACCCAGCTACCTCGGGCCCGACTTACCCTACGTCGGTCCCGACTTCCTCTTGTCGCCAACATCGGGCCCGACGTGACCTCAGTGTCGGTCCCGACTGTTTTCTTTGTTTTCCTTCGTTTTATGCTCTCCTTTCTAGCTTCCTAGTATCTAGGCACATCGATCGAGTAGACTTCCCGAGTGTTCGACACCCACCACGTACTACAACGGGGTCGGGTTATAAATTGTATCTCTTGACCCTCGCACACCGTGAGAGGCGATCAGTTGCTATACATCTGGATTAGATACACACATTATCAAAAAATACAGGTCCATAATTCAACCAACATTAGTTATGTCAAACCAGCAATTTAAACTAGAGGTTGCATAGAATCCAGCTCTATATCAAAAACAAAAAACCTACTTGCGAACTAGACTTTGAATTCACAGAGGAATCTAATGGCAATATCAACAATGGCAATGAATCTCAACAAAATCAAAGCATCTAATGGCGAAATCAAAGCAAAACCAACACTTACTTGCTTGCCCTAAAGTCACAGGAGCACCGCCACCAGCTTCGTCGGCCCTATGCTGCAACGCCAACGGACGCGAAGCACCATTATCGTCGGGATTTTTCGCCGAATCCACCGGCTTAGCACCGCCATGATTATCATCACCTTCATTCGCCATTTTTTAAGAGTTTAGGGTTTAGGTAATCGGAAATTGGAGTATCGACGGCGAATTCATGTCGTCCGACTTCGTTACAGAAAGCATGGAGGAAGGGGAAGAAGTGTATCGCGCCTTGTAACGAAGGTTTACACCTCATAAAGTGTTATTCTTTTGGATGAGCTACGCTTCATGAAGCGCACAAAAAACACCGGATATTTGGGATCCTTTTAGGGTATCCGTTTGCGTAGCTCATCATGAAGAGCTACGCTTCATGATGCGCAATAAGTCTTGTGCGCCCGGAAAAAAAGCTGCGTGCATAAAGATTTGCCGAATTTTAATTAACCTTTTTCTTATTTTCCTCTTCTAAGAGAAGGAAAGCTAATCTAAATTATTTAGTTCAATAATTTAGATAGGAAATGTCAAAATAATAATCTTTATTATTATTTTCAACGTGATACTTTGTAAGAATTTTATAAACTTAAGAATACTTATTTTAAGAAAAGAAATGCAAGGCTTTATTTATTCAAATGAAAACCTTTTTAAACCACATGCAAAAATATATTTAATATAAATTATATAAATGGTTTGCATGCTTCATTATTTTTATGCAAAGCTACTTAAAATTTATTCTCATGATCAAAAATTCCTATAGGTCATGAATTACTTATTATAAAATTATAGTAAAATCTAAGATAGTCATGCATGCATTTAAAACTTTATAAGAACACATTTTAATCTCACATGGACATATTAAGTTTATTTAATATAGTTTTAAACTTATCAAATTAATCATCATTTTTACTAAGAAGGTTAACAACTTTTAATTCAATATTTTGTTAGTTCTTAACCTACATGCAAGGATAGATTTAGCCCATAAACTTTATAAAAAATTCACATGCATAAACTTATTATCTTTATAACTATGTTTTTAGTCCTAGAAAGATCATCCATACTTATACCAAACTCTTCTCCTTAGCTTAAGTTAACATGCAATAAGGTTTTAATTTATAAAGAGTCCATTTATCAACATGCAACAACTTATTAACTTGTTTAGTAGAGATTTTGATATTATTAAATTCTCTTTAATCCAACTCATAAAGATTTTACTCCAAAGTTTTATAACAAAAACATGCAAGGGTGGTAAGAGCTACACTAAACCTTTAATAACATGCAGGGATTTATATAAATTAAACAACATATTTTATTATTATAATTATTTTCTCTAGTCAAAGATCATTTACAAATTATTCTAAAGTTTATAAATTAGAAAAAAGAGACATGCAACAAGATTTATCTCATAAAAACTCATTTAATCTTACATGCAAGGACATTTTTAACTTAATTGATCATAACTTGTCCTTATGAAATTTATTTAAACTAGAAAAACTCATATACAAGCTTTCAAAGTCTTATGAAAGACATGGATGTAGGTTTTATGCATGAATAACTTATCTTATAATTTTTCAAGTCATCATCTACATCAACCAAGTATTTTGTGTAGAAAAAAATGGAACAAAAGTCTAGATCTTTAATAAAAAATGAAAATCAGAATTTTTAAAACTCAAAAATCAACTTATTCATCTTAAGAAGTTCAAAGTTTATAAGACAAGTTTTTCTCTTAAAACTCTTGCATGCATGTCATTTACCAAAGGTAATATGAACAAAAATAGTATTCCATAAAATCTGAAATTTTTTTGATTTTTAATTCATCATGAAGCCCCTAAAAACACTTGAAATCAATCTAAGAAATACTTTAAAAAAAATTGGAAATTACGCTTAATTGTGTTCTATGCTCTTGTAAGAAGAACAACACAAGGAGGACAAGGGAGGAGAGGCTGCGGCGGCTCGGCTGAGGGCTGGTGGCATGCAACTGGACAGTGGTGGCGCAGCTAGGGGAGGGGCGCCGGTGGTGGTGGTGGTGGCTAGGGAGTGCCAATGAAGGAGTTTAAGTGTGTTTGCATGTGAAAAATCAGCCCTTAAGTGAACTAATGTATGGCTGAATTTTATTCTCTTAAAGAGAGAAAAGAGAGTTTTTAGAGTAGAGAAGAGAGTGTTTGAAGGATGAGAAGAAAATGGTAGAGAATTATGTGTCTTTGTTAGAGAATGGAGCTTTAAAAGCCAACTAACACATGTAAGAGGAGTATCAAGTAAATCATGATCAAATCTTGCTCATGTGAGTGGGAGTGGGAAAGGAAATTTGACTTAATAAAATAAGCCACGAGTGAGTGGGAAACCTCTACCCAAATCTCACCTAGATCCCCTCTTTAAATGTTCCAACGCGTTTGTAAACGGACCGAAAGTCGGTTTGAAACGAAAACCGGGACGGTCGGGTTTTACGAATAGAATTTCCCTTAGTTACGGATTTATTAAATTTCGTCTCTAATAAATTCATTTACTAGAATAAATCTTTCATAAGAATATTATTATTTATTTATTTTAGAAAAAAAAAGGATTTTTGAAAGAAAAAGAAATATTATGAATTTGTTTTATTTAATTAGTAATTAATGATTAAAATAAAAAAAATTAGTCATAAAAATAGCGGATATTACAATATGATAGAAAATGATCCTAAAACTTATGAAGAAGCTATGAGTTCAATAGATGCAAGTTTCTAGAGAGATGCCATTAGTAGTGAGTTGGACTCCATTGTATCCAATGGGACTTGGGAAATTGTAGACTTACCTAGAGGTAGTAAAGCCATTGGTTGCAAATGGATTTTCAAGAAAAAATTGAAAATTGATGGTACTATAGAAAGGTATAAGGCAAGGTTAGTAATTAAAGGGTTTACACAAAAATATGGTATTGATTATTTTGACACTTATTCACCCGTTACTAAGATCGCCACTATTCGTATTTTTATTGCGTTAGCATCTACTTATAATTTGTTTGTACATTAGATGGATGTTAAAACAGCTTTTCTGAATGGCGATCTAGATGAAGAAATATATATGCAACAACCCCCTGGATTTGTGATCCCAGGACAAGAGAACAGGGTGTGTAAGTTGAAGAAATCTTTATATGGTCTAAAACAAACTCCAAAGCAATGGTATGAAAAATTTCATAAGACTATTATGAGCTTTGGTTTTGTCGTTAATGATTCTGATGCATGCGTATATACTAAGATGATACATACTAAATATGTGATTATATACTTGTATGTTGATGACATGCTGATTATGGGGACACACTTAGATGTAATTAATCAGACCAAAGTTTTCTTATCGTCAAAATTTGAAATGAAGGACTTAGGTGAAGTTGATGTAATCTTGGGTGTGAAAGTTACAAAAACTAAAGATGGCTTCATTTTATGTCAATCTCATCATGTAGAGAAAATACTAAGGAAATTTGATTCTTTTGATGTCACGCCTCCAAGAACTCCTTATGAATTATACTCTTAGAGAAAAATAAAGGGAAAAGTGTTTCTTAATCTGAATATGCTAAGATAATTGGTAGCTTGATTCTCTTGATGAATTATACTCGACCTGACATTGCCTAAGATGTAAGCAGATTAAGTAGATATACCCACAATCCTAGTAATGAACATTAAGTGCCCTAAAACGATTATTAAAGTACCTAAAAGGTACTACTGATTGGGGTTTATCTTATAAGAAATTCCCTAACGTGTTAGAGGGCTATTGTGATGCAAATTGGGTATCTGATAATGATGAAGTCAGCTCTACTAGTAGTTACGTGTTTACTTTATGTAGTGCAGCTATATCTTGGAAGTCTGCGAAGCAGACAGTTATAGCAAGATCTACTACGGAGTAAGAGTTTATAGCTCTTGACTTAGCTGGGCAAGAGGCCGAGTGGCTAAGAAGCCTAATGGCAGACATCCCATTGTGGGGGAGGCCAAAGCCTCCCGTCTCTCTACATTGTGACTCACAAAAGGAGTTGCTAAGAGTAGTGCTTATAACGGAAAGAAGAGGCACATACGAATTAGGCATGAGTCTGTGAGACACCTGATTCTAAATGGAGTACTCACAATGGAGTACATAAGGTCAGAAAGAAATCTGGCAGATCCTTTAACAAAAGGGTTAAATAGGAAAATGGTCCTGGAATCGTCGAGGGGAATGGGATTGAGACCCATATGAAAGCTTAAGCTTTCTTAATCCTATGGCGAAATGAATGAGAAAATATGAGCTTTGAGCTCTTAATGATTTCATAGCCCGAAAAGGGTGGTTTGTAATGAGACAAACTTGATGAGGTCACCTACTTGAGTGTGGTTGGTTAATCCAAAAGACTTGAGAAGTCACTTGAGAGCACTCATGAGCATCCCAAGACAATGAGACTCAAGAGAGATCTCAATCGCGGGAATGGAAGGAAAATTGACAACGTGTGTGTTCTTAGGTAACACTCTCAAAGAAAGTTAGAAGTTCAAGACTTGTTCACTTCTTGGCTTGAGAGCATCCCTTAGTGAACTAAGGGATGCTCTCAAAGAAAGACCTTCTACTCACAAGACCCTGATAGGAAGGTCAGGTATTTCTGCAATGGAGATCAAGAGATCTCCAAAGCTGCCAACTGGAGGGATTCTGTTTTTTATGATTACCATGATAGTGTTCTTGATCCAGATGAGATTCCCTTGATCTGCAGATCTCTTCCTTTCTTGCATCTAAAGCATCTTGTTACCTGTCAAAACAATTTGTGCAGGGATGACTAGTGTTAATTCACAATTTCACACTAAGGCCCGTTTGGTAGCAAACTATGGAGACGGAAACGGAAACGGATCTGGTTCACTTTGATGTCATGATGCATCCGTAAAATATTTCATCTTGGCTCGCAATTCAGAATTTTATTTATTTATATTTGATGACATTAAAGTGAACTAGATTCGTTTTCTTTCCATTTTTCCTTTCCATAGATGATAGATTGAAACCAAACAGACTGTTAATTGTCTAACTGATGATGCTCAAACTATGCTTGCGCAGGGAAGCGGTTACAGATTACATGAAGCACGTACTCCAGCTAAGGAATATGCTATGCCAGGTGTTTTCTGAAGCTCTTGGACTCAGCCAGGACTTCTTATTGAGTATGGAATGTGTTGACACAGCAAATCTAGTGTGCCATTACTATCCTCCTTGCCCTGAACCGGAGTTGACACTGGGCGCAACAAAGCATTCAAATCCTTCTTTTATGACAATTCTCATGCAAGATAACATGGGTGGTCTCCAAGTTTTCCACCAAAACCAATGGGTTGACGTGCCCCCTACCACCGGAGCTCTAGTAATAAACATTGGTGACATGATGCAGGTAAATAAACATTTAGATTTTGCCCTTTGGGTTAATTTGGCGTGACATTTGTAATGCCATATGATGACATTAAGGTGAGATGCAAGTTTTTTGCTTTTTTGATCAAATGCAGTTGATCACAAATGATAAGTTCAAGAGCGTGGAGCACAGGGTAGTGGTGAGCAAAACGGGGCCAAGGGTGTCGGCGGCATGCTTCTTCTATCCAAGTACTAAGAAGAAGTATGAACCATTAAGGCCATTGAAGGAGTTAATAGTGCCAGGCAAAGAACCCATTTACAAGGACGTCTCAGGAGCAGGATATCTATTACTAATAACTAAAGTCGGAGCAATTTCTGCCACCACGTTGCGCCACATCACTCCTTTATTAAAATATTAACTTTAAATAGTTAATTATGCAAAAAAAAGTTATCTCCAAGTAAACATAAAGATAAAATAATATTTGTAAAAACTTATCCCCAAATAAACATACAAAAATAAAATAATATTAGTAGATTTGACCAATATAGATAAAAAAGGACATTATATTTATTATATTTGTAAAAGATAAGAAAAAGTATGTACACGTGTTCACATATATATATCTTAGAAATAAAAATAGTCATATCTATCTATAACTAATTAACTATATATTAAAGTTGTAACTTTTCTAGCCACCACATTAATTTTGGCCCCACCTTTTATTAAAAAAATTATTTATATTATTTTTTTCCAATTAAATTCCTTTCTATTTATTTATGTGGAAAAAATTGATTCAAATTTTAATTAAAATTAACGAAAATTATTTAATCTTTATATTTTTATCAAGTTATTAAAAAAAATTATCTTAAATCAAATTTTGATAAAAAAAAAAGTAAAATTTTTAAATATCTATATAATTACTTGCATAAATTAAATTTTTATAAAAAAAATTTATATTATATTTTCCTTAATTTTCTTTTTGGATTTTTTATGTAAATATAGAAGATTTTTTATATTTAAAAAATTCTAATTTTTTTTATCCGTTCTTATTAGTTATCTTTTTATTGAAAAGATTTTTAAAGAATTGAACTTGATTAATTTTTTATAAGAATTTACATTATTTTTTATTTTTTATTTTATTTTTGTATATTTACTTTATTAATATTATATTTATAATATATCTAAAAATTGTTGAGTCGTAGTCGTGCATGTCAATTTCTAGATAATTAGGTGCCTAAATTGAATTTTGATAAATAAAATATTATAAAATATTTTCCTTACTTTTCTTTTTGGATTATATATGTAAATATATAAGACTTTTTATCTTTAATTTTTTTTTATATATTTTATATTTTTATCTTTTCTTATTAATTATCTTTTTCAATTTTTATTGAAATATTTTCAAAGAATTAAATTTTATATAAAAAGTGATAAATTAAATTAATAAATTGTATATTCTTATGTTAAGAAAGAAAAATATAAAATATAAAATTACGAAAAGTCAATTAAAATAATGCTTTTATGGTTTTATCTTATAAGAATAAAAATTTACATAAAAATGAAGTTAAAATTAATATATTTTATTTTGTTATCTTTGGAAAGAAGATAAGTAAAGAAAATAAAAAACAAATTTTCATTATTATTGGAATAAATGAATAGATAAAAATGTCTCCTTATCTATATTTCCTTTACATATAATAAGATAAGATTGTAGTCGTCAATTTTTAATATTTTTCTTTCTATATTATTCAAGTTATCAAAAATAAAAATAAGAAAGTACATTTGATATATTTTAATATCACTATTTTAAATAGCTATTTTATTTTTTTTTGAAATACAGGTTTCCGCATCTTGCGATCCGACTATTCCTGCACCTCCTCGGACCCTGCCCTGGACCCAGAGGAGGAGGTAAATCGCGGGTGGTAGAGCGGCGAACCTCCGACTCAGAGGCGGCACACACAGGGGGAGCTATCTTGCCATAGCATGTGAAACTCTCACAAATACAAATGGCAAGGCTCGAACCCCTGATGTGGTGCACCCTGAGACGCTTCTAAACCACTACACCAAATGCCCGTGGGCTAAATAGCTATTTTAGTATAGGGTGATGTGATGCAATATGGTGGAGATATATTTTATCTTTATTTAAAATATTAATAATTATGTAAAATTACACATAATCCATATTTGAAAGATATTATCATTTATATGGCTATTTTTATTTCAAAGATATATATGTGATCATGTTTACATATTTTTCTTATTTATTTAATTTATCTTTTACAAATACAATAAATATAATATTCTTTTCTAATAATATTGATCAAATCTACTAATATTATTTTATCTTTATGTTTATTTGGGGATAAATTTTTGCAAATGTTATTTTATCTTTATGTTTAATTGGAGATAAATTTTTTGCATAATTAAATATTTAAAATAATTATTTTAATAAAGGGGTGATGTGGTGTGGTGGCAGAAATTGCTTCGGATTTAGTTATTACTATTAGTAATAGATTTTTTATAATAATATTTATATCCATAACTATGACAAGTTTTTTAATTAATATGGACCATGTTTTTAATTGTAGATTTTATATTAATTTTAGATTTTCTTATATTAATTTTTAGTTTAAAATTTCTATACATAAACATGTTGATATTTTATACTAATTTCTATTAATAAGTATGACAATTTTTTAATTAATTCAGTATGGATATGTTATGTCTTACAAGAATATATTGAATTTTTTATTTATATTTTCAATTAAATTCATTTCTATCTATTTTTATTAAAAAATGTTTAATTCGAAATTTAAATAAAAATAACAAAAATTATTTTATCATTATCCTTTTATTTATTTATGGAAAATACTAATCTTAAATCAAATTTTGATAAAAAAAATTAAAAAAATTCACGAATTTGGATAAAAATCTTACATTATCTTTTCCTTAATTTTCTTTTTGTCTTATTCATGTAAATATAGAAGATTTTGTATCTTTACAAAAATTCAATATTTATTCATATTTTCTTATTAATTATCTTTTTAAATTAAA
Source organism: Fallopia convolvulus (assembly GCA_964016875.1). Taxonomy (NCBI): domain Eukaryota; kingdom Viridiplantae; phylum Streptophyta; class Magnoliopsida; order Caryophyllales; family Polygonaceae; genus Fallopia; species Fallopia convolvulus. The sequence continues at coordinate 61,666,742 of OZ024718.1, read as the reverse complement.
TATTAATTTTCTATAAATAAGAATGATAACATTTTAAGTTTTCAACCGTAAATATGTTGAGTTTTATATATTAATTTTCTATCTATAAATGTGAAAGTTAAACGCAATATTGTCATTAAATTTTAATGTCTTAGTCACCATATTGTTAGTTACGAAATTGTGGCATTAAAATTTGTGGATTGATTTAGTCAATTCAATGCGTTTTTGTGCGTGTTCGAGTAAACCCTATGAGCTAAGAGCATCAACTTTTTTTATAATTATTACATAAATATTACAAACAACATTTTAAAAAATAAGATATTATTGGTATACTTTTTACGTATCCCTTAATAAATAAGTAAAAAATTATTAGTCCCTTAATGTTAAACCAATTAATCGAGTAGATTCAGTCGAGTTCGGGTTCGAGTTTAGTTTTGCTTCGGTCCATTAAAATTTACATATAAATTGAGTCCATTAGTTGTGGTTTTTGTGCAGGTTTGAGTCGTCCTAACAGATCGAGAGTGTCTACTTTTAATTATTATCAAAATAGCATTATATCAAAATAATATCTTAATAATAAAACAAGACTATTTTTACTATTTAAATTATAATACTTATATCATATGTAAATTAATATATTAATATTGTTTATTTGAAAAAGCCCCCGGGTAAGCCCCGGGTCATCAACTAGTAGCCCCTATATCAATTGGGTGCATTTTAACTAAATTCAGTTATGATTGTCACATAGTAGAATATTCAGTTTTCTTTGGGTCTATCCGGCGCATCCTCTTGATCATGGTATGAGTGCCCTCATTTTGACCTCCCCCAGATCCTGCTTGTGTGGAACTATACTTGGCGTATGATGATGATGATGATGATGAGGTGGATTGGATGGTTCTCTCTGATTTCTTCTGATTCTAAGACAAAACTAACACCACTAACACTTAGAAAAATGTTTTATTATGTGTCCATGAAGCAATAATGCTGCTTAGGTCAACATATAAATTGTTAGTTTAACAAAGCAAGCATCCTATATGTCAAAATATACTAGAAACATGTAGGCTACCTTGGCTTTGAACTTGGCAGGGATTGTTTGAAAAACACATGTTTGTTCATCATAAGCAACTTATCTGCATAATTAAGGACTTATTCAATACAAATAAGCATTTTATAAACAATCAGCATATCACACCAAGCTAAAATGAATGCTAATCATATATATATTCCACATCATTTTCATATATAAGATGAGAGGACTTCAAAACATTAATCTTCAATGGAGAATTGGATCAACTTCAGATTCCAGTCATAGAAATCAGCAGGTATCCTGAAGAGATCATTGAACAAGCTCGAGAGTTCACTGAAAATCGGGGTTTCTTCCAGATGATCTCTGCATATATATCATGGAAGAAATGCTGGAAATTATGCGTCAATTCCATGAACAACCTAGTGAAGTCAAAAGGAGTTTGTATATATACATTGGATGTAAAGCAAAAAGTTAGATTTGTGCCTAATACACACTTCTTAGGGACTTCAAAACATGTAGATTGGATATGTTTCTTAATTTGTGATTATTATGATGATGGTCTTTTTGACACAAGCAATACTAAATCCTATCAAATTTGCATGACCAAGCCCAGTACTATTTTATCCAAGACTTTCAACGTGGGATTGATATTCCAACATAGGATATAACAAATTTCGACTGGAAAGCAGTGAGCAATCACATGGAGCGTGTGATGAAATTGAAGGAGAAGCTCCCTAAACTTCTATCTGAAGGCTGAAGCTCTGGGGCTTAACAGAAACTACTCATCAAGAAATTTTTTTGGTAGAATCTACTTATCAAGAATTGAGTGGAATGAGGTGGAACCAAGAATTTATAAACTAAACATACATTTTTTCATAATTCCCCGATGTGGGATTCATCATTCATTAATACCCCTCTGTTTTTTTTTTTTGTAAAATTTTAGGCGGTCACTTCAACGGGAAGGAAAGTGGTCCGGCCTAACGAATACCCCCCTCTCCGTTGATTTATGAAGCCGCAGCTCTCTGATTGTTTACAACTTGGGCCATCTTCTTTCTTGTATATATGGGTCAAACAATCAGTTGATTTGCAGTAAGCCCAACTTCAGGCCCATGTAAACCGTCCCAACCGACTTTCTCGAGAGTCTCGACTCCCGTGTCCGGAATCACCTTCTTCGTCTTTCAATTCAATCTTGAGCGAAGCTGATAAACGCTAACCCTAGATAACTCTCGACCGGATAATTCTCTCTACCACGCACCCTCTCGATTTCTACCTCTATCAATCATGGATGCTCAAAGAGCACTTCTTGACGAACTTATGGGTGCAGGTATAAATTCTCTTGTTCTTTGTGCGTGAATTTGGGGTTTCGCATTTGATTTGGGTTCGATTTGGTTAAGATTAGTGAATCTGACCTGTTTTTTTCTCATCTCAGCTCGAAATATGACCGATGAAGAGAAGAAGGGGTACAGGGAGATAAAATGGGATGATAAAGATGTTTGCGCTTCCTACATGGTTCGGTTTTGCCCGCATGATCTCTTTGTGAATACCCGAAGTGATCTTGGTGCGTATTGCATCGTTCTTTCATTCTTAATTACATGATTGAATTACTGATGTAATTCTTGTTTACTGGAACTTCGAGCTAGGTGATACGAATAATAAATGAGATTTGAGTGTTTCACCTATCCATCTTGTTGGACCATCGAGCAAAGACTGATTATTTTGAATTTGTCTTTGATTGGTTTGCTTTAGGGCCATGTCCAAGGATTCATGACGCTAAGTTAAAAGAGAGGTAATGTTCTTGACTGGTTTTTCTTTTTCTTTTGTTGTTGGTTGTTATTAACGGATTTTCCCAGGTTTATCAAATGTTCATTCCTATGTGATGATTTTCGGTAACACAATAAGAACATTGCTCAGTTGATGTTTGATGTTTTTGAGTTATCTTCTGAGATCATTATCATTTCAAATGAGTTATCTTCTGTACATATGTGGTGTAGGGTGCAAATTATATTTTGAGTTCCACGTGTGATTTGCTAAATAAGAAATGGAGTTGTAGCTGTTGCAAGAGTTACTCTTTGAGGTAACTGATCAATACTTTGACAGGACATTATGAGGAATGGAGATAGTTTTTTATAGTATTAGTAAGAGTTAAACTTGAGCTATATATATTTTTAATGCTACATCATAAGTTGGCCTCTCCAGTCACCATTTAAGGTAATGCAGTAGTCCTGGATGAAATTAAATTGGGGTGACATTGATGTAGTCAATTTGTCTTAAGGTAAAAATTACACAAAACCACTCTTAAAAAACTAGAGTTGTTACAAAACCCCAAGAACAAATGAATTGTAGCTGTTGCAAGACATATGCACTTCTTGCAGTCTCACCTGTATAAAACACGGAGTTGTAGCTGTTGCAGCAGTTACTCTTTGAGTATTACATCTACACTTCTGCTGGGCTGCTTGCTGGACAATCTTTCTTTTTATTACTTTTGCCTATTGTAATAATAAATGGTGTGCTAATTTGATGCATTCAGCTTTGAGAAGTCACCAAGACATGATTCATATGTCCCACGATTTGAAGCTGAGCTTGCTCAATTCTGTGAGAAATTGGTGAGTCACTTATTTCAGTTCAGCTATGTATGGTGTTCTGTTGCTGTGGCTGTGTTTCAGTTATGTCACTTTTCAATGCTTTTGCTAATGTTTTTCTTTTATGATTAATGCCATCCGTTGCTTCTGAATTCTGTTGCTTTCATTGTTGCAGGTGATGGATTTAGACAGGAAAGTCAGGTGGGGGAGGGAGCGCCTTGCTCAGGAGGCTGAACCTGCTCCCTTACCTCCACTTTCTGCTGAAAAAGCAGAGCAGCTCTCTGTTCTGGAAGAGAAGATTAAAAATTTATTAGAGCAGGTGGAGTCCCTGGGTGAAGCTGGTAAAGTTGATGAAGCTGAGGCACTGATGCGAAAGGTACAACTTGTTCTCTTAATTTCCTTGTACTGCCTTACTTATGCTTCTAATCTAGCTGAAAAGTTTTGGTTTTGTAGCATTGACCTGATTAAGGATGCCACTTTCCCAAAGTTCTGATGTCCCTGCAACCTTTTTATTAATTAAATATACAGATTGGAAAATCATTTTATCATCCGGGTCCTATGGCTATGCAACTGTGATTGAAGGGGTTTGTTTTTGTGCACCTTTCTTGTTTAATCTGTCCATAACCACCTGGCATCGAAGCATTAATAAATGAAATATTTGTGCACTTTTTTTTTTATAGAAGCTGCAGATGCTGCTGTTGTTGCTTTGACTTTTGGTGTCCAATTCTTTTTTTTTTTCTCTCGTCTTCTAGTTTGTCTACCTTTGGCTACATGACTATCACAACCCTGATTTTCAAATGATTTGCAGGTTGAAGTTCTTAATATAGAGAAAACAACACTAACTCAACAGTCCCAGACCCTTGCAATGATGGCTCAAGAAAAGAAAATGGCATTATGTGATATCTGTGGTTCTTTCCTGGTTGCTAATGATGCAGCAGAGAGGACACAATCTCATATTACGGGCAAGCAACATATAGGCTATGGGATGGTTCGTGATTTCATCACCGAGTTCAAGGTTGGTACTATTTTCTTGAGGCTTGAAATATTCATATTCTTTTACATAATTTAGCGCTTGTTTGGTGACTAACAATTGTAAATTAATAGTATTTTCAAAATAGATTTATGGCAGATAAAAAGATTGGGAAGGAAGTTGGGGGGGAGACCACTGGGTAAAATAGATTAAATAAAGTTAACTTGCGTACATTTGGCCCCAAACATCAATAATTTCATTTAAGCTATTATACTATATTACTGTTGCCGAATGGGACCTTAGTATTCTTGTGTTATTTCCAGGAAGCTAAGGAGAAGGCAAGAGAAGAGGAGAGATTAGCTAGAGAAAGGGAGGCTGAAGAGCGTAGGAAGAAGAGGGAGAGGGAGAATGAGGTTAGAAGCAAGAGAGGTGACTCAAGTGACAGGGACAGATACCGTGATCGAGAACGGGGAAGATCAAGAGAATGGAATGATAGGGGAAATCGGGGTGATAGAAGGGAGGTAGAAAGGAAGCATATGAATGGAAGAGACGGAGGAAGGAGCAAATATTATGATCGTTATTCTCGCACTGAACATGAAAGGAGCAGATCTCGTTCTCCTCCTGGAGATAGCCGTAGGAGGTGACGTGTCAAATCAGTTTGCTCAAAATTGTGCCTCAGTTTGCCCGTATGCTTTGGGATTTGAAAGCAGATGAGGTAGATGCTCTATATTCTAAAGTGGTTTACTAGATGTTTGTTCTGAGTCTTGGGTTTTATTTTGGTTGACAGTTAAGATTTTCTCATTTGTCTCACAGCTTTTTGTTGGTACTTTACCATCTTCTATGAGTTCTATCAACAATTTGGAGGTAGGTATAATTTAATCATTGTAACTTAATTATCTATCATGTGGTTGTTGAAATATGTGAATTGACACATAGATGTTTCCAGTCTTTACATCTATGTTGTTCTGTTGGTTGCTATGGTAACAAAGTTCATGAGCCGGCCGTAGTCCTCGATTGCAATTGAGGTAACAGAAGCTTTTTGAGTTGTATTCTCAAAAGCATGTTCATTGGAACATTTGACTGTCTTATGGTTGTACTTTTTTGGGGATTGCTGTTTCTTTGCACAAGTGTGCAATCTTAAAAGACGTTCTTTCCCAAAATGCCATTTCAAAAGAGGAAATGTCTTGCCATCGTTCTATTGAAAGAACTTACTGCCATCCATGTAATTCCATAATGGATGTGTAGTGTATATAGGAACTAGTAGTTTTTCTTGCACATGGATCAGAAGTTACACCAAACATGGCTTTTTATGTTGAAACCAAACGCTGCTCATGCCCCCGGTCTAGGTAACCAACTCTCTATTGTCTGTTACTCTTTTGGGTTCAATAATATATATATTCTTCCATAGTTCATACTTGTATTCATCAGCATACAAGTCTTGCACTCTTGCTTGGTGTGTTGCTTTTTTGGTGGATATCCATGAATGATTCCTGGACTTGGTGGGGCTTGATCACTTCAGATGATAATTAAGGGAGGTAATATTCTGAAAACTATGAAACAGTATAATTTTACTGCACCAAAAGAATGAAATCTGCAGGGGATCATGTAAGAAAGGTGCTTGATTGGAGAAATTTGTGCTGTTAGCTCAGGACTCGGGTTTAGTTAACAAGTTTGCTGAAGAGTAAAATTAAATTCGTTCTGGATTTTATATGTTTGTATTGTATTGAAAGAAGACGTGATGTTTTCCAGTCAAAGATCAGTAATGGAAAATTCTCTTTGTAATGGATGCTTTTAGATTCATAGTAGGCCCGAGTCTAGTAGAACAGTGTGTTATTAAAAAAAAACAAATAGGTATTCATAATGATGCTTTGTAATTAAGAAAATAATTAACAAGGTTAATCGTATCATGTTCATCCATATGGGTGCTTGACAATCATGTAATTTGAAATGCATTTCTCAAAGGTTGTTTAAATGTATGTTTGTAGAAAATATAAAATAAAAATGTTGTGATAAGTGATATTGAACAAATCTATAAACCTATAAGACAAGGATTTTGGTAATGAATGTCAATGCATTTAATGAATTATTTTATTTCAATCCATATGATAGATATTTTATCACACAAAATTTTATATATATATCTATAATTTGACAATTAATGCTAATACAAATAGTAAAATTTTAATTTTTATAATGTCATTGCAAACAACTATATATCCTATAAAGTAGGGAAAAAAAAGCAATTAGATGACCCATTCTAGATTCAAGATCATAAACTTTTAACGATTAGATGCCTAAAATATTGCTACACAAACACAAAAATAGAAAATACATATGTTAAATTAAAATGAAATGAGCACATAATGTTGAGACCCTTCAATAGATTAATATATTCAAATGTGAAACGTCTAGAATTTTGTATCCTCTAAAAAATAAATGGTCACCAATATGGTCAAACCCACTTAAATTTGCAGATTTGTAACCGTAGAGACCATTAATCAAAATTTAAAATTATTAAATACCCACATTTAAAAAATAAGTAATGACAAAATAAATTTGTCAAAAACGTAAACAATAGCCAATAACCACCATGAAATCTATCTATATATATTATAAAATAGAAAATTTTTGAGCAATTAATGCCTCATTCAATTGCCTAAATATTAATATTAATTCTATTATTACAAACCTATAAAGTAAATATATGTCTATAATACTACAAGCCTAAATCCTCTTCCAAAATATTTCATAAATTTGATATCATTTTATATAAATTATATGGTTAAATTCCAAAATATTTCATTTCTATAGCTATATCTCTATAAACATATAAAGTATAAACAAATGGAAATTAATGATTATATATTTTATACAAACTATATTATTTTTTTAGATGGTGAAAGATTAAAAAAAAGGGAAAAGGAAAATTGTTATACTCTTTACCCTTATTATATGTATAGGGTGATGACTTTTGGCTTCTATTTACTCATTAATTTTACAATTGATATGTTTTTTACTCTTATTATATGTATTGGGTGGTGACTTTTGGTTTTCTATTGAATTAAAAAGTTAGTAAAACTTGGGGTATTAATAAGGGTTTTAATTAACCAAGCATTATGTATTGGGTGGTGACTTTTGGTTTTCCATTGAATTAGAAAATTAGTAAAATTGGGAACCTTAATAATTTAATATGTATTTTAATTCACCAAGCATTATATTACCAAATGTCTTTACAACTTCCCAATCCTCTTCACAATTTCTTAAGCCTCTTATTCTCTTATAAATATCAACTAGGAGTCATAGGGTGCTTCTATTTTTGTGGGTTTGGATACGTACGAGATCCATTATAATTTGTTCAGTATTAGTCCTCAATTGAAGACTAGCATGGTAAGTATGCTCTTTTGATCAAATTGTTTAAATTCTCTTATATTCTTGCAAATTTATATTTTTTATTTATTAAAATAGGTCAAGCTAATCTATATATAGTAGCGCATCTTGAAACCATTAGTATACTCTTTTGATCAAATTGTCAAATTGATATTTTTTATTTGTTTGTTAATAGTTATTGCGTGATTTTAAAGGAAATATTCACTTCTTAATTTTAAAATGTTTATAAATGAGATTTATATTTAGGTACAAAAATAAAGTAAGTGAAACTTACAATTACTAAAAAAAAAGTAAGTATGCAATAGAAATCGATATCATCTAATATTTATGAAGTATATATACATACATAATATAATATAATTATTATAAGCATATAAAATAATGAAAGAAGAACTAAAAAAAAAAACAAAAAGAAATCAAAAGGATAAATCCAAAGTCTTTTTTTTTAGTTACCAACATGAGAATAAGCATGCATCTTATATTTAATCAAAATATGATTTAATAGATATGTTTGTATTTTTTAATTAATACTAAGAAAAAGACTAACGAGGACTAACAAAATAAGTTTTTAACAAAATATAAATTAATTTTCTGAACAAAATGAAAGCCTTGTGTTTGTTTATATTCCACACACACATATATATATATATATCGATTCATTGTCAACCATTAAATCAAAGATACCTTTACTAAGATTTATCTTAATTCCTATTAATAAAGAGCATTTAAATTTTAAGAAATTAAAGAAATTTTTTCAATTGTTACACAGTTCATTGTTAAATCTTTACAACTTACAAGTCAATAGCAATTTATTTTAGTACATGTAAGAAATTTGACCGACTAATGGATTGCATGCAAATAATGCAATAATTACAATTAGTAGTTATTGTAAAGAATTTGATTGTAGTAAATTAGTAATAAATTTGCTTTAAGTTAGGAGTTACAAGTCTTGCAAATCAACTGTTCACCAAAGGCTAATATTTTGGTAAAGTCATAAATACGTAAATATCCTTTATTTATATGCATGCAATGTTATGTTTTACGGTATAATTATGGTGGTTAATGTCTTATTAGTTAATGTAAATCCACTTCAATATAGTAGGCAAGATTTGAATTTTATGTTTAGAATTTTCCTATAAAATAAGTTCATGCTTCATCTTATTTTATGATAGTTATATAGGTAAGATTATATGGTATGAATTTTTCATTTTATTTGCCAAATTCAAACAAGATGTAATTTTATTTCCATCAAAGAAAGTTGAAAGTCGAAATATATTTTGCATAATTTATTCAATTGAAATTGCACTCTATTCTCTACACTAAATTGTGTTATTTTACATTTGAAAACCTTTTATTCTTATTATAAGTGAAGGAATATTATTTCAAGACAATTTATTAGAAAAGCCAAACAATACATATTCACGAGATAGGATTGTTTCTATGATAAAAAAGTTGATCGAATTGTACATATACTTGATCCAAATGAGAATTGTGTCCTTTCTATTTAGTCAAATGTGTTATTGTTCACATTTTACCTTTTAGCTAATAAAGTACACTCATAAAATATTATAAGCATAATCTTATTAAAGTATACTCTATTTAGTGAAGGAGTATTTTATATTTGATTAAAAGGGCATAACAAAAAAATCTATTAAATTTTTACTAGATATACATTCATATGTAGTTCAACGTTTAAACATTTACTTTGTACATTTACTTTGGAGAGGGCTTCAAATCCTAGGTTCAAGCATTTTTTTACTGGTTCCAAATTCAGTTATAAATAATAATGAATAAATACAGTACTTAACGGCTATGCGCCTATGCCTCATATTTTGAGCACCCATGTACATTCAAATCATGTTTAATCGATTGAAATGACTATAGTAATTAATAAATATCCATAATACCAACAAAAACTAAGCCATGCATTTTTATATTACTCATAAAAACCTAATAAAAAATATACTTAATTATAAAGAAAAAACAAAATTATATAAATTATAAATAATCAAAAATGACCCGTGCGTAGCACGGGCATTAACCCTAGTAGTATATAAATCAGAGTTTGAAGCATCATTCATATAACACGAGTAACATTCAAAAACAAAATAAGAAGTATTATTGAATATTTTTTATATCTCTTGAAGGAGGAGGAACCAAACAAAAAGCAAAGGTACATGGGACTAGGGGTGTCAATCGGGCCGGTCGGGTCGGGTTTGGTCGGGTCAATTCAATTTCGGCTAAGTTCGGATTCGGGTCAAATTCGGATATTTTGAAAATCGGGTCAAATTGGGTTGGATCATTTCGGGTCGGGTGCTCAATTAATCGGGCAAAGTCAGGTTTCGGGTCAATTTCGGTCGGGTCATTCGCTTTTCGGTCCAACTTGATTTCGGATAAGTTCGGTTTCGGGTTTAGTTCGGTTTCGGGTTTAGTCGGATTTCGGGTTTTTCGGATTTTGGGTGAATCGGTTTTCGACTTTGGGTTAATACGATTTCGAGTAAGCCGAATTTTGATTCAGACCATATATCGAATGATTATTTTTTGTAGTTTAACTGCTATAGGGTCTAAATATTTAATGTAACATTTAATTTAAACATAATTATAATAAATATTCACTATTATTAATATTTTATAACATAATGTAATTTTCGGATGGTTTCACGTCGGGTAACTTCGGATTTTCGGATGGTTTCGGGTCGGGTAACTTCGGATTTTCGGATGACTTCGGGTCGGAGAATCGGATATCGGGTTGCATCAGGCTAGTCCATTCGGGTATAATCGGTTTTGGGTTAATCTGGAGTTCGGGTTTTTTCAGATTCGGGTCAAATCAGTTCGGGTCAAACATGTCTCGGGTATAAAACTTTTTATTGTTTTCTCGGGTCGGGTCGGGTTCGGAGTCCGGAGGGTCGGGCGGGTTTTTCGGATCGGGTCAAATTTTGACAGCCCTACATGGGACTATGGGAGGGATATAGGAACATCCATAATGTAGTGATTTTGTATGCAATGCAGCAAGTGAATTAGACATGTTTTCGGTGGATCGAGTGTGGTACAATGGGTAAAGGTCCTTTACAATTTAAAGTACACGCCTTTTTTGGATTTTTTGCTCGTATTCAAATTTTTGATACAAGTCACAAGTCACAACCCAACCTGTTGGCTGGCTATAACGGTTTTGCCATAGGGACTGAAATAAAGAACGTTGGTATTTGTTCTCGAACAATTGACATACTTAATTACCTATGTGGGTCTAATTGCAAGCTCTAATCAGGAATTTAAAAAAATGTGGTGAAATGCTGAATTAGAAGCCACCAAACGCGAAATAAGGATCTCCTTCATGACAACCAACTACCACTTGAAATATAAAAATAATAAACATGGGAAGCTGATAAAGAAGATGAAGCGTGGGATCCCACACTCAGCAGCCCCACGCACTGTATATGCTTTCCAAATTAGATTTAGACCACCACCCAGAAGTTTCCTCTCCATTGTTGAACTTGACACAAAAAGGCTTAAAAAAAAATTCGATTGTACTCGTGAATAACAAGAGAAGATGTTATATTATACTGTACATAATAATGAATTGAATTTATATTCCTTGTTAATGAAAAATATCTTATTGATGGCTGTCACTCATAAGTAGAAGAGATCCATGTCGGTACTCTCTCCAGTCCACTACTACTGACTGGGTAAAGTAACTAATAATGGATGGAGGAGGAGGAGGGGGTGAAATTAAATGATGGAGCCCCCAGCAGCAGATCCAATCTCCGTACAGATCAGTGGGCCACGTGGCACAAGTGGATGCGGCGGGCGCTGGGGTTTATTCGTTCGTTTGGGGAATATGCCTTTACTTTCCCTCCTCAATATGGTAACTTCCATATCCAACCCCACCCTGTATAAAACAGTTCGTATTTCCATTACTTGACGTGCAAATGTCAGGCTAGACTTTGTACCTATAGTAGAATGTTTTATACGGATTATTATGTTTTTTGCGGGGAGAAAACAAATAACTACTCGATCCCTGATTTCAGCTTATAACGTGTATGTACGTTATAAAACAACTAACCCGCCAAATTAATTGGTAAGAGGCCGGAAAATGAAACAAATTTTATATTATAACTGTTGGATCGTAACCGGTTTGTTTAGAGCTTGGGAACTGGCTGTTAAGCTGTTCCCAAGGCAGCGGAAGAAACTATCGCAAGTATTAGAAAGACATAATGAACACAGTTCCCTTGTAGAGGAACCCCACTACAACCAACTAGTTGTATGGGTAAACCTCTACCTCCGCTTGGAGGATTTTGAATGACTTACTTATATTATTGATTTGTTCCTTAGTTACAAACAGCCAGATTCAAACTTCTCTGTTCCTACGAGTTCTACCTAACTCTAGCAACACTAATGAATCTTCTCAACTGAGTTCCTAAGCGAACAACAATCACTAAATAAGTAACTCAAACCTTACACCGAATCGCAGTTCCCTTGCTCCTGGGAACTTGGCTTCACCGTCGTCGAGATCAGACACTCGCCGCCGGGGACTTCTCTTCTTCTTTCTCTCTCTCTCTCTCTGTTGTGGGTATTTGTGAGTTATGGGAGAAGTGCTCAATCCGAGTACTATTCATTTGGCTTTATACTCGAGTGCACTTGGGCTTCAGTCGCATCTTTCATTTGTGTCCGAAATGCCCTTTGCTTGATGCCCAAGTTGTACTTTCTTCACATGTGACTTCAATTTGAACTAGGTCAACTTCTTGAAATGATCGGACCGTTGGATCAATCGTGACAGTCTGCTCCTCAGACCGTGCCTTCATCCTGTCCAAGACATGATCCCGTGATATGCGCTGATCGGTCCTTGTCCTCACATGTGAGTTCCCATGTTGTGGGAACTGTCCTCTTCAGAGTTCCTTTGGGAGAAACTCTTCATCATGTAAACCTGTGTTCTTTGGTCATTCCTGGGAGTTCCCATTACATGGGAACTTTCATCTTCAGAGTTCCCTTGATGGGAACTCTTCATTGTGTGCTTCTGTGATCTTTGGTCATTCATGGAAGTTCTTTGCTCAACCTGTATTCCTTATAAATACTTGATCAAAGCACATTAGTTCCTTTATAGCGTTTGTCATTATCAAAACTCGGAGAATTGTATCGTTGTTCCGATGTTTAGAACCAGAGGTCCCAACATCGTTCCAACAATTTCCCCCTTTTTGATGATGACAAACCTATCACAAAAATCAGCAATTATTTCAAAGCATGATATGCAGATGAGTTCCTACGCGTATTCCTAGGGAGCCACTTCTTGTGAATCACTGAGTTCGTACTTAGCTTTTTATGCAATTGTTCCCCCTTAGCTATAGCGTATTCTGTGATATCTTTTCAACTTAACTCATCTCGCATTTTTTGTCTTTCCCCATTTTGACATCATCGAAAACAAGTAAACACATAGATAAGGAAGGAAAAGAACACGCAATCATACTAAAAACCATTCATTACTTAAGCGAAATATGTACATAGGAACACAAGAGACAATATTTGTGGGAACATTGAGGCTAGGAAAAAGAAGGAAAAAGATCATGGGCTTGGTGGGAACAGGGCATCACAAAGCCGTGTCAAGACTTGGACCAACTTTTCTTGGCCTTTGGCTATTTTTTCTTGGTCCCTTGCCATCTTTTCTTGGTCCTGGCCATCTTGTCGAGAGTGTTGGCAATGTGCACCAACACTGGAGTGTTCCCATCCGGGGTGCCTTCACCAGATGGCAGCCTTTCTTGTTCCTCCACTGGCTCAGAGTGGCGCATTTTGTGGACTACAGAGATGTCCAGTTCCCTACCTATGGTGACCTCTTCCTTGGATGTGTCGTAGAGGCCCTCTCTGAGCAAGAGTTTCTTGATGAGGCCAGCATAAGGGAGGGAGTGGGATTTGGAAGCCATACACTTCTCCATGTGCCCGAGAATTATGCGAGGAAGATTTATGGGCTTTTTGAGGAGGAAGTGGTAGAGGATAATGGCATTAGGGATATTGATAATAAGGCGCTTCTCCTGGCGAGGGATCACCATGTTGATGATGAATTGATGAGCCAACTTGGCAATGAGGGATAGGTGATGAGTAGAGGTGCCAGTGGTGGGAACACGGCCCTCATAGATCGTGTTATAAATCACCTCGCTGTTGAAGTCGCCCCAGCTCTTGGTGGGCAGTTCCTGGAGGCCCTGGACGGGGACTTGTAGTTGAAGGCGGATTGTGGATGTGGTGAAGATGAAGTCATCGCCTTCGAGGGAGAGAGTTCCCTTGGTGTCGTTGTCATGGACCACAAAATGGTTGTAGAATCGGCGCACCTGAGAGGGATCGATACTCACGGCCTCACTACACATGTGTTCCCATCCTTGGGCCTTGATCAGGTCCCATAGTTGCCCTAGCCCTTCATCGGTGAGCTGTTTTTCTGAGAGGATGAGGGGGGGAAGGAGCTTGCGATTCTCATAGATGTGAAATTTCTTGGGCACAGTTCCTTTCCCTTTCTTCTTGGAGTTCCCCCTAGAGACCGTAGTCTTTCCTTTTTGCTGAGGGGGGTCAGCCGCTTCGATCATGAGTGGTCGGGTCCTTTCCTCTGGGACCTCTGCCGACACCACCACTTGGTGTCCAGGAGTTGGGATGCCGGCAAGTTCTGTGGCCTCCTCGTATTCTTCAGTGTCGTCATTGGAGGTCCCTTCATCATCGGAGGAGGTCAACCCGGTTTCATCCTTGTCATCGTCTTGGTGACGAGAGCTTGTCCCAGCTTTAGCAGGCAAGGCTGGGACCTCCTTTTCTTGGGCCTCCATTTCTGGGGCCACGGTGTCTTGGGCCTTGGTCCCTTGCTCAGACGAAGGCACAGGTAGGACGCCTCGGAATTCTTCCTCGAGGGCTTGGAGTCGGGCTTCTCTTCCTCAGTTCCCATCACGATGGGTGCTTTGGCCTTCTGGCGAGCAAGGACTCCGATGGGGAGATTATCCTCTTCGGAGTCGAGGTCTATTGTGGTTTTCTGGGCCGAAGGAGGTGGGGAAGGGAGTTTTAGTGTGGTGGGAGAAGAGGGAGGGAGAGGAGAATTTTGTGGAGTTGGGACCTTGGGAGTGGAAGGAGGAGGAGTAGGGGTTTGAGCCTTGGGACTTGAGGTCCCAGAGGCAGATTTTGAAGGAGTGGGAGATTTGGCAATGGGGGAGGTGGGTGGGGGAACTCTGGGAGAGGAAGAGGATGGAGGAATCTTCTTTGGAGAAGATGGAGGAGGGTTAGCAGTTCCCTCAACCATGGGAATAGGGGAGGAAGAGATTATCGTGGAGTCCCTGGGACCAGAGGTCTCAGAGATAGGTTTGGGACGAGGGCGAAAGAGCTTCGCAACCTCGGATGGGTCAACGACGGCATAGGCGTCGGGTTTGGATAGATTAAGGACTTCCTCCATGTTGAGGGGGGATTTCTTCTTTGGCATGGGAAGAGAGGGGGATGAAGAAGTGGAGATTTGTGAGTGTTTGCGTTTGGAGGATTTGTGTTTGGATTTGGAGGAGTGGTGTTTGGATTTGGAGGGATCTTTGGAAGAGTGTTTGTGTTTGGATTGTTTGGGTTTTTCGTATTTGGATGGGGGTTCGGATCCGAAGGATTCTAGGATCTTGGTCCCTGAGGAGGAGATGGAGATGGGTTGAGAAGACGGTGGAGGAGGAAGGGATTGAGAAGATGTAGCGGTGGAGGCAGGCATCGCTAGAGTTTGCTCTGCCGGAGGAGGAGGAAGAGAAGGAGGAGGCATGAGAGGGCTCACGTAATTGTAGAGCCCTGCAATTAGGACATCGCGAAGAACAGGATCTTGTTCTTTCTCGATGTCGGCTAACATGGAGAGGAAGAAAGTGCGAGGGTTTTTGTTGATCCACTCTTTGATTTCTTCGAATGAGTGGGTTGAAGCCATGGAAAGATTTGGATGGAGAGAGGTTTTGGAAGTTTGCTTGAATTGGGAGGAGGCAAAATTGCAGAGTGAAGAGGGTGACAGGGAAGGATAAGGAGGAAGGAACCCAAAAATGGCAAAGTTGGGTTTTTATGTGAGAGAGAGACGAGGGTAGAAAGGGAAGTGTAGAAAGACCTCGATAACCGTTGGCCAATGAGTTCGGAGGACCGTTTCAACTTCCATAGCACGCCTCTGACACGCGTCGTTTTCTTTCTTGGGAAGTCTTTTTGATTTTTGAATACTTGGCCCAAAACGCTTCAGACTCTGACACAATTTCCCGTTTCCCTAGTGAAGTTTCATCTTTTCAGATCCAGTGTTCCCTGCTTTTGCCTATCAGTTCCCATGATCTTTGGAAAGGTCATATCGAGTGGAGAGGTTAAGGGAACTCACACTCAATTTTCTTTGTGAGGCTGGGGAACTCAAAAGAGAACCAGACAATTGCAACTCGATAAAGGTACAAAGAGTTTGGCTCATGAGAAGCGTTTGTCTGGCCCTTGGCTTAGGGTTGGTTTTATGATCAATCGTCATAGTGGCTTGTATAGAGGGTTAAAGGGAACTCTGGTTGATCATTTTGGGACAAAAGAAATAATGTTCCTCTATACATATCAGGATCTAGACTAGTAATATGGCAAAATGAGAGCAATGAGTCCTACAGTTCCCTATCATGCATTTCGAGTTAGACTAATCAAGCATTGAGGGAGAGACAAACAGGGACTTGTTTAGTTTAGAGTTATCATCCCTAGAAGCATTCGAAAACGCTGGTAGGGACGTCTGTCTAAAGCTTTGGTGAAAATGATGCCTAATGTCTATGTGCTTAGTCCTAAAATGATGCACATGATTTTTAGAGATGTTAATGGCACTAGTGTTATCACAGAGTATAGGAACTGGGCCAAATGACATACCGTAATCCTAAAGTTGGGACTTGAGCCATAGTACTTGGGAACAGCATGATGCGGAAGCCACGTATTCTGCTTCAGCTGTGGAGAGTGCCACTGAATTTTGCTTCTTGGATCCCCATGAGACTAAGCATGACTCAAGGAACTGGGCCATTCCCGATGTGCTCTTTCTATCAACAAGGTGCCCGGCAAAATCTGCATTTGTATAAGCAATGAGCTCAAGGGAACTGTTACTTGGATACCAGAGGCACAAGTTGTCGTTCCCTTTGAGGTACCTGAAAATCCTCTTCACCTCTTTCAGGTGTGATTCTTTGGGGTTAGCTTGAAAACGTGCACATAAGCACACTGAGAACATAATGTTAGGCCTACTAGCAGTTAAGTATAGGAGAGAGCCAATCATACCTCTGAAGTTCCTTTGATCGACACTTACACCTGTTTCATCGGCATTTAGCCTGGAGTTTGGTGAGATGGGAGTGTCGATGGGCCTTGAGTGGTCCATCCCATACTTGACTAGCATTTCTCTGATGTATTTCTGTTGATGAATCCTTGTTCCCTCCTTTATTTGAGATATCTGGAGTCCTAGGAAGAACGTGAGTTCCCCTATGAGACTCATCTCAAACTCACTGCTCATGAGGTCCTTAAATTTCTCTACAAGAGTTTCGTTAGTTGCTCCAAAAACAATGTCATCAACATAAACTTGAACAATCAAGATATCCTTAGACTCTTTCTTAAGGAAAAGAGTTTTGTCTATGGAACCTCGAAGGTATCCATGAGACAGAAGGAACTGAGCAAACCTGTCATACCATGCTCGAGGAGCTTGTTTGAGTCCGTAGAGGGCCCTCTCCAGGAAGTAGACGTGGTTGGGTAGCTTCTCATCTTCGAATCCTGGGGGTTGAGCTACGTATACTTCTTCTTTGAGGTTCCCATTTAGAAATGCCGTCTTCACATCCATCTGGTATAGCTTGAATCCTTTGTGGGCTGCATAGGCTATGAGAAGACGGATGGCCTCGATCCTTGCAACTGGTGCGAAGGTCTCGTCATAGTCGATCCCCTCTTCTTGTCTATAGCCTTGAGCAACCAAACGAGCCTTGTTCCTAGCTACGGCCCCAGTATCATCTAGCTTGTTCCGAAAGACCCATCGAGTTCCTATGATATTCTTGTTTTTGGGCCTAGGAACTAGCTTCCACACCTTGTTCCTCTCAAATTGGTGTAGTTCTTCTTGCATGGCTTGGATCCAGTCTGGGTCCTTTAGGGCTTCTTTGATGCTTTTTGGTTCCACCAGTGAGACAAAGGCATTAAAAGCACAAAAATTATTGAGAGAGGAGCGAGTTAGAACACCTTTTTCATATGGAGTGATGATGTTGTCGATGGGGTGATCTCTCTTTTGGTGGTAGTTTCTTGTTCGAATGTGTGAGACGTCAACCTGTTCCCTTGACTCTTCTTCATCTGTGTCTTGAGCCTCCTCTTCTTCAGGGGAAAATTTATGCTCAGCTTCTTCGCTGGGACTTTCGTCAGGATTCTCTTCGGAGTTCTCTCGTTGTTCCCCCTGAACACTGGATTCTGGCACACTTTCATTTTGAGGAACAAGAGAGTTTGATGCATCTTGTGGTTCTTCTGTTGAGGAGGGAACTTCAAAGGAGCTTTGATCTGTGGAGTTTTGATCTCCTTCGTTGTTCCCTGATTGTGGGGCATTGTTCCCACTTGGATAGTCTTCATCTCTCTTTCTTGGTTCATCCTCGTCATCGTCTTCTTCTTGTCTGACCAGCTTGAATAGAGTTCCCTTTCCTTGGGCCTCTGTTCCCATCTTTACAGATTTTTCATCGAAGATGACGTGGATGCTTTCTTCTATCTTCTTGGTCCTCTTGTTATAGACCCTGTACGCCTTGCTATGGGAAGAGTATCCCAGGAATATCCCTTCGTCGCTTCTAGGCTCAAATTTGCCGAGGTTGTCCTTCCCATTGTTGTGAACGAAACATTTGCATCCAAAGGTCCTCAGATGAGAGATGTTGGGCTTCCTTCCTTTGATCAGCTCGTAGGATGTCTTTTTGATCATGGGCCTCGTCATGGCTCGATTTAGGATGTAAGTAGCTGTGGAGATGGCTTCAGCCCAGAAGCTTGGAGGAACTCCACTTTCTAGCATCATGGTCCTTGCCATGTCTTCCAGAGTTCTGTTTTTCCTTTCTACCACACCATTTTGTTGAGGAGTCCGAGGAGTTGAGAAATTGTGGGATACACCATTGTTGTAACAGTACCTTAGGAACTCTGAGTTCTTGAACTCAGTTCCGTGGTCAGATTTGAGTGACTTGAGCTTGATTCCCATGCTTACTTTCATCTTCTTGATTAGTCTCTCGAACTCTTTGAAGGTATCTGATTTTGATCTCAAGAAAAGTACCCATGTAAATCTCGAAAAGTCATCAATTAAGACATACATGTACTTTTTTCCTCCGTAGCTTTCAGTGTCCATGGGACCACAGAGATCCATGTGTATCAGTTCCAATGGTCTTGTAGTGCTAACCACCTTTTTGAGTTTGAACGAGCTCCTGGTCTGCTTCCCACGAACACATGCTTCGCACATCTTGACTCCTTCAAGATTGATTCGTGGGAGACCAATGACTAGATCCTGTAGATAAAGCTTCAAGATTTGATTGACACCTGCATGGCCCAGTCTCTTGTGCCAGAGTTCCGTCTCGTCAAGGGAACTTGTCAAGCACAGTTTCCTTGGTGGCTCAAAGTCTGTATCCACCACATAGATGTTGTTGGACCTTCTTCCTTTCAGGATGATTTTGTTAGTCTTCTTGTTGATCACTAGACACTCCCTTGAGTCAAAGGTGACGATGTTGTTCCCTTGATCACATATCTGAGAGACGCTCAAGAGATTGAATCCCAGGTCCTTTACCAAGTTAACGTTGCTGATTTTGATAGATTTGTTGAGCAATACTTCCCCTGATCCTATGATTTCTCCTTTATTTTTGTTGCCAAAGGACACGTGACCTCCTTCGGCCTTTGGGTGGAGTGAGGTGAGGTTGTCTTTGTTTCCATTCATGTGGTTAGAACATCCATTGTCAATGACCCATGTGTTGTTCCCCCTCACTGCCACCTACAAGAAAAGTTAGTTTTTGAGGACCGAGGCAAGATGACTCTTGCCCGGTCCCTTGCAAGGGAAGACAATCTCAAATAGCACATAATCAGCAATGTTAATGTCCCGAGAGTACTTGTTATTGGCAGAGTTCCTATGGTTGTTTCTTTTAGTGGGAACTCTAGCAGGCTTGTTGGTTTGTTGATTCTGCCTGTTCCAGTACTCGTGGTTTCTCTGGGCTTGGGCCTTAGCTTTGGGACAGCTTTCCTTGTAGTGCCCATGAGCACCACAGTTCCAGCAGGTCTTATAGTATTCTCCTAGGTAGTACTTAGGATGGGGTCTCTGTATCCTGTTCCTATCCATAGTTTCCTTGTTGTACACTCTAGACCTGTTTCCCTTAGCTATTTGAACATACAACTTGTGTCCAGTGTTCCCAGTGTAATAATCTACTTCTCCATTCACCCCACTCTCCAGAACACGGATTTTCTCTTCCAAGTGTGCATTTTTCTGTTTCTCACACTGAAGCTCTAGGGCCCTACACTCGTTTATCTCTTTTTCACTCAAAGGGGACTTCCCTTTTCTAGGGCTCTCTGACTCATACCCTATTCCGTGTCTGCCAGGGACAAACTTGGTTTGGGAACTAGAGGCTTCAGAGTTCCCTTTTGTTTTACTCAAATTTTGTAGAAGGGTGTTTTCATCACTTTCTAGGGTTTTAAGCTAATCCTCAAGTTCTACAATGTGAGACAAATAGGACTGAAGTTTTTCTAGAAGGGACACACAGTTGGGACATGGCTCAAGACCAACTAGTTCAGCATTGGTGTGTTCCGATTTTTCCAACTTCTTTTGCAATTTAATGTTGTCTTTAACAAGGCTTGAAATAATTTTAAGCAACTCAGGTTTTTCATAATTATTCAAGGAGGCAAGAACGGATTCAGTAGTTACCTCACTGGGTTGTTCCCCAGTGGTGTCTCCTATGACCATTGCGCACATGTCGGGTGATGCCCAAGATTCGGGATCTTCGTCTTCGTCATCGTCCCAGGTGGCGATGTAGGCCTTCTTCCCTTGCTTACGGTCGTCAGTTCCCAGTGGGCACTCCTTTGCGAAGTGTCCCTTTTTGTAGCACTTGTAGCATGTGACGTCCGAAAGATCCTTCTCAGCAGGTTTTCTTTGGGAACTCTGTCCTTTCTGTGAGTTCCCATTTTCCTTTTTGAACTTTCCCTTGTAGAAGGATCGAAGGGCCCTTGTTACGAGGACTAGTTCCTCATCCTCTTCTTCTTCAGATTCTTCATGTTGCTCTTGAACAGACTTGAGCACCTTTTCAAGTTTGAGGGCAATCCCTTGGTGTGCCTTCTTTTGCTCCCTGTCATCTATCTTTCTTTTCTCATGTCCCACCAGTTTTCCAAAGACCTGGTGAAGCATAAGAGTTCTGTTTTCAGGGTTCTCCTTGAACATCGTTCTTTCATTTGCCCACTCTCCAGTCAGCCCGTTGAAGAGCTGTTGAACCTTCATTTTATCAGTGATTTCCTCCTTAGTGATCCCAAGACCACCCATCTTAGTGCAAAGTCCCTCGAAGCGGGATTGGTAACTATCGACGGATTCTCCCATTTCCATTTGGAAATTGAAGAACTCCCTCCTCGCATTCATCTGAAGATCTTCTCGGAGGTCTGAGTTCCCAATGTGCATTTGTTGGATGGCTTCCCACACTTCCTTCGCTGTGTCTAGATTTGCCACCCTATCACAGTCTTGCACAGTCATAGCGTTCTTGAGGTACTGTATGGCCTTGAAGTTGGCCTCCATGCACTTATACTCATTTGGCCCCCATTTGGAGAGGTCATTCTCAATAGCTGGATCGATTTTGAAGTTCCCTTTCTCTATAACGCACCAAGCCTGGTAGTCCTGGCTGCGCATCCAATTTTTCATGTCGCGTTGCCAGACTTCGAATCTATCAGTGATGAGCCTTGGTGGCTTGCTGTTGCTGTGACCGACTTGGGTGAGTTCGTGAGCCATTTTGAAACCTGCGATGCTAACACAAATCTAGAGCAGCCTTGCTCTGATACCAATTGTTGGATCGTAACCGGTTAGCTTAGAGCTTGGGAACTGGCTGTTAAGCTGTTCCCAAGGCAGCGGAAGAAACTATCGCAAGTATTAGAAAGACATAATGAACACAGTTCCCTCATAGAGGAACCCCACTACAACCAACTAGTTGTATGGG
The DNA here is from genome assembly GCA_964016875.1 of Fallopia convolvulus. Lineage (NCBI taxonomy): Eukaryota > Viridiplantae > Streptophyta > Magnoliopsida > Caryophyllales > Polygonaceae > Fallopia > Fallopia convolvulus. Next base: position 61,644,680 of record OZ024718.1, on the reverse strand, counting down.
TAAACCTCTACCTCCGCTTGGAGGATTTTGAATGACTTACTTATATTATTAATTTGTTCCTTAGTTACAAACAGTCAGATTCAAACTTCTCTGTTCCTACGAGTTCTACCTAACTCTAGCAACACTAATGAATCTTCTCAACTGAGTTCCTAAGCGAACAACAATCACTAAATAAGTAACTCAAACCTTACACCGAATCGCAGTTCCCTTGCTCCTGGGAACTTGGCTTCACCGTCGTCGAGATCAGACACTCGCCGTCGGGGACTTATCTTATTCTTTCTCTCTCTCTCTCTGTTGTGGGTATTTGTGAGTTCTGGGAGAAGTGCTCAATCCGAGTACTATTCATTTGGCTTTATACTTGTACTTGGGCTTCAGTCGCATCTTTCATTTGTGTCCGAAATGCTCTTTGCTTGATGCCCAAGTTGTACTTTATTCACATGTGACTTCAATTTGAACTAGGTCAACTTCTTGAAATGATCGGACCGTTGGATCAATTGTGACAGTCTGCTCCTCAGACTGTGCCTTCATCCTGTCCAAGCCAGGATCCCGTGATATGCGCTGATCGGTTCTTGTCCTCACATGTGAGTTCCCATGTTGTGGGAACTGTCCTCTTCAGAGTTCCTTTGGGAGAAACTCTTCATCATGTAAACCTGTGTTCTTTGGTCATTCCTGGGAGTTCCCATTACATGGGAACTTTCATCTTCTGAGTTCCCTTGATGGGAACTCTTCATTGTGTGCTTCTGTGATCTTTGGTCATTCATGGAAGTTCTTTGCTCAACCTGTGTTCCTTATAAATACTTGATCAAAGCACATTAGTTCCTTTATAGCGTTTGTCATTATCAAAACTCGGAGAATTGTATCGTTGTTCCGATGTTTAGAACCAGAGGTCCCAACATCGTTCCAACAATAACTATACCTAAATTATTAATATTATACAAATGAATCCACGACTTTGAGTATTATATATCCTTTGATATGTTCGAATTAAAATATTTGTATATTTATATTTTTACGTACGTATATACCCATTAATATTCCTCTTTCCATTCATGAATATAAACGAATTATTAATTTAGTCATGCTAGTATGGTACGTTGTCCAATAACTTGAATTCGACTTAAAAAAGAAGTTAATTTTTTTTTTTGGTCGGAAAAAAAAAGAAGTTAATTAAACTGCTTTGTTTATTTATCTTCCAATTCGAAGCACCCACAAATATTGAATATTTCAATTAATTAATTTGATGGTGATTTTGAAATTACAATTTTTTTTAATTTTTACTTATAAATAAGATCTACAATATTAATATTAGTTTATCCAGCAGTGCGTTCTGATCGATAATGGCATCCAACACCATTAAAGTTTGAATAGTACTTTATGAGAGGAGAAATTGAGAGTGACATGAGCAATTACAAGCCATGCAATTATACACTCACACTTTTCTTCTTTGGCCGATGAAAAAATTAATGGCAGGGACAAACTGAACGCACCAGTCACACTCGTTTACCACGTAACCTACATATAAATTAAAATTTCATCTACATCGACATAAATATAAATATATTGTTATGTACGTGTTTATTTATTTTTGTATTTGCACATGTAATTGTTTTATATTTTTGCTCATTATGATGGTGAGATCAACTAAGACTTGGCTTTTAATTTCTTTCGTGTCAATGTCATCTTGTTGTCTACGTGCTACAAACCACACGATCGATTTTTCCTCTTTTAAAAATTAAAGTTTCAACTGAAGTTGAATTTGTTCTTTCGGGGTTTGACCTTGTCGGAAAATATAATCTTTTATTAGTGTATATTAGTATATATGTGTCTAACAATATTCGTTATTCATATACTTTTTTATTTTACAAGTTGAGAACTTTAGATAAATTGATAGGAATATATAAATTTAATATGAATTCTTGAGAATTTATATAACTCAAGTTTGGAGTTTTAGATCGAGGAAAGAGATCGTGGTTTTAGAATTTCGGCTTTAAATTAATGCAATACAACTTTTATTTAAAATTATGATAGTTTTTAAAATTAATTAGAATATGGGATCGTTACTAGAAATTGAATAAACCTAAATGTCAGTTGAGTATAACCGTATAAGGTAGACAAATTGCAATTTATAAGTAGGTGATAAGAAAATATAAACTGGGGAAATGATCCCATCTTTGATTAAAAAAAATTAATTGAATTAATTTTGTTGAAGTGTCAGTATTATTTAGGATTAAATATTTAAATGAGTTTTTTTGGAAGTAAAATATTTAAATGAGTTGATGACATGCACTACGCGTTGTTTGATTGCGTGAATAATCCATCTAAGCTAGTCAAGTCACTAAAAAAACTAGTTGAATCCCCATAATGCTCACGGGATAATTTACTAAAGATTATATACATATTATAATATTAATACAAAATTTAAAATACTTGTATATAATATCGTAATAAAATTATGTAATTTATAAAAAAATCTTTAAGATTGTGTCCCATATTTTATCAACATATAGATAAAAGATTATATGTACTTGAAGCACGAGTCTTGTAAAAAGATGAAAAAATTTGTTATGAATAAAATTAATATAAAAAAATATTATTTCAAGTTATTATCAACATATAGATAAAAAAACCTAGCATATATTCCCGTACCTTGTACGGGTTTTGATTAAAAAGATTAATAATTATTTTTTTTTAAATATATCAATCGCCTAGCTACAAAGAAGCACGATCTTTAAACACAAATTAGCTTTTAATTTATATAAATAAGATAAACTTAAATGTTTTCTAGATTTTAGAATACTTTTTTATCATTAATATCCAAAATTAAATAATAGATCAAGTTAGCTTAAATAATTTAATTTAATAAAATCTTCTATTTAAGTTTTTTCTAGAATATAAAACCAATCTTCTCAAAAAAAAAAGAATATAAAACCAATAATAATTGATTAGAGAAATAAGTTGTATGTATCCAAAAATAATAATTGAAAAAGATGGTTTTTATACACATGCCTTGCACATGATTTATTATATATGGATTTGTATATAATTTAATATTATAAATTAAATATTAATCATCATTTGAAAATAATTCAAATATAATATTTATGTTCTTAATATTTATAAAAAGTAGTAATATTATTATATTAATATTTTAAAAATATTTTATAATGAAGATTATATTTCTATCACTTGCTAAATTTTAAGATATCTAAATATGATTGTAGTAACATTATTATATTAAAAAAATTATTTCATAATGAAGAGTATATTTCTTACCAAATTTTTAGATCTCTTAATATACTCGTATATTAGTATTATTATTATATTCAATAAAAAAATTCCATAATGGATTATGCTCCTAACACAACTTGCCAAATTTTAAGATCTCTAAATGTAATTTTATATTAATAACATAAGGAATATTATTATAATATAAGAATTGTAAATACTTAAATAAATGAAGGGCAAAGAGGTAAATGGAAAAATTAAAACGCTTACGTGGCATAGTTAAGGCGACGACACGTAGGATAGAGGGATTTGACTTTAGTTATAGTATATTGATTATATATATACTTAAATCCAAAATATTGTTACAAGATAAAAAAAATATGCATGAAAATATTAACATATAGATCAAGTTATTATATTATAAAAATTAGATACATAGAAAGAATGATACAAGTAATTATAATATTTATTATTAAAAAAGACAACATTATTTTATTCAAGGAATGTCATGTGGCACAATTTTTTCAACATACATGGTTTCTACTTTGTAATGTATTAGATAGATTAGTTAGAATTGTAAAATTAATTGGAAATGTAAAGTTAGTTAAGAGTTTTACAAAATACAAAATTATTTGGAGTTTTAAAACTAGTTAAGAGTTTTAAAAATATATAAAGTTGCTTGATAATGTTCAATTAATTTATTATAATAAGTGGTAGTTTTAAATTTTACTTTATAGTACGGTTATTCTTATTTAGAAAATAACTAGTTATATTTGTCGTGTCGTGCACGACTACATGATTTAACACTTCACTTATTTAATGAATATGATTTTTTTTAATATAAAAAATAAAATTAACATTTATGACTATTATTAAGGTGAGTCCAATATGATTTTGATGACTTACTTAAGATTTTACAATTATTATAATGTGAGACGAAGCCAAAATTATTAAGGTGAGTCCAATATGATTTTGATGGCTTTATGATGATTTATCTATGAAAAATAAATAAAAATTATCTTAATTAGAATCCTTCAATTTTAAAAATCTTTTACAAAAATAGATAAAAATGAAACAACAATGTAAATTCTTATATTTTTTTAATCAAATTCAATTCCTTCAAAAAAAATTAAATAAAATTTTTAAAATATAATTATAAGAAAATATTAAAATATGAATAAAGATTGAATTTTATGAAGGTAAAAAATCTTATATATTTACATGATTAAGTCTAAAAGGAAATAAGAGAAAGGATAATGTAATTTTTTTTATCAAAATTCAATGTAGGCAACTAATTATCTAGATATTGGATCAAAATATGATTTAAGATAAATCTCTTACACAAATAGATAAAAAGATGGAGATAATTTTTTTTTTAATTAAAATTCGAATTAAATTTTTTCTCTCATAGATATATAGAAAGAAATTTAATTGAAAAACTAAATTAATATAAATAATTTTAATTTTGTGAAATTTAAGGTGAGACTAGAATCAATATGGTAGCTCAAAAATGTTTAACTTTAATTTATAGTTATAAATAATTATATTATTTTTTTTCTTAAATTTTTAGATAGAATATTTATACTAACTTTTCTATTAAATATATATATACATATATATATATGAAAAAATTCTATGTGACAATTAGTTTATAATATGGTGGAAAATATAACTTAAATAAATTATTATAACAAATATTTAGCATTAATATTTAATATCTCTATCGTTTCTTTTACTTTAGATAGATTCTTTTTAACTTGATTTAATTATCATAAAATATTTAGCATCAATATTTAAGGCTCATATAGTTTATTTTATTTTAGATAGAGTCTTTTAAATATATGTAAATTTCCAAAAATATAAAATCCTATGTGGCAAAATCCTTGGTGGCTTAATATGGGAATGCCATATATAAAAAATCCTATGTGATACATAGTAAGATCCTACGTGGCATATAACTTATAATTTGATAGAAAAAATAAATTAAATAAAGTATCATTAAAAATATTTAGCATCAATGTTTAATGTTTCTATAGTTTATTTTATTTTGGATAGAATCTATTTACGTTAAATAAATTATCATATAAAATATTTAACACTAATACTTAATATTTAACATTGAATAAAATATTTATTTTAGAAAGAATCTTCCCTGATTCCCTGAATGAATTTATCTTATTTTTTATCTTATCCTAAAATAATATCAACATATTCAAATTGCCAAAATAGAGAGTCCTATGTGGCAAGATCCTAGGTGGCTTAACATGAGAATCACACGTAGGAAAATCCTAGGCGGCGCAACGTGGTTGCATTATTCCTTGCATCTTTTATATATAGATACAGATTAATTTTTTAATTAAAAAACTATTACAAACTTCTCCAAAAGCTTTAAAAACTAACTTTTTAAAAAAAAATTACTTTTACAACTAGTACTAGTTTTTACGTGTCAAATAAACAAACAAGTTTTCACAACTAGTTGAAAAACAGCCGCTAATTTTTAGTACCCAACAAACATTGCCTTAATTGAAATGCGATCATCTTATGAAAACAATTTAGTTTTTTTCCTCAAACAAATATTGATTCGTTGGGTGTATACAAAGATACTTTCTCCGTTCACATAAACTTGTCGTTTTAGAGTTTGTCTCAAAAATTAAGAAATCGTTTAATTTGACTAAAATATCCTCAATTTTTTGTTAAGATCTTTCACCTTTTATTGTAATTTTTGTAAATATTGTTAATTAGTAAAGATATTATGGGAAAAAATGGGCTGAAATATCTCAAGTGACAGATTTTATTTAACAAGAAAATCAAGCTAGAATGACAAATTTTTGTGAACGGATGGAGTATCATTTTTGAAAGTTCAGATATTACTATTTAGATTCATACTCATATTTAGGTAGAGCATCGGCATTGGTAATACTTAGAATATCACAACTTAAAAGGAAAATAAAATGTCAAAAAATAATAAAAAAATGTCAGATTCTTTTAAGACCCAATGCAATTATTATGAGAGGGTGTATGCTGAAAAATAAACTCTTTATTGAACTACTCTCACTTTACTAACGTTCTTTTTTTTAATTAGTTAAGAAATCCAATATAAGTTTCACCATTATAGATGGTCTTACTCTTAAGCAATGGTGTACTTATTTTAGGTACATAAGAGTACATACATAATCAAATACGGAGTAATATTTTTTCTATATTTTTAGGGCCTATTTGGATCGCATGCATTTTAACATTATAATGTATTTTGTCTCATTAAAATGTAAAAGTCTGTTTGGGTAAACTGTTTTCCATGTTTAATTCATGTTTTATTTAAAAATATTATCATTATTATTTTCACTAAATTTCATTGATACATGTTATATACTGTTATTTAAGTATCAAGTCTCAACAGACTATCCAAAATAGTACGTAATCCAAAATAATAAAAGATAATGCAAAAGTTCATTAATATGTACTATAATGTAATTTTCAAATTAATGCAAAATAATTCAAAATGGCATTATAATACATGTAATCCAAATAGGCCCTTAAATTACTAAGTACTTTAATATTTTCTCCTTTCTTATTATTGTACCCTTTATGAGTAAATAAGGGTACATACTATATTAAAAATGGGCCAATTATTTTTTGACATATGGCAGGAGAACTACTTTATGGGTACAAGGGGTATCAATATAACTACCCATGTGATGGATACATATATATTTTGTTTTCTTTATCAAAAAATACTATGTACTCACTTATGTACCATTACGTACCCTCATTGCGGGTGACCTTAGTCTATTGATATAATAGTGTTAGACTATGATTTTTAATGAGAAATTTAAGTTTAAATTTTATTGACTATATTGTTGAAATCCAAAATAAACAAGCGTTAATATTGAGATTTATGTTATTTTAAATGGGCAAATGAATACTTCACTCTTCTTTCTTTTATTTGACGCATTCTTTAAATAGTCTACGTCCTTGAAATATTATAGCAGATTATTCGCGACTTCTTTGGATTATGCGCATAGTTTACACTATCACTAAGATGTTCCTCTCTTTTAGTGACTTGAAGTCTTTTTTATAACTTCACTTTGAAGGTAGCACGGTCTTTTCGAATGTTCAACACGTCGAACCTCCGTTAACAAGAAAGTCTTGAACTAGAGATGTTTTCGACCCTTATAACCCTCACTCTCTTCACCTATTTATAGAGATTGGATTAAATGATTGTTATAGTTTCTCCGATGTGGGACGAGAGAGTTGCTTCTGTTTGATTGGTTGAAAGAGAGGTGGTTTTTGATTGGTGTGAACAAGGTAGTCTTTGATTGGTAGAGGATGCAGTCCCTAGTTTTCTTGATCCTCCGATATGGGATGGATCATCCCATTTTAACTAAGCTCGCGCTCTGTTGCCTCCCTTCAAATGAGTGCGTTGTTTGCCCTTCTTTTTCCTAGGACCCGGGAATGGTTTTCTTTATTTGCCTCTTATGTACAATGTGTGTGTTGTTTATGAAGGCAAGGTGGTGTCCGTACCTGTGCTTTTTGGTGGGGGCGGGAAACCAATTCGGTGACGCCTTCTCCGAATCTTCTTCAAGAATTTTCTTCTTGTGGGACCCGTTAAGTGTTTTGACATCATCACTCATGGGTGATGGTCAATTATTTTGTTTGCTTGTGCATTATTTTATTCGTGCACCATCATAACCCCATGACTTGTCGTTCGTGCTTGTGAGAACCTCAAGGCAAATATGCGCGGAGCACTTCCTCGTTCACGAGATGTGACTTCTTTCTTTGTGCTCGGCGAGCTCTTTCTTCTTAGCATTGTGCGCGATGTTTCTTATCTGCGGGGTGCGACATCTTTTCTCTATGAAGATGTGCGAGCTGATTGCACCTGATGGGGGGGTTTCGTGCCTTGGTTCTAGTTTGGCGGTTCCAACCTTTTGGTGTTTTTCTTGATTTGGGCTTTTAGGTTGAGGGAAGTTTTAATGGGCCGAAATGATTAAGCCTTGAATAGCAGGTGGAGAGTCGACCCATTTTTTTCGGCTATAAAAAGCCCTAAATGCCTTTTTACCGCCCACACTTCATCTACTTCACACTAACTTACCTTTCCTGACTTTTCAGCGACAAACGCAACCGAGGAATCACATCGATCTGTAGTTTCACCATCTCTCCCACCTTGAATACCAAGTAGTCTCGCTTTTTCTGTTTTTACCTCTCGTTTTCTTTGTTCTTCTTTTCTGGGTTTTGTTCTGGTGGAGAGCGGTGGTGATTTATGGGTTTGCGCCGCCTCTTTCGGGTCTTTATTCGGCGAAAAGTCGTCATTGTTCGGGCATGTGTGTCATTTCCCTAGATCCAGCTCTTTTCTTTTTCGTCATTCTCGTTTTTCAAGCACCACGACCCCGGATGCGGTGGTGCGCCCTGTAGCTCCACGAACCCCCGGCGGCCTACGCCGTCGAGTTTCCTGGGCACCACTTGACAAAGAGGTGGTAGTGTTCTTCCTCTTTCTTTTTGAATTTTGAATGTTCTTAAGGAAACTTAACCGGGTTGTCTTCCATGATGGAATGTTTGCACCTTTTTGATCATTTGCCCATGAGTGTGCTTCGATTTTTTTATTTGACCACTTCTCACCAATCGAATGATCTCCTTTTTGAGGATCCTTAGGAGCGCGACCTACCCTCTTTCTACTTTGTTTGAAATTGCCTCGCTTGTGACCTAAAACTCTTTTCTTTTCCAAGTGCCTGCCTTTCATGCTCGGGAATTCTGTTTTTCATACCCGAGAGTCGCTCCTCAAGCACACCACGTGGTTTCATTGTTAGAGACTGGGACATGTTTTTTGAGGAGTCCGTCGTCTTGGCAGCCCCTATCAAGAGTGGAGGCGGCCTCACCTCAGTATCGGATGAGGAACCGCTCGACTCCAAAATGCGCACCTATGACTCTAGTGTGCACCTAGCTTTTTTTCCCCGCTACATCGACAATCGGTTTTGACGGGGTGCCACCACGCATGGTCGAACAAAGAGTTCCTATGGTGTTGAATTCGAAGGTCGGGATGTATCTTCCCCATGGCACAACATCGACCCCGATGATTGTAACGTTACTCGAAATAGCCATGAACTTCTCGTGGCTCGAAGGCGTCGAGTTAGCACTACTCGAGTATGGAGGCAACTCCATGGGTTGCTATGCGGGATTCACGATGGTTTACTACAATAGTCTTCTTGCTGGCTTACAACTTCCTCTAGCTCTGCGTGGTCGTTGAACATTTCTACTGCCCAACTAGTTCCCAACACATGGAGATACCTCTGTGTGTATACCATTAGGTGTCTCGAGTTATCAGAAGAACCCAGACTCGACACCATGCAAACATTGTTGTCGCGAAGCCAGCTTCTGGTTTCATTAACCTCAGCCTACTCAATGTGAATCTCATTACCGCACCTTCCAATTTGGGAATGTGGAGGGGAAAATTGTTCTTGGTCCGCGATCTCGTCGAGGACCTCTTCAAAATCCACACCACGCTGCTTTCGTATCATATTCCTGCCAAAATGCCACATAAGGTGATAAACAAGGACAAGAAGCGCTTCAAGACAAAGAAAGTGGGGTCGGACATGATCGTTTGGAGCGCACATGCCTAAGCCTCCATTGAGAAAGAGGTCAAGATACGAAGGAGGTGGAATTGAGGGAATTTGAGACAGAGGTCACCCGTCTCCAACAACGTGTAAAAGAGCTCAACAAGGAGGTGGAAAGGGCAGGGCCAAAGTATGTCAAGAGCGTGGACCTAGAACAACTGGATGACGCTAATGAGGAATATGACGCCCTAAATGGATAAACATTTAGAATCCATAGCGATTTGCAAACCCTAAATCGAAAACTAGCCAAGTAGCTTGAAGGATATGAAGCCCTAAATGGATAAATATTTATAATCCATAGCGATTTGCAAACCCTAAATCGTGAACAAGCCAAGTCGCTTGAAGGAGATGAAACCCTAAATAAATTTCTAACCCTAAATTTCATATTAGAGCATCAACCCTAAATTTACAACAATGGAGGAATCAAAGAGATTGAACAAACTTACATTTGCGAGGAATATCTAAACCGATGAAGGGGAAGGTTGAGCAAAGGGAAGGTTGAGCAATGGAGCTTCAACTACTTCGAATGCTTGTCGTCCTCTCTAACTGGAAGGAAAGACGAGTGGGAATGGGTGTAATGCCATGTCACTATACAATAATAAGATGAATATGGGTCAAAATTGGTCGATTTGGCAAGGTTAAAAAACAAATTAAAATGTGAATGCCATGTCACTATTTTTTGACGGAAGTGAAGAGATTTGAGATTTGGGTGGTTAATGACTAACAGAGCATATAATATGAGTGAATTTAAATAATTATTCGCGGTTAAGTAAAATATCACATATTATACGGGTGGTTTTCAGCCAATTCATCATAATTTAAATCACCCCGTAAATTTACGCGAATTGCACTAGTTAATTCAATTTTGGATTTTTTTATTGGAATTGGTGACATAAGATTATCTATCACTAATTCATTAGTAAGGCTTGAATTATTTATAATTTTCTAATTTTTAAATTTGTTTAGACTTCTACTATTAAAACAACCATTTAGTTAATTTCTACTTTGTAGTATCTCCAATGGTTTCTCTAGAAAAAAAAATCTATCATTACATAATCGTCTCCATCTACCCTAATACATTATAAAGCAGAACCCAAGTATGTTGTAAAATTTGCGCCACGTGGTATTTTTGAATAAATTAATATCAAATTATATTTTAATAAATTTTGTAACAACTTATAGTATTCTTGCTATATATACTAAATAGATAACATGTTTATATATTTTTTATGTATATAATTTTCTATCTATGGATTATGTATTAGTTTACTACAATAGATAACATATTTATATATTTTTTATATACATAAGTTCCTATGAGATGATATTTTCCATATTAATTTAATATTTTTATCTCTTAACAAGATTTAGGGCCTTAATATTTTTTTTATCTTTTAACAAGGCTTGAGCTCCAAGTATAAAATTTATATCTATATAATGATATAATTTTAAATAATAAATTTTGTAATGTTGATATATTTTTATTTTGAAAAAAGATATAATTTTATATTGATGACTAAGATTATATGTAAATGTCAAATAAAAATAAAAATTCGAATTTTAGTTTAAAATTAATAAAATTAGATTTTCTTTATCTTTTTATGCATTTATATATAAAAAAATTTCTTAAATCAAAGTTTGATAAAAAAATAGAAAAATTTACAAATTTTGATAAATACTTGCTTAAATTGAATTTTGATAAAAAATTTACATTACATTTTTCTTAATTTCCCTTTTATTTTATTTATGTAAATATACAATATTTTTTTTATCTAGCCCCACTTTACATTTAAATTTTTTAATCTCTATGTTTTTTGTAATTTAATATGGATGATAGGTTGATTAATACATTGAATTTTGTAAATTTTTCATATAAATTAATTTCCTTTATATTTTATTTCTTCGTTATGTAAATTTAGTATGGAAAACAACTTTATAGACGGATTGAATTTTGCCAAATAATACATAGATAATTTTCTCTATATTTTATCTCTTAAATCAAGGACAATGTTCTCTTCTATACTAACTAGTTTTACCCGTCGTACCATGTACGACTACGACTCAATATTTTATAAACATTATAAATAAGATATTAATAAATAAATAAATAAAAATATAATATAAACTTTAATATAAGTAATTTATTGCTCGTAGAATGTATATATAATTTATTGCTCGTAGAAGGTAAAACTTTAATATATAGTTATAGATATTACTTATTTTTATTATTTTTAAACATTATAAGTATTTATCATTAATTTTTTATTATAAAAGAAAAAAAATATATCTATAATTAATTTCGTGATAAGACATCATGCTAAAAGATAAAAGATATTTATACTTATTTAAAAATATTTTAAATTTGTTATCTTTAATTTTAAATATTTGTATAAGGAAATTTTCAAAAGATATTTTTATACTAAATGGATATTTGTTTGATGTTAAAGATAGATTTAAATATTTAAAAAAGAATTTAATAGGAAAAAGTTAAAATATTATAAATAAAAATTAATTTTGTAAATATATTATTTTGAAATATTTAAAATATTTTATCTTTAATTTTAAATACTTGTATAAGGAAGATTTCAAAAAATATTGTTATACTAAATAGATATTTGTTTGATGTTAGAGATAAATTTAAATAGTTAAAAAGAATTTAATAGAAAGAAGTTATAATAATACAAATAAAAATTAATTTTTTAAATATGAGGTGGGTAGACCTGTCAATCGGGTCGGGTCGGGCGGGTTCGGGTTCGGTCATTTCGGGTTCGGGTTAAATCGGGTTCGGTTTCGTTATGTGTCACGGGTCAATCGCGTTGGGTTGTAGCGGATTTTCGGTCGGGTCGGGTTGACCAGCGAGTCTAAAATATCTTTTTTTATGATTATTAAAATCAATTTTTAATTATAATATATTATTTTTATTTATTTTAATAATAAAATATATTACAATTTTCAAAATAAATTTTAAAAATTCTATAAATCAACTAAATTGGTCTACCCAACGAGTTTCGGGTTTCAACCCAACGGGTTTCGGTTTCTATCGGGTTCAGTTGATTTCGGATTTCGGGATCAAATTTTCGGATCTTGACCCTAAAATTTTCGGGCGGTTCGGGTCGGGTTGGCGGGTTCGGTCAGCTTTTGACAGCTCTAGAGGTGGGGCTAGAATCGATTTGGTGTCTCAAAAAGGTACAATTTTAATATATAGTTATAGATATTACCTATTTTTATTATTTTAAATATTATAAGTATTTATCATTAATTTTTTTATTATAAAAGAAAAAATATATCTATAAATAATTTGGTGAAAAGACATCATGCTAAAAGTTAAAAGATATTTATACTTATTTAAAAATATTTTAAATTTGTTATCTTTAATTTTAAATATTTGTATAAGGAAGTTTTTAAAAGATATTGTTATACTAAATAGATATTTGTTTGATGTTAAAGATAGATTTAAATAGTTAAAGAAGAATATAATAGGAAAAAGTTAAAATATGAGAAATAAAAATTAGTTTTGTAAATATGTGGTGGGACCAGAATCGTTTTGGTGGCTCAAAAAGGGATAGCTTTAATATATAGTTATAGATCTTTATATTATATTTTTCATATTTACAAACATTCTTATTATTATAGAGTAAAAGATAAGAACCCTAATATATAATTTTAACAAATTAACTTTAAAAAAAATATTTTAATAAATTATATTATGCTTTAAAGATAACCTATCCTAATTATTATTATATTTATAAAAAACCAAGTATTTTATACATATTAGTGTCTAAAAAAAATAAGAAAATATTATTTAAAATATTCAATAAAAAGTAAAATTAATATTTTAATAATTTCAATCTAAATTTGGACAAGATCTCCACAAATAATGAAAAAATATTTAAAAATATATTCAATTAAATATGGAGTACAATCTAAAAAAAATAATTTGTCTATTGCACAATTTATTATGATATTATATAAATATATTTAGTATTTTAAATTAATATCGTAAAATTGTATAGTTTTTTATCCCGTGAATATCACGAGACTTTAACTAGTTCCTACTTATTATTGTCATGATAATGATAATAATTATAAATCTTATTTTTCGATAAATACAAACTTTTTATTTAATTATTTACTTAGTCAAATTAATTCACTTGAATGCCAAAAAAAGCATATTCTTCACACACACTGAAAGCATATTCCCATTGGATAATAATTTCTCAACAAATTGTCAAACTGCAAAGGATAGGCAAAAGGGTATTTCCGTCAGCGCCGGTCATTTTCACTGGTTACACTGAAAGCATAGTTCCTGTCCACTAAACAATTACAGAACAAGTCGAGGGGTATTTTGGGCAATTCACTTACTGAATAAAATTTATTAAATTAATTCTAATACCCGTTTTTTAAGCCCCTCTCGCCTCTTGCTTCAGAGTCACCGCTTCGCAGCCTTCGCTTTGTAGGCTTCTATCGAACTTCTCTGTTCGTTCAAGCTTTGAAGAAAACGGGGAGAGCAAGAGACAAGCATTCGATTTAGCTCGTTCGAGTTTCAGCTAGAACTAGGTATTTTTCAGTTTTTGCAATCGCCAATTTTCAGATAATGTTTTCACATTTGTTTTGTTCAATAGATTTTGACTTAGTTTCGTGTTTCTGGGATCTATTGTGTTGAGCTGAGCTATTAGCTATTAATGATTGTTTTGCAATGGCGATTGATTTTTGAATTTGCTTGATTTGTTTGGTGCGAGGAGGAAAATTGATTTTTTTGAGGTGGTTTTGTGTTTTGTTCTCAGAAATCTGTTTGAATGTTGAGAAGTTCTTTGTTTTGCCTTTTCTTTTTCTCTTTCCCTTTTGTGCCAATTATCCTTCCTTCGAAGAAATGCCTTTCTTTCCAATGGATATTTCATCAATTTGATTTTGGTCTGAATTTATTATTCCTTGTAATTCTCTCAGCTGAAGTGTTTGTTGGGAGTTGGGTTAGGTAAGCCTCGTTGAATCTATAGGGCATCATTTCTCCTCCTCCGCCTTTCTGCTTTCTTCTTTGATTCGATTTTGCTTAAAGAGGCAAAAATTCATGAACTGATTATGTACTTTGAAGAATCAAATTGATGAGCTTTAGCTGTCACAGGAAATTAGCTTGCTAATTATCTGCACATTAATTTCCTGTTATTGAATTGGAAACTAACTCTTAGGTTTTCTCTGTTTTCCAGCTTGCTTGGTTAATCTCCTGCAATATCAATTTGAGCCCCTACATCTTCCTCCTATCTATTATCCATGGCTCCCTCTCGAGAGTCCACACTAGTGCTCAAGGATGAAAGGCCCTCAGGAATTCGGGTCATTGAATCTGTAAAGAAGTCATCTCTCTCTTATGGAACATACCAATTCCTTGTGTTAATTGTCACCTTCTTAGCATACACAACTTACCATTTAGCCCGCAAGACATCCAGTGTTGTCAAAAGTGCCTTGGATCCCCAATCATCTGCTGCATCAACCTTGAAATTCCACCCATATCTTAGAAATTCAACCGCTCTTGGGAGGCCATTGGGATCAAGCAGTAGTGGCTGGGCTCCATTCAATGGAGATGATGGCACCGAGTTGCTCGGTTACCTTGATGTGGCATTCTTAGCAGTATATGCTGCTGGGCAGTTCTTCTCAGGCCATCTTGGTGACAGATTGGATTTAAGAGTGTTCTTGACTATTGGAATGTTGGGAACTGGTGTGTTCACAGCCTGTTTTGGATTAGCCTATTGGTTTAACATCCACAATTTCTACTACTTCTTGGGTGTACAGATGCTTGCTGGTTTGTTTCAGTCTACGGGATGGCCTTCTGTTGTTGCTGTGGTGGGAAATTGGTTTGGGAAGAGTAAAAGGGGTTTGATTATGGGTATTTGGAATGCACACACATCTATTGGTAATATTTCTGGCTCTTTGATTGCTTCAAATCTGTTGCAGTATGGATGGGGATGGTCACTTGTTGTGCCTGGCCTCATCATTGCGGTCATGGGTTTGTTAGTGTTCTTCTTTTTGCCAGTTAGCCCTCTTGCTGTTGGAATACCTACAGTGTATGAGGAAGCGGATTCCGTAAAAGAACCTCTTTTAGATTCTGCTGCCAATGGTTTGTACTCAGCTGGGGAAATCAGTGCCTCACAATTAGATGCCACGGAAACGAAAGCAATTAGTTTCATGGATGCCTGGAAGATTCCTGGGGTCGCTACCTATGCTTTCTGCCTCTTCTTTGCCAAGCTGGTTGCATACACATTCCTCTATTGGCTTCCTTTCTACATCAGTTATACAGGTATAGAGCACATTCTTTGTTGCAGTCTTTGGTTAAATATAAGATATTATCATGTTGGATTTCACTATTACAAATTGCTAAAAATTGATATACTTGGCTAAATATAAGGTTTCACTACATTGCTGCAACATTGGATTGCACATTCTTCTTGTAGTTTTCATACTGAGGGGCTTATCCTTGATTATGATTTCTTCTAATAAGTTTCTCTCATACAATTACAAGATAAACGCTTTTTGTTTTACAATCAGTTTAATATGAGCGTTTAGCATGCCTCCCAACTCCCATTTCATATTACAAAGAGACTAACAAACTGAATTTATTGCTTTGCAGAGATTGGAGGCGAGTACCTATCAAGCTCCGCCTCTGGAAACTTATCAACCTTGTTCGACATTGGTGGTGTCCTTGGAGGAGTTCTTGCAGGATACGTGTCTGACCGCCTTGACGCCAGAGCAATCACTGCTGCCACCTTCACATTCGGTTCAATTCCCGCGCTTTTCCTCTACAAAAGCTATGGATACCTAAACATCTATGTTAACGGTATCCTCATGTTCATCACTGGGATCTTTGTCAACGGCCCTTATGCTCTCATCACAACAGCTGTCTCAGCTGATCTCGGGACCCACAGCTCGCTCAAAGGCCAGGCAAGAGCATTAGCCACGGTCACAGCCATCATAGACGGGACAGGCTCCATTGGAGCTGCCATTGGACCGCTTTTGACAGGATACTTGTCAGATATAAGTTGGGCAGCTGTATTTACAATGCTGATGTCATCAGCTTTGTTGGCTGGCCTTCTTCTCTCAAAGCTGGTGGTGGAAGAGGTGAAAGTGAAACTTGACAGATCAAAAACACCATTGAATTCAACCGAATCTCTCGTTTGATCATAACCCGAAAAAACAACCGAAAAAAAAATCATCCTAATTTTATTGTGTGATACCAAGCCAACGAGCTCGGTTGGTAACCAACCTCAAGAGAATATATGTGCTTCAAATGTATGTAGAATACCAAGGAATCTCAATGTTCCATCTTCTGATGGTATCAGGTATAGTACGTACGAGGTATGTAGCATTAGAAATCTACAGGCCAGTATTCTTTCTCCTGAGGACCAGCCAAGCGAGGAAGGCGAAAAAATGCGCCTTTTCCTTGCATCCTCTCCATGAAATTTGTATTGAATTGTGGAGGGTGAAAAGCATGGTTTTTGTATAGTAATATGCCATTTGTATGTACCATTTTTCTGTGTTATATCAATATATACATAATTGGGTTTGAAATTTCAATTGTGTCTTCCAACATAGAGTACTATATAGCTTAATAATGGATGATAAGCGAAAAAAAAAAAAAGGCACGGCAAGAAGTCGAAGATGGGATTTTGTGGGGTTGATTTAGACATGAAATTTGTGAACATTTGAATGAGTAATTAATTGGAAGGGTCGCTGTAATCAGATAGATGTGTTTGTTTTTGGATGCGATATATTGAATGTACAGAGGATAAGTTTTGATAAGACACGGAAACTTGTTTTGTCTACTGCAGTTGTCATGACATGTTCTGTAGTTTTATTAACATATTGTGAATTGATCAGTGCTTACGAGGCTCAAAATACTTGCTGATAAATTTCATACGCCATAACACACAAATACTGCTAGGCTGATGAAATATACACACGGAATTTTTAGTAATCGCACAGCACTTCATAAGAACGAGTGCTCGTTCAGGACGAGCGCTCGTCCTGAACGAGCGCTCGTCCGGTTGAAGTGCCAATGTAACGGCTATTTTTTAAAAAAAATAGCCGTTGCACCAACGGCTATTTTTTAAATGGCTCAATTTTTGCCTATATATACACATTTCTAAAATTTCCATCTCATTCTCTATCCATCTAAAATCATTGCAAAATGTCATCGTCTGAAGAGTGGGTGTCTTCAACGTCGTCGGAAGGGGAAGACGAAGAATACAAATCTGATTCAAGTACCGAAGCGGACGAGGTATGTTGTATTACACTTTTATGTAGCGCATTACATAGTTATCTTGAACTTAATTGTAGTTATTTTTATATTTATGTAGAATTTTGACTAATGATAACTTTATTATTATTGAATATAAATAGATAAAGTAATTTTAATCGAAAAATAATGAAACTATTGTATTGTGCTTATTAAAAAAAATTAATATTAAGTTGATAATTTACATATTGGTATTATTAAATGTCAATATTTTATTTTAATGTAAGTAGATATTTTTGGAATGTTGTAGGAAAAAATAATTTCATAATATCGTGGTCATAATTGTTGTATTAAGATTAATCAATTTATGTATAGGTCACTAGGATAGATTACTCAATTGCTTTTTATAATGAGCATGTGTGGGATGATCGACAAGACATGCTTGACTGGGCTAGGGAGCTTGGTCGGGAAAAAAACTTCGTGTTGGTCATAAAGACATCAAATAAAAGTATAGTCAAACTAACATGTGATCAAGCCGGTAAGTATAGATCCGGAAAGAGGATATTGCCTGGAGTAGAGCATAGGAGTATCTATCAACCACTTACCAGAACTCCAACAAAGAAGTGTGGATGCCCGTTTGAGTTGCTTGGAGTTCGAAGTAAGTCAACTGGTCAATGGGCCTTAATGGTCAAATGCGGATTGCACAACCATGATCTTCCAAGTAGCTTGCATGGCCATCCATATGCGGGTCGATTAACAAGGGAGCAAAAACAGATGGTTATTGAAAGGTTGATCATGTTCGCCCCCCCTAGGACTATACTTGCTGAGTTGAGGGAGCGATATCCGGGTAATGTGACCTCAATTCGACACATCTACAATGTGAGGGATAAGTTATTACTGCAGGAATGTGGAGAAATGACAATAACACAGTGGTCGCTTAAGTTTTTGAATGTCCACAAGTATAGAGTGCATCCCAAGCATCGAGGGAATTCGAATGAGGTCGATATCATATTTTTTGTGCACCCGAAATCATTGCAATTGATGAAGATGTTTCCATATGTCATCATCATGGACACCACTTACAAGACCAATAGGTACGTTTGAGTAATAATTTGAGTTCATTTTATACATTATTATATCATTTATACTTAATGTCAGTGAGATTTTCATACAATTGTTGACAGGTACGACATGCCTTTGTTAGAGATGGTGGGTTTTACTTGCACCGGAAATACATTCAACATCGGTTTCGCATTTATGTCAAATGAAGAGACAAGGAGTTATAGTTGGGTGTTACGTCAATTGAAGAATTTGTACGAGGAACTTGGAGTAAAGCCTAATGCGATAGTGACGGACAGGGAGAAGGCTCTCATCAACGGCATTAAATTGGTTTTCGGAGATGAAGTGACTCATTTGTTGTGTTGGGTTCATATTAGACACAACATTATAGCGTACGGATTGAAGGTGTTTGCAAACTGTGATAACCCCAAGGGACTGGCCCAAGGATTTGCAAACAAATGTTGGGCTTTGTTTTCGTCCACCACGGAAGAAATGTTTGAAGAGAGACTCCAAGCGTTGAAGGTAAATTGGCGGCCAACTCTCATTAAATACCTTGAAAAGGTATGGCTTACTCCACACAAGAGGAATATAGTACGTGCTTGGACCGATACTACTCATCACTTCCAAACAAGAACCACAAATAGGTAAATTCATATTATCCAACTATTTATTCATCATCTTTTAATTCATATTTTTAATTCATATGCTTGTTTCAGGGTTGAGGGTATGCATAGTGTATTGAAGAATGTTTTGGCATCCACTCGAGGAGGCTTCAACACGGTGATACTCAGGATCCACCACCAACTGACATGTCAGATTGAGATTTTGAGGGCAAATATTGAGAGGTCGCGCATAAGTATTCCAACCGCCATGCATCATGGCTTGTCCGATGAAATTAGAGAGTTGTTTGAGCCCCTATTTCACAAAGTGTCACTACAATGCCTAAACAAGTTGTTAGAAATGTTATATGAATTGGTCAAGGCTATGGCAAGGGGCGACCTTGATGAGGAATGTGTTGATTATTTTTGGCGAGACTGCCAAGGTAATTTTTCTATCTGAATTCACAATACATATTATATCATAATGTTTATGCTAGGCCTGTCATGTCATGTTGTTTTTTGTTTTCATATTTTTGAAGGTCTTCCGTGTCCGCATAGAATTGGTGAGGCTATAATCTCCAAAAGGCCAATCTTGCCTAGCGAGATACATAAGTTTTGGCGAACGGTGGTTTGGGAAGGAGTTGAAGATCACAATTTGCATGACGATGAATGTGTACCATTATGTATTCAAGACATCAGATGGAACCAAATGGTGGCAAAAAAGATAAGTGGTGACATGCCGAGAGATCAGCGAGACCAACTCATAGAGTTGTTTGTTGACACAGAGACACCTGAAGAGTCTAATTTGATTGAGCCGCCAGACGCACCGAGGCAATTTAGGCCAGCTGAATCGACCAAGTACTCGAACAAGAGCGATAAGACCCTGCTTGAGCATAGGATGGTGGAGTATGACAAGGAGCAACAACGACGGGCAGACAAAGACAACGAGAGAGCGCCCCAAACCGCTCCGCCACCTCGAAGACGTGGAAGGCCGAAGGGTTCCATGAACCGTAAAAAATCCACACCTGTGTCCACTACCCCTCACACATCGACACATGTGCCCACTGCCCCACGCACATCGACGCATGCGCCCACTGCCCCTCGCACATCGACGACCCCGCAGGCTCCTACGCAACCCATTATTTGGCGGGGCGTGAACTTCGGTGTTAGAAACGTGGACTTTTTCATGTTTCCGTATATCGAGAGAGTTGAAGATGTGTCGTCGGATGGTCATTGTGGGTATCGGGCCCTTTCGGCTGTATTAGGGAGGGGAGAGAGCCAGTACCACACCCTCCGATGGGAGTTGGTTTCGGAGTTGATGCGGAATAGAGATGTGTATGAGCGATGTTTTCCAGCACTTCACACATCCTACAATGTGGTACTAGATAGCATCAAGTACATTCTATCTCCATGCGCTCCACGATACTGGCTCCACATGCCGTTGGTTGGCTTGATCTTTGCCACTTTATTCCAAGTAGCACTTGTGTTGTTATCATGGGACGGGCCTCACACATGCTTCCCACTTACGGCGTCTGGTCGAAACCCCAACCCCCCAACCGAGGTCTTGGCAATTGCTCTAGTAGGAAACCGGGACCACTTCATACCTGTAATGTCTTATAAACTCTTTAATGTTTTTAGAATCCTTTTTTGGGACTGAAATCTAAGTATGCTAACTTGTGTTTTTTTTTGTAGGTGTGGCTAACGGACAACGCACCTATTCCACCGCCCCCGACTGTTTGGCGTACCTTCCACGACCCTAGTGTACGAGGATGGGACGGACCTTTTAGACAGAAGATCGAGGAGTGGCGCTCTGAACGAATTGAGGTCGGGGGCAACCCGGCTCCACCTGTTTAGATTGTTGTTAGTCTTATGATGTAATTTCACAATGAAATTTGACTTATGTATTTGTAATGAAAGTTGGCATTTGAAATTTGACAATGAAAGTTGGCTTATGTTTTTGTAATTAAATTTGGTTTATGTTTTTTTTTAAATTTGACAATAACAATGAGAATTGTAAATTGGTTGTGAAATTCAAGTTTATGTTTGCGCTTCTCTGGAACGAGCGCTCGTTCCGAACGAGCGCTCTTCCTGAACGAGCGCTCTTTCCGGAAGAGCGCTCATCCCGGAAGAGCGCTCGTTCCGGAAGAGCGCTCATTCCTGATAAGCGCAAATATAATTTTTTTTAATGGTTACATTTTTAAAACAATTTTAAAGTCTTACCTACATTTTTAAAGACAATTTTAAAGTCTAAACTATTAAAACATTTTTAATGGTTTTGAAAGTCTAAATACACAAAAGCTCTTTACATACCATCCATAACATAAAATACAATCCAAAAGTCGAAATACAAAGATCCATAACAAACTACAATCCAAACGAGCTCTGTCCCTCGGTAGTGTGACATCAGGTGCATCTCGTGCAGCGGCTCGATCATCATCCATCCTGTCCAGATCCAAGACCGCATGACCCCGACAACCCCGAAAGTAGTGCCAGATCCAAACCTAATCATAAAACTAGTCAATTATTTTTTATTATGTTGAATTTGAAAAAAAACTACAAATAAATTACGTACCCTCAAAACAAGCGCACAACCGGCGATCCCCATCCCCTTCGATCGTGAGGCCTCTCCGAGGTTGCGTAAGAGCAACGCAAGTACTCCGACGCCCCATGCATACCCCGATGTACGATCATGGTCGAGATAGAGTCCTAGGTACTTGGTCTTCAGCCCATTCGCGGACTTGTCAACAAACAAGGACATCCCAAGCAAGTAAAACAAGAACGTGGACGCGATAACACCAGGCTCGACAGCTCGGGTGCCCCTCACCATCTCCGTCAAATATAGCATCACATGTGCCGATGGAATCACTGTCTGGTACGAACGAGCGGTGAGAGGATCTAGGCCGAACATCTGCGCCAGTCGCGCAGGTGTCTGCTCAAATGTAAGGGGAGAAACAAGTGCATCGCCATCGATGGGCAACCGCAAAATCTGATGGATGTCATGAAGTGTAATCGTGATCTCACCCCACGGAAAATGGAAGCTGTTGGTCTCAGGGTGCCAACGCTCCACAAATGCCGAGACCAAAACGTGGTCCGTGTACCTCCACTCGAGGTCAATAAGACGACCAAGACCACTCTCCCGAACAAGATGCCACCACGTACCGGGCCCGCCCCCAATGGCGTGTCTAATGCCATCCAATCGCATTCGTCGCGACCAAACCCTCAAAATCTTCCTCCTCTGATCATCGTCAATCACCGATGCAACTGGAGGAGGCTGGTCACCCCTCTGCTGAGCCTCCTCGAACTCCTGCAGTAGCTCTGTCAATCGATATATCTCCCGAGCTACATGAGTGTCATAGCTAACGAGGAGAGTACCATATAAAGGACCTCCTGGCTCCGCGACCTCGATCTCATGAGCCGCAAGATCCTCTGCGAGGGGATCGGGAGCCTGGGCCGGAGCTGGAGGGGGAGCAGAAGCCTGGGCTGGAGCTGGGGGTGGAGCGGAAGCCTGAGCCGAAGATGGAGGGGGGGCGGAAGTCTGGGTCGAAGGAGGGGGGGCGGAAGCCTGGGTCGAAGGAGGGGGAGCGGAAGCCTGGGACGAAACTAGAGGGGGAGCGGAATCCTGGGCCGAATCCTGGGCCTGTGCTGGAGTAATACCCTCAGTCGGTGATGGGAAGGGCGGACTAGAAGTCGGGGGTATAGGAGGATCGTCTACAGATAGATCCTCCACTGTACACATGGGCGCGTCCGGTCCAATATCGACAAACTGCCTGTCAACCTCGTCATCTCGCCCCTCATCAATCGGATCCTCGCCATCCTCATCAACCTCATCGTCAAACTCAACATCTGCCGTGGCGGATGGGTCAATATCTCTCTCCATCCCATCTATTAACTCGGTATCCGGCGGATGCACATCTAACGCCCGTGCCGATGCTAATATAGCATGTGCAACAGCAACTACTGAAGGTTGCTTCTTCCTCTTCTTCCTCCTCCTCAAAATAGTACTGAGGCTCGCGTGCAACTCCTTAAATAAATTTTCGTATGTCAAATTATATTATTTGAATTTCATATGCGAGTTGAATTTAACTTTCATTTTCTTTTTTTAAGTGTCTTTATATAATAGTTTGAAATTTTGTTTTTACACTGTCAAAGTTGAATTCAATTTTTTAAAATATTTAATTATTTTCCTTTTCTTTTGAGTCAAACTTTTCTATTACATTTCTTCTATTCTTTATATATTAGTTCGTATTCGAGTTTTTTTTACTTGTTGAAACTCAATTCAAATTTGATTTCATAATATTCAATTTTAAATTTATATTCAGGGTTTAGGGTTTAAGGTTAGGGTTTAGGGTTTAGGTTTTCATTTTGGGGTTTAGGGTTTAGGGTTTAGGATTTCCATTTTTGATATTCAGATTTCCATTTTGAATATAATTTTATTTCTATATAATTTTTTTTTACATATACCAATTCAAATTTGAACATTTTTATTTCCTATCTATTTTTAATTTTTCTATCGGAATTCTTCTATATATTTTAAAAGTATTAAATTGTAAAGTCCTAAATATTTGAATGTCAATATGCAAACAATTGTACACAATCGTATTTAAAATTAATCATTGAACAAATAATAATTTAAATACGAGGCTCTTGTGCAACTCCTTAAATAAATTTTCAAATGCTATAATCCTAATATTCAAATGCTAGAAAATGAATATACGACTATTATAATAAGCGGAATTAAATAATAGTTCGACATTCTATATTATAAGCAATTATTATTCAAAATTTTCTATAAATTTTAATATCTTGTGATACTAAATATGAGATTATATGATTTAATTTAATTTAAATAACATAATAATTAAAATTAAATTACTTACCACTTCATACTTCGATCTCGTTCGGATCGGAGTCCGGGACGGACCCGCTTGGCCGGATTTACGCTGCCTCCGAATAGGCTCCTCTAGATTCGTCGCCTGCAAGGTTCCAGCCCGATTCGTCGCCGATTCGACTTGGTTCGCC
The DNA here is from genome assembly GCA_964016875.1 of Fallopia convolvulus. Taxonomy (NCBI): domain Eukaryota; kingdom Viridiplantae; phylum Streptophyta; class Magnoliopsida; order Caryophyllales; family Polygonaceae; genus Fallopia; species Fallopia convolvulus. The sequence goes on along the minus strand of OZ024718.1, from coordinate 61,619,952 downwards.
GCCGTCTCAGACCCCTGCGCCGCTGTCTCCTCTGGATTCGCCATCTCCGACGACGGCTCCTCTGGATTCGCCATCTCCGACGACGGCTCCTCTGGATTCGCCATCTCCGACGACGGCTCCTCTGGATTCGCCATCTTCGACGGCTCCTCTAGATTCGCCTCCTGCGAGCCCGGGTTCGGATCTGTTGGGTCAACCTCCATTACGCTCGATTTGGGTAAGATCGGAATGGGTTTGGGTTAATTTCGGGAAGACGAAGACGGAAAATCGGGGAAGACGAAGACGGATTTGGGTGTCGGAAAATCGGGGAAGAAGAAGAGCGGCGCTCGGGGAAGACGAAGACTGTGCATTTAACCTAAACGAGCGCTCGTCCGGAACGAGCGCTCCTTTCGGACGAGCGGCCCATTAAGTATTGGGCCCATAATTTTCTATTGGGTCACGCTTTTTAAATGAGCGCTCTTCCGGAACGAGCGCTCTTCCGGAACGAGCGCTCTTCCGGAACGAGCGCTCATCCTGAACGAGTGCTGTGCGATTATTAAAAAACCCGTGTGCATAAAGTTTCCGCGTACTGCTATGGTGGATGGAGGATGCCAAAGAACGGTCCAATTCAACTACAAATTAAGTTCATTCTCATTCTTTTTATTTGTATATGAAGAACAATTATGTGCCTAGGAATGTGCATCTTTAAACATTATGTAATTGGACGTCTGATGTGGTCCACCAGATTTAGATAGGTCCAAGTGGACACGTGAAGTCCAATTTCTTCTAATTACGATTTGTATATTTACACGTTATATAAGGACAAATGTTATAGGCCAATTGAAAATCGGGTATCCATCCTCCTACAATGGAGCATATATGTACTTTACAAATTGCATATAGACAAAGATCTCTATTTCTCCATATGCATACAAATTATTACAAAGTTACATACTTACATTTGATTCTCTTTTCTTGGTTGTGCGTGCTTCTTCGGACCCTTTATTATTTTTTCGTTTCTTTATTTATTTTATTTTAATAAATTCTCTTATTGGATTGTATTGTATGTGGTCTACTAGTTTTCGAAATGCCCAATTAAAATGGTGTGATTATTAGATTAATCTAGCAAGTTTGGTATACAAAAATCTCTCTTCTTATTAATGAATTATTATTTTATCAGATATATATTCACACTTGATTAATTAAAATCATTTATATTATTCAATCATATGGATGTAACACATTGTTCTGTGTAGTTTTGCTTTTTAGTGTTTAAACTAACTGGTTTTTAGTTGTGTCTGATTAGTTTTTAACTGCACTTGGCTTTTGGTTCATTTTTCTAAGTTTTAAATAGTTTTAGTTAGCTTGTAGCTCATACTTTCCAACTAACATAATACAAAATCAACACCTACATCATTATCTCATTTTCCTGTTGTACTTGATTCAATAATTTCTTCTGAACATATATTTTCTCTTACACATAATTCACCTATTAATGTCAACTTACCTTCTCTTGTCTCATCTTCACTTATCATTTCTCATTATGATGATGGTGATCTCCCTAATAACGAACTTCATTTACCTTAAAGTTCCCTTAGACATGTTGTTCCACCAACAAGGTTTTAAGAATTTGTTGTCCTCCATGCCTCCATTTAATTCACATTCTTTTATGTCACTTTCATTTCTGGTTACTGACTCAAATCTTTCAACTTATTCTTTTGACTATGAAGCGTCACTATCTAATGTGATGCAATTTATGAGCCAACCTCTTATAATTAGGCCATGTTGGATCCAACTCGAATACATGACATGGAAAAGGAAATCCAAGCCTTAGAAAGCAACCGGACTTGGGATTTGGTGACTTTACCTTCCTCTCATAAGGCTATAAGTTGCAAATGGATTTATAAGATTAAGTTTTGACCTGATGACTTAGTGGAAAGGTTTAAGGCTTAGTTGGTGGCAAAAGGACATACTCAAATTGAGGAGAAGGATTTAACACACACTTTTCACTAGTTGCTAAGTTTGTGTTAGTGTGAAGTGTTTTAGTTGTTGCTACTACTATAAGATGCTATGTTAGACATCAACAATGCTTTTCTTAATGGCCTCTTATATGAAGAAGTTTACATGAAACCACCCATGACTATAAATTATCTTCTCCCAATCAGGTTTGCAAACTTAAGAGGTCTCTTTATGGACTTAAGCAAGTCTTGAGATAATGGAATGTTGAGTTGACCAAATTGCTTCTTAAGTTGGGTTTTGTTCATTCTAAACATGATTATTCTATGTTTGTCAAAACTGATTCTATTTACGTGTATCACAACTGATATGGTTTATGTGGACAATCTTCTTTTGACTAAGAATTTTGATTCTGAGATTGATTCAACTAAGACAACTTTGCATTTCACATTCATCATCAAGGATCTTGGTGACATTAATACTCCTTGAGAATAGAGGTTGCAAGATTTTCCTATAGTACTCTTCTCAAGTAAAGTTTCCCCATGTCAAAATTAAGGTCTTAAATTGTCAACAAATTAAGGTGAACTATTTAGTGATCTAGAGGTGTATAGGCGGTTGATTAGTAGGTTTCTTTATTAGACATCTCATGTGCTACTCAACATCTCAACAAATTTCTTAGCTCTCCAAGAGAACCTTGTTGGGATTAAGCGTGGATTATAATTAAAAGTGTTATTTCTATTTAGTGTTTGAATATGTAAAAACGTAAGACACGAGTTTGTAACTATCATAGTTAGTTACTTAACTGTCATGAAAGTTAGTTATTAGTACAGTTAAGTAGTTATTATCCTGTAGTATATATATATATATATGTGTGTGTGTGTTGTTGTAAACGTTTTCTGGTTAATATTCCAGAGACAAAAATCACATTATAAAAGTAAGTTAAGTGTGTTTACAACATCTGGTGTGTGAAAACCGTTGGTTGATTGTTAGTGGATTTGTGATTCTATATTGGAGAGAGTTAACATTTGGTATCAGAGCCGTGTTTAAGATCAATCAAATATGTTAGGGAATCCAAACAATACAGAATCAGGAAACAACTAGACGGTGACAGATCTAAATGGTTTAAGGAGTCTTGAAGTGGCAAGGATTCAAAGTGACAGAACCGTGTTGGTGATTTGTGTAAAGTCATCAAATCACTATAAGAGCATGTTGAGGTTAACAATTCATATTGATAATGTCGATTAAGAAATTGACATGTATGACTTTCCATGATGAGATTATAGAGAGTTGTCATGTATGAAATAATCCAAAGGAAATTGCACACCAACGCCGAGGTATAGAACCTCGTGTGCCATGGCACTAGGCAAGGGCGCGCCTTGGAGATGGCGTCGCTCGGAGTCGGCATGATGCATCGGCACCATGCAAGGGCGTGGCACGGCGAGGATCTCGATCTCGAGGTTCGAGGCTCGGCAAGTTGGGGCGCGCCTAGTGATTGAACTTGAGGTTCGAGTCACGGCTGTTAGGGTGCGCCTACGGTGTTGCGATGACACGGTCAAGGCTGCGTGAGGCTAGCGACGCACCATGGAGTGTGCGGTGGAGCTTGCGGCGCACCTAGGGCATTGGCCCATGGCACCGAGTCTTAAGTTATGAATATAAGGTAAGATTTTGAGCTTTGTATTTGAGTCTTGTAACTTTGTGCATGTTCTAATGTAAGTTAGGAAGCTTCTCTAAGCTTGGTAGATGCTCTAAGCAAGAACCAAAGCTTGAGTTTAGCTTGGCACATAGCTATGTATGCTAGAAAGAAGTATTGAAGCTTCATACTAGCTTAGAGTTAACTCTAGGAGCTTGAAACAGCTCTAGACTCATTGTATAAGCTTTATAAGAAGCTTATGTAGCTAGGGTTTAGCTCATGGAAGCTCAAATTAGCTCACACTAGCTCAAGTTAGCTCAACAAGCTAGAAAGTCAGCTCAACGAGCTCAAACGCAGCTCAAGCCAGCTCAACTAGCTGGATGCTAGCTCCACTAGCTAAGGGCCAGTGACACTAGGTAAGTGACCTAGTTAGGTACCTAGCTATGCTAGCTAGGTGTGGGGCTAGGTGGGCCAGCCCAGGGGGCGCGCCTATGGGCTGTTGGGCCGCAAGCATGTGCGCATGGCATGGGCTGCGTGGCTTGCCATTTGGGTCATAGACTTGGGCCTTTTGGATTGGATTTTTGGGCTTTCTCTTGGGCTGATTATAGGCTGAATTTAATGCCATTTTGGAGTCCAAGGGGATGCATGTAGACACCCAAAAGTAGGGGTGCTCACGGGTCCGGGTCGACCCCGACCCGACCCGACCCGACCCGCAATAATCGGGTTGGGCTGCGGGTCACGATTTTGAAAAAATCGGGTCGCGGGTTGGGTCGGGCCAAACCCGACGGGTTGCGGGTCGACCCGCGCTCTTTTTAAAAAAAAATACATATAGTGATAATGTGATATGTGTGAAAGTGAAATACTGGAAACTGGAAAACTGAAACTCGACCCTCATTTTTGCCTCAGACCCGCGCCTCCCTTTCCAAAAACCCTAGGGCGAATCTCCGCCTCCCTCTCCACGCCTCCCTCTCCGCGCCTCCCTCGCCCAGATCTCCGCCTCCCTCTCCACGCCTCCCTCTCCGCGCCTCCCTCGCCCAGATCTCCGCCTCCCTCTCCACGCCTCCCTCGCCCAGATCTCCGACGCCGCTGAAGAGGTAAGCGGGTCGCCATGAGAGGGGGAACTTGTTGCAGACCGGAGGAAGAACTCGTGTGTGAGGCGGAAATCGGTTTTGCGGTGGTTTTTTGGAGTTTTGGGAAGGGGGAAAGTTGTTGCTGGTAGAGGACGGTGCAGACTGTAGACGCGGAGGAGGTTCGCCTGGTTCACTGGGGTGATTGCGGCGGCGGAGGTCGGGGCGGATTTGGGGAGGTTAGAGGTGAGGAAGATGCGGTGGCCGGAAATGAAGGAGATGGTGGTTGGGATTCGACCGGAATTCAAGTCGGAATACGCAAAAAAACATACCTTTTGGAAATGTATGCGGGTCAGCGGGTCGACCCGCGACCCGACCCGCAAAACCCGCAACCCGCGGGTCGGGTCGCGGGTCGGGTCGCGGGTCGTGTCTAAAAAATTTGCGGGTCATCGACCCGACCCGTGACCCGCACTTGCGGGTCGCGGGTCGACCCGACCCGACCCGTGAGCACCCCTACCCAAAAGGATGACAAGGAAAGAGAAGGAGGAAGTTGCAACCAACTTCTCCTATATTCATTCTCGGCCTCCCATTTCATCAACCTAATGTAACCGCCATTGTGGGCAATTTTTGGACATAATTCTCACGCCTATTTAAGGGTGGAATGTCGTGCTTTTTTAGGATGAAACACAAGAGAAAAACAGTCCATACTTCCACACAAATTCGGTAAAGAAAGACACTCATAGTCGAGTAAGACTAGTCGTTGTTTTGAGTGGGTTTTCACAAGATCAAACACGAGTGTGAGAGGCATCATGGATCGATCTTCAAGCATGAAGAAGGAACCTCAAGAGGAGTTGGATGGGCAGTTCGTTCGTGTGAAGGATGAACCACAAACGTCTTGGGAAGAAGACTTCATTCAAGTCAAGAATGAAGCGGAATCATGGGACTTGAATGAGGTACGTTTGTTCTTAATAGATGTGTCTTGCCAACACGTCTATTGTTTCGTATGGTACGTTTTATCTCACAACGGTATTGCTTAAACCCTTGACATGAAATAGGGGCAATATACGTTGAAGGAAAGATCGATCTAATCGTTCGACTCGTAGCCTTTATCCAAGTAACTTAATAAGATGTTGAATGGGTCGATGGTGATTGCCTTAGGGCCTACACCTAATGAGACTACCCTTTAATGGGTCTACTCACGAGATTACCTTTATGGTCTACTCAAACCGCCTTGTATATACAAGGGTCGACTTTCACTTCAACTTAACAATGCGAATATGCTTTTATGTTTGCTTTGCATACCCTAAAACTCAACAAACCATGTCATTTCAGTACCCCATGTTGACCAGATGCAATTATGTTGCTTGAGCAATAAAGATGGAAGTTTTTATGACAGCCCAGGGTGTATATGACGCCATAGATGGAGATGGACCCGTTGACAACAAGAAGGATAAGATGGCACTTGCTGCCATTTACTAAAGTATATATGAAGACATGCTTTTACAACTTGGTGCCAAGATATCAGCTAAAGAAGCATGGAATATGCTTAAAAACATGAACGAAGGAGCAGAAAGAATCAAAGAGGTTCGTACTCAGACTCTTCTAAGAGAATTTGAAAGTTTGAGAATGAAAGAAGATGAATCTATTGATGACTTCTGTGGAAAATTAAATATTGTTGTCAATAAGTTAAGGGGTTTGGGAAACCAGATGGAGAAAATCCAAGTTGTAAAGAAATTGTTAAGGGCAACATCTTCTAAGTTTATTCAGATCACATCAACAATAGAGGAATTTTGTGATTTGAAAACAAAATCAGTTGATGAAGTCATTGGTTCTTTAAAAGCCCATGAAGAAAGAATTCAGGATTTTGGGCAAAAGGATCAAGAAACGGCTTTGTTGACTAGAGTAGAATGGAAGGCAAAGGAGAAAAAGAAATTCAAAGAGAAAACACAAAAATCCACAGGAAACTCACATCACTCAAAGGGAAATACTAGTAATCAAAAGGGGCAAAGAATAAGGGAGAAACCAGTGGCAAGAATGACGTTGATAAGAACCAGAAAAAGAAATTTGATAAAGGGAAAATAAAGTGCTATTCGCGCGGCACCATGGGCCACTTTGCATCAGAATATGAGTCCAAGGATAAAGAAGAAAACGCCAATCTCGTCATGAAAGACTATGATGATGATGAGCCAACCTTGCTCATGATGAATTCATATGATCAGGTACAAAATTCTGACAATCTATTGCTTTCAGAATATGAGAATATGGATACTCTAACAGGATTTAGTAAATGGTATGTCTATTCTGGAGCAAGTAACCATATGTCTGGGGAGGAGAACTTATTTTCAAACCTTGATAAAAAGTTTCAAAGGGTCTGTCAGGTTTGAAAATGGATCAAGTATTAAAATTCAAGGCAAAGGTTCAATTCTGTTCTCAAATGTGAAGGGTGATCATTTACCCTTAACTGATGTTTACTTCATACCCGAATTGAGAGCAAACATAATTAGTCTTGGTCAGTTAGATGTGATGGGAAACAAGACAATCTTGCAAGATGGATATCTGTGTGTGTACTCAAGGAAAGGGAGTTTGGTTGCAAAAGTGAAGAGGCAACCAAATAAGTTGTATATCATGCATTTAAAGGTAGTGAAGCAAGTCTGTTTGCTGTCAAGAATAGGAGAGCAGAACTGGCTTTGGCATAGTAGGTATGGTCCTCTCAACTACAATTCCTTGAAGAAACTCTCCCAAAGGAAGATGGTGAAAGGATTGCCAAATATTGATCATGTGAATCAGTTGTGTGATGGTTGCATAATAGGTAAACATCACAGAGCCCCATTCCCTAATAAGACTTCATTCCAAGCCAAGAAGCCATTGGAACTTGTCCACGCGGACCTTTGTGGTCCAATTTCTCCCACCACCATAGGAGGTAATAAATATTTTTTTCTTCTAGTCGATGATTTCTCAAGATTCATGTGGATACGACTGCTTAAACAAAAGGATGAAGCCTTTGATTACTTTGTAAAGTTTAAAGCAGCTGTGGAGAATGAGAAAGACATCAAGTTGAAAGCATTAGGAATAGGTCGTGGTGGTGAGTTTTCAAGGCAATTTAAGGAATTTTGTGAGAGGGAGGGAATCAGACGTTTCTTGATAGCACCTTACACACCACAACAGAATGTTGTGGTTGAAAGGAGAAACCAAATGATCATGGACATGGCTCGATGCATGATGAAGAGCAAACATGTTCCTGCACATTTTTGGGAGAGGTAGTCCAAACTGCAATCTATATTCTTAACAGATCTCCTACTAAAAGCATTGAGAATATGACTCCTTACGAAACCTGGTATGATAGGAAGCCGGTTGTACAACCCTTCATAGTGTTTGGGAGCATATGTTATGTCGAGAATGTTACTCCAAACTTGTCAAAACTAGAAGACAGGAGCATTAAGATAATGCTTTTGGGGTATGAGGATGGATCTAAAGCATATAGACTATTCGATCCAGTGAAGAAAAAGGTGGTAGTCAGCAGAGATGTAAAGTTTGAAGAGGGTGATACAATGAGGTGGAATGAAGATGCAAGTCAAGGAAACTCTCACACGTTTACTGTCTGCACAAGAGAACTTCAAGAAACTATAAGTAATGGAAACTCTGAATGCTACAGTTCACCTATTCAAACTCAACATAATGATCAACAAGATGGAAATCAGTCGACTGTTTCAAGCATGAATGAGATGCAGTCAGACGGATTTGATCATACCCCAAGGAAATTTAGGTCGATTCAAGAGATTTATGATGAGACTCAAGAGATGGAGGAAGAGGCAGGATTGTGTTTCTTTGCTAGTGAAGAACCAAGATCATATGAAGAAGCTGCTACTGAAAATGAGTGGAAACAAGCAATGGAATAAGAGATTGAATCCATTAACAAAAATAAAACGTGGAGTCTAGTAAGCCTGCCTAAAAACCAGAGAGCAATAGGTTTGAGATGGATCTTCAAGCTTAAGAAGAATCCAGATGGAGAAGTGATCAAGCACAAAGCCAGACTTGTGGCTAAAGGCTATGTCCAAGGACATGGAGTGTACTATGAAGAAGTTTTTGCCCCTGTAGCAAGGTTAGAAACTATAAGACTTCTCATTGCATTTGCAGCCACCAAAGGATATGGCATACATCACATGGATGTAAAAACTGCCTTCTTGAATGGAGAGATTAAGGAGGATGTGTATGTAAGTCAACATGAAGGTTTTATCAGTAAAGAGCATCCATAGATGGTTTGAAACTGCATAAAGCTTTATATGGCCTTAAGCAAGCGCCAAGGGCTTGGAACTTCAAGCTTGATCAATGTCTAAAGAATCAGGGATTTATTAGATGTAAGAATGAACATGCACTATACACCAGAAGAAAGAAGGAATAAGTGATGATACTTGGTGTGTATGTGGATGATTTGATCATCACTGGATCAAGTCAAGTTGCTATTGATAAGTTCAAACAAGACATGAAGAAAGAGTTCGAGATAAGTGACTTAGGCCCTTTGAGTTACTATCTTGGAATTGAGGTACTACAAACAGAATCTGAGATTACAATCTGCCAAGAAGGTCTGGCCAAGAAAATTTTAGAAAAGATGGGAATGAAGGAGTGTAATCCAACTCTAATTCCCATGGAGCCTCATGTGAAACTTAGTAAATCTGAACTGAATGAAGAATTAGTGGACGATTCAGTGTACAGAAGCATTATAGGTAGTCTAAGATACTTGGTGAACATGAGGCCTGATCTCAGTTTCAGTATTGGTGTTCTAAGCAGATTTATGGAAGCACCAAGAATCTCTCATATGGAAGCATTGAAGAAAGTGCTAAGGTATGTTAAAGGGACAACTAACTTTGGTTGTGTGTATAAGAGGAATGTTGGATACACAGAGTTGATAGGCTATAGTGACAGTGATTTGGCCGGTGATATTGATGATAGAAAGAGTACAAAGTGGTGTGATTTACTTTCTAGGAAAGAATCCAATCACTTGGATATCAAGGAAGCAGAAGGTTGTGGCATTATCACCATGTGAAGTAGAATATATTGCTGCAACAGCTGAGGCTTGCCAAGGTATATGGTTACAAAGTATCTTAGAGACTTTGGAAGGAAAGAAAGGTCTCATATCAACTCTGTATATAGATAATAAGTCAGCAATTGCATTGTCAAAGAACCATGTGTTTCACGACAGAAGTAAACACATAGACACAAAATTTCATTTCATAAGAGATTGTGTTGAGCAAGGAAGAATCAAGGCAGAGTATGTCAACACAAATGATCAACTTGGAGATCTTCTCACAAAAACCTCTTGCAAGACAGAAATTCTGTGAATTAAGAGGAAGAACTGGAATGCAACGTGTTATCCAAGCTTAAGGGAGTGAATGTTGGGATTAAGCTTGGATTATAATTAAAGCTGTTATTTCTGTTTAGTGTTTGAATATGTAAAAACGTAAGACACGAGTTTGTAACTGTCATAGTTAGTTACTTAACTGTCATGAAAGTTAGTTATTAGTACAGTTAAGCAGTTATTATCCTGTAGTATATATATGTGTTGTTGTAAACATTTTCTGGTTAATATTCCAAACACAAAAATCACATTATAAAAGTAAGTTCAGTGTGTTTACAACATCTGGTGTGTGAAAACCGTTGGTTGATTGTTAGTGGATTTGTGATTCTATATTGGAGAGAGTTAACAAACCTCACATAAATGTAACTATGCATGTTGTTCTCTATATGAAAGGTACTCTGTATCTTGGAGTTCTTAAATCTGCTTCTCTCAACTTACAACTTAATGCTTACACAGATGCAGAAGACAATTTCTTTATATGGCTTTTGAGTGTTATTAGAATCTTCCTTGATATTCGGGAAGACTAAAAAAGCAAAAGATGATGGCTAAAAGTTTAGTTGAATATGAATATTGTGACATGTCTTCTAATATAAGTGAGATTGTTATGGTTGATGGTTTGTTAGCCGACTTACAAATTCATGTGCCACGACCAACTAACACAATACTAAACATCTTGTGTGTTTCATGAAAAAACCAAACATCTTTCAATAAACCGCCATTACATACATGTCAAAGTTCAAGAAGGTTTAATCCAGGCTCATCATGTTCCTTCTTCTCTCATCTGACAGACTTGCTCACAAAAGCTTTGAAAAAAGATCAACACAAAGAATTTGCTCTAAGATTTTTCTCTCGGTTTCCAAGGATTCCATGAAATTACTTTAATTACTTCCTCTTCACAAATCATGTCAAACACATACCAAATTGTTGGTTAGTGGTTATAGATTGTAGGTTAGTGCTTATAGCCTTTAGGTTTGAAAAATTTTGTATAATTAAATATGTTCAAGTGGTTGATTATCTTACGGTTCAATAAAAAAAAGAGGTTAGTTATCTTCATTGTGCTTCTTTTAATGATATTTTTTTATTTCTCATTGACTTGGCATTTCGATCTAATACACATTGTACAAATTTACAATTGGATTTAATCTTTTTGGAATGGGTGTGCAGTGGACCACAAATATGTGAACAAGATTGTTAGAATGGTCACTTCCTCCATAATTTAATTAAGTAGACTTTATTATTTATCTGACTAAGGCTCATTTATACATAAAAACTAATACTTGTTAGGCTAGTTAATTAATCCTCTGAGCTTGCTTCAGCTCATACTAATAAATTAATTAAAAACAAAATGGTGGAAATATATATGTTTTTTTTAATTAGGTAAGGATTAGGAGGCACTTCCTTCCGAAGAGCGCCCTAGAGTATTTGACGGATGAGAACAGAAAGTTCTGAATGAATTTTAATTGCATCAATAGGGAGAATGTGGCTCAATTTGACAATTTTATCAGCATTATAAGCCCGATTGACATGTAGAATCCGAACCGAAGCCTTGTAAAGAAACAAGGATGTCAGAAATGATCATTTCAATTTCCCAAGGGCAGTTGGGATGTCCTTGAGCAGCTCTTATCACTTGTAGATTATCTCCTTCAAGTTCAATTTGTGAGTAATTATTTTGTTGTGCTTCTATTATACGATCTCTTAAAGCTAACGCTTCAACTTTTAGGGCAGAAGTTTTACCGTAATTTTGTGCTTTTATTTCGATTACTCATCCATAATGGTCTCTAATGACTATGCCCCCTGAGGCTTGTCCATTCAACAAGCGGGAACCATCAAAGTTAATTTTTATTATATTTCTGTCGATTTTCTCCACGTGGTGTTCTTTTATTATTGCTTATGTCTCTTCGACCCCATTCGTTTAGTTTTCTCTTCACCTTCTTCCTAGTTTTTAGCTCTTTTCCAATTTTCTATTTGTGTCGGATATACATAGGTAGATCCGATATGAAGTCATTTGGTTGTTGTTGAAAGACTAGTTTATTTCGTTGGTTCCATATACACCACCACATCGTAGCTAAGGTAGCAAATTTTTTATGTCCCAAGTGTTGGTGTAGTTCTTGTAGTATCGTTTTGGGGTGTTTATTGGTTGGATTATATTTATCTTAGCGTTTGGTGTATATATGTAGTATAATAAAGCTCTGGCGAACCAGTGGGACAAAAAATTTGGATGTTACTAATTATTTATTTATTTTCAAAACAGAAAGGCTGATAATTAATCGAAGTGGTCCATTTGAGTCTACATCTCATATATATTAGAAAATTATCATTTCAACCTAGTCCACTTATTCCGACTCCAAATCTATGAATCTACATCCGTTTTCCGAATGACATTATTTAAAAAATAAACGTAAAACTTCGAACAAAATATTATTTCGAACAAGTAACAAACAGATCATCGAAAATATTAATATTGGATACATGATGCTAATTACACGAATAAAAAAACTTAAATTTCAATTCACTAAACTATGCTTACTTTACTTACCGTGTAATTTTGTAATAATTAATTATATGTGTGATTTTAATTAATATTATTGTATTTACATAATTATATTTTTGATAGACTGAATCCTATCTTATTTAAGAACAGAATTTTAACATGCTATTTATTAGGCTTTTTTAGAGCATCTTCAACAAATTCTCTATTATTTTCTATAAAATAGAGAAAAAAAATCCATATTCTTTAAAAATTTTATACCCTAAGGTCTAATTCCAACAAATTCTCCATTTTGAAGAATTATATTTATATTAATATTATTTTTATTTATATAATGATATAAAATCTAATTTAACCAATTGAAAAAAGACATGATTACATATACATTAAATGCATTCTCTAAATTTTTTTGGGAAATTCCCTAAATGTAGAGATGTCTAGTCATATTTCGAAGACTCTCTCAATTTAAGAGAAATAGATGGAGAAACTGTTGGACTTAAAACACATACTAAATCCTCCAAATTCACCATTTTCAAGAAAATGGAGATTCTGTTGGAGATGCTCTTATGAACTATTTACCTAGATAGTAGTATTATTATCTTATTTGATAATTACTTGGTGAATAAGATATTTTTATCTACAAAAAGATAGAATATCGAGTTGCTTGCGGGACAAGCATAGACATCCGACCCTAGGCATATGGATAACGGGTTTCTCCTATAAGTACAATAAGCTTTGGGACCCTTACTAACTTAGGCATCAAAGGTGGATTAGGGTGTTAGACCCTTTTTGTCTATTATTTTGCATGTTAGATTGAGATCTTTAAGCAGATAGAAGGTTCCTACATGACCCTTGATTGACAAATTTTTGCACTAACACCTACATACTGTATACAATATTATTAATATCATTTTTAAGCCGATCGAAATAATATCATTTTTGAAATTAAAAAAAAACATTATTCATAATACCTCAAAGTTTTTTTTTGAAAAACACTGCTGGAAAACGCATCTGTAGCCAGGAAAATAGACACGACTTCAGCCACAAAAATAACCACGAAATCACGTTAGCCACAACATCCCCAACGGATTGCCCAACGAAAGGTGCCCTGGGGCTAAAACACGCGAGGCTAAATATCACTCTGAAAAAGAACCACAGAATTCTAGTTTTGTGGCTATTTAGCTACAAATAATAGCCGTGAATTAGTTCATTGCTAAATGTGTGGCTATTGGCCACGAAAGTCACGTTCAACCTCATTAGCCAGAATTGAATTTCGTGGTTGGTTTTGAGTACATCACCATCAAATTTTAACCACAAATGTATTTTGTATCTAAATTCGAGTCGAATTTGAATTCATAATCGCACCTATTTCGTGGCCATTAGCCTTGAAATTTGCCATGAAACTATTTTGTTTCAAATTTTGTGGTTAAATAATTAGGCATTTAAAAAAAATAAAAAAATATTACATCATAATATTGCTTATTTCCAAACAGTAGAGATCCAAAGACATTAAACATAAGGCATCATCTTAACATAAATCTTTACATTACATCAAACATTCACAAACCAAGTCAGTAGAGAACCAAAAAGTATAATGCACAACATCTACAAGATCTTAAAGGTAGCAACTATGAGAACAAGTAAAAGTCACTACAAATTTTGACCAAAAAAAAAAAGTTTCTACAAATGCAAGTCACAATTTGGGGGACGACTCATTTGGCATAATCCTTGTCCAATCCACTCCCATCCTAAAGACACCAACACCAGTGTTCTTAGCAAGCTTCAGTTCTGTGTCAGGATCAGACCAAAACCTCAACATCTCCTCCCTAAAATAGATGCAAAGATATTACAAAAAGTTTCAATATCAACGATAAGCAGTGTAATAACCATATGCTTTGAGCCATTACTAGATAGATAAATTGATGGATGGATTGATGGATGGGTGTACACAAGCACTCATAGGAAAGTAATTAAAAAAGATATGTAGCAGTCATCGTCATACTTACGGGTGTGGAACATTATGCCAAGCAGCTACATTATCAACATGGTCACTGCTTGGATCAGGTTCTTCTTCTTCTTCTACAAACTTCTCAAATCTCCAGCTGCTGCAACCATAAGGGCATCAGGTGGTTTAACTTGATGTTCCTGATCAGAATCATCACAAGGACAAACCCCCAAATTTGAGATTAACAACGAAATTTCCAAAATCAAGCATAGACTGAGATTAACAATGAAATTTCCAAAATCAAGCATAGACCTCGTATGGAAAACAGCAGCAACCTCAACAGCTAAAGCATCCGCATCCATCTGAAATGAATAAGAGACAGAATAAAAGACAAAGAATCAATAAAGGTATGGGGTTCGAAATAGCGAGAAGAAAATGCAAAAAATAAATCAAGGAATACAACACCCGAAAACTTGTTTGTGTATTAGGCATCACAGCAGCATGTGACGAATCCTCAGTAACGGATGTATTAGAACCACTACCAACCTTGAAAAAAGGAAGACGAGAGCGAACATGAAATCAAAACACAGAAAAAATTAGCACAACATAACAATATAAAGCAGATAATGAAAAGAAAAACAAACAAATAAGGGAAAAAACCTCAAATAACGAACTCTGGGGACGAGACGCAGCAGGCAAATAAGGCTAACCTACCAGGAGATGAGAAGCAGACATAGAAGCAACAACATTCTAAGAGAAGAAATCCAAAAAAGAAAAAGAGAACTAACTTAGAACTATAAAAAATTTAGACCATGATCCGTCGCTTTGCACTGGCAATCTGTTCTTCTTCCCACTTCTTGGCCATAGCGTGGTACAGATCTTTGTCCTGAAACACCGAGAATGAAAGTAATAGGAAGAAAAATGTTAGATCAGATCTTAGATTGATGGAAACTTGACATCAGCAAATTTGCTTACTTTTTCATCCAGGGTTACAAATGTCTTAAATCCAGAGGAGGACAAGATATGCCGGTGAAGAATTTGGATTCTTTCTCCTCCAGTCCGTTTCTCGGGTTCCTTTCAACTTGGATACGAATCTGTAGACTGACGAGGCGGAGAAGATATGCCGGCGGCGACGAATCCGAATTCCTTCTCCACGAGTCTGCCATCGTTCATGATTCTCTCCCGTTCCTAATTCTCTCCCTTGGTGAGAGGAGGCGTAAAGTGTGAGCACCAAGGGGGCGTAAAGTGTGAGGCGGAGGAGTTCAGAGAGATGTGTGAGGTGGAAAGTTAGGGTTTGAGTTTTGGAAGAGGCCCACTATGTTCAGCCCGCCCAAAATTTCATTGAATTAAAATTTCCCTCTTAGCCCGCCCAAAATTTCATTGAATCAAAATTTCCCTCCTTAGCCCGCCCAAAATTTCATTAAACCAAATTATCCCTTCTTGTAATATTTATACCCTGTCCAAAAAAATTTTAATCAAATATTTCCTTCCTTTTCCCTCTTAAACCAAATGTTTTAGATGATTAAAATAGCAATTTTTTTTTAAAAAAAAAATCTTTAACTAAATACACTTTTCTATATACGAATAATCTAAACAATTAAAACACTTTCCTATATATACACTTTCACATCTGGAAAGTATAATAATTAAAAGTGTGAAATTAAAAATTTTATATATACATCGATATTAATCTAAAATGATAATAAAATAAATCTTCAATACATAAAACATTGTATACCTTTTTTTGGGGGGCGCTGCCCCCAACACCGTCGTGGGGCGTTGCCCCCCGAACCCCCTACTAGGGGGCTCCACCTCCTAGGACCCCTGGTGTAGCCCTCGAACCCCTGGCGTGTACTTGTTAACATCAAGCATATGAAGATCATCGTAGAGGTTTATGTATTGTTAATCTTAAGCTTTAACTATAACATGTGAACTAATAAGGTTTCTTAAAAGAATGAACAGTTCTAAAGAAATAAACGACTTCTTATTAGAATGAACGACTCTAAAGGAATATAATGATTTCTTATAAGAATGAGCGACTCTAAATAAATATAAAGTTTTCTTATAACAATGAACGTCTCTAAAGAAATATAACGTTTTCTTATAAGAATAAACGACTATAAAGGAATATAACGATTTCATATTAGAATGAACGATTCTAAATGAATATAACGATTTCTTATAAGAATGAACGATTCTAAGGGACTATAACGTTTTCTAATAAGAGTGAACGATTCTAAAGTAATATAACGATTTCTTATAAGAATGAATTGTTCTAAAGGAATATAACGATTTCATATAAGAATAAACTATTCTAAGTGAATATAATGTTTTCTTATAAGAATGAACGATTCTAAGTGAATATAACATTTTCTACGTTTTCTTATAAGAATGAACGATTCTAAATGAATATAACAATTTTTTATAACAATGAATGATTCTAAGTGAATATTATGTTTTCTTATGAGAATGAACGATTCTAAAGAAATATAAAGATTTCTTATAAGAATGAATGATTATAAAGGAATATAAACCCTAAACCCTAAACCCTAAACCCTAAGCCCTAAACCCTAAACCCTAAACCCTAAGAAATATAACGCTTTCTTATAAGAATGATCGATTCTAAATGAAAGTAACGCTTTCTTATAAGAATGATCGATTTTAAAGAAATATAACACTTTCTTATAAGAATGAATGATTCTAAAGGAATATAACGATTTCTTATAAGAATGAACGACTCTAAAGGACTATAACGATATCTTACAAGAATGAACGGTTTTAAATGAATATAATGATTTGTTATAAGAATAAACGATTCTAAAGGACTATAACGATTTCTTACAAGAATGAACGATTTTAAATGAATATAATGATTTGTTATAAGAATAAACGATTCTAAAGGACTATAACGATTTCCTACAAGAATGAACGGTTTTAAATGAATATAATGATTTGTTATAAGAATAAACGATTCTAAAGGACTATAACGATTTCTTACAAGAATGAACGGTTTTAAATGAATATAATGATTTGCTATAAGAATGAACGACTCTAAAGGACTATAACGATTTCTTACAAGAATGAACGATTTTAAATGAATATAATGATTTGTTATAAGAATAAATGATTCTAAAGAAATATAACAATATCTTATAAGAATGAACGATTCTAAATGAATATAACGATTTCTCATAAGAATGAACGAATCTAAATGAATATAACGATTTCTCATAAGATGAACGATTCTAAATGAATATAACGATTTCTCATAAGATGAACGATTCTAAATGAATATAACGAGTTCTCTTAAGAATGAACGAATCTAAATGAATATAATGATTTCTCATAAGAATGAACGAATCTAAATGAATATAACGATTCTCAATAAATGAAAGATTCTAAATGAATACAACGATTTCTCATAAGAATGAAAGATTCTAAATGAATATAAAGATTTCTCATAAGAATGAACGATTCTAAATGAATATAACGATTTCTCATAAGAATGAACGATTCTAAACGAATATAACGATTTCTCATAAGAATTAAAAATTATTAAAATTTATTAATTTCCTAGGAAGTCATTTATAATTTATTAAAAATTATTAATTCCTAGGTGAGCATGATTGATATTTTATTTTAATAAATATTTTTTTATAAAGGCCTATGGGTAATATTTATTAAAATTTTAAAATAATTGTTATTTATAATGGAAATAATTTTACAAATAATAAAAATTAGTTAGGAATGGACTTGTGAGGTAATAGAAAATCTGATGGGGTTGAGAGTCAAAAAAATGGGCCCGTTTTTGGATCACCGTACTCGGCCCATATGGAGGAGTAGCCCAATCCAAACGTACTCTTCTCCTCTTCCTTCGTTGAAATCTTGTGGTTATTTCTGAAGATTTACCACGAAATGAAGAACTCGTGGCTAATCTCGTGACTGTTTCTGCAAATTTTTCCAAACAAACAAAGTTAGACACGAAATGAAGAACTCGTGACTAGTCTTGTGGTTATTTCTGCAGATTTCTCACGAAATGAAGAACTCGTGGCTAATCTCGTGACTGTTTCTGCAAAATTTTCCAAACAAACAAAGTTAGATACGAAACGAAGAACTCGTGACTAGTCTCGTGGTTATTTCTGCAGATTTCTCACGAAATAAAGAACTCGTGGCTAATCTCGTGACTGGTATCGCAGATGTTTCCAAACAAACTATGTTAGACACGAAAATAAGAACTCGTGGCTAGTTTTGCGGTTCTTTCTAAAAATTCTAACGAAATGAAGGACCATGTATGAGTCAATGATTCAAATTACCCACACAAATATCCACAAACCTAGCCACGACTAGTATGTGGGTACTTAGCTCCAGACTTTGTCCTGAATATACACACGAATCTTTTTTCGTGGCTAATTAGCTACTACTCTAGAAATGAATCTAGTTGCGTAAGAAATTCGCGTCCATTGGGCCTTAACGTTAGCCACAAGCTTGTTTTCATGACAATATGGCCAGAAATCTACAACCAAAGCTAGCCGCGCTCACTTTTCGGGGCTATTCGGCCCCAAAACTAGCCACAACTCTATATTTCATGGCCATATTACCGCAAACTGAAATATTTGTGGTTAAATTATGGCCGTTGCCACCCAAATTACTCTCGCCAAAATTCGTGGCTAAATATTTTCTGGCTACAGACGCGTTTTCCAGCAGTGAAAGGTAAGAATTTGGTAACTAGACAACCTTGTTAAACTGAGAAGTCGTACGATGCGGCATCCGAGACCGACTAAGAAATGGTAAACACTAAAACAAGCTAAAAGATTGAGCAAGAAGAAACAAACAACCAAAAAGAAAGACTTGTAGTGAATTTAGGCTCGGGGTGAGTAACCACTATAAGAAATGCCCGACACAACGGTGTTGAGAGGGTTTTCCGACAATAAATAAATTTGTAGTCAAGACGCCATTGAGTACAGGGGAGTCAGGTTCGTCCACGGGAGAAAGTCATGTACCAAAATTTCTTCTTACTTAGAGTGCAAGTAAGAGAGAAAAGCAAGGATTTTTATCAAAGGAAAGAGATTTCTAAGGTTTAGAGTATCCCCACAACAACAATTATGCATGCCAAACATTAATGAAACACATAGATCATGCTTTTATCACAAAAAGGCGTCAACTTTCGTCAACCTAAGCAAGTAAATCAACTAACTTTCGTTCAATCAATAAACTTATTATCTAATCTCTTCTACTTTAACTAGGATAGATCCGCTATCGCTTCAAAACCCTAAATTGACTATTCTGATTCAAAGTTTATGCTTTCGCTTCAACTATGAATGAGAAATTCCTATCAACTTTCGTTTCAAGGATTAAGAACAAGAGAATAGATTCATGTAATAAAAACAATCAAGACATGATCATAAACAAGCATGCACAACCATTGTTGGGTTCAACCCCAACCTTAGAGAGAGAGACTACTCACAAATCATCATAATTGAAAGCAAAACAATTGAATTAAGAAAGAAAGGCTTACAAACTGAATTCAAAACGAAACTTGTCCTCCAAGCAATCTTCTATACTCTATCCTCTCCACACGCCTCCTCTCTCTCTCTCTCTCTCTCTCTCTCTCTCTCTCTCTCTCTCTCTCTTTTCTCTCTTCCTCCTCTCCTCAATCGTGTGTTCAAAAACAAAGGCTAGAGAAGGGTATTTATAGATAAACTATTCTATCTAAGAGCTATCTATAAGGAAATAAATCTTCTAATAAGATATATCCTTTAAAACTATCTAATGACATAAAAGGAAATAGGATAAAAGCCTTTTAATTGCGCCGACTCGGTCTTCCCTACGATCCAGAGTGCCTCGGTACATGTTTTTAATTGCGCCGACTGGATTTTAATTAAAAGGCACTCTGGATCGTAGCGAAGACCGAGGCACTCTGGTTTTAGATAAATCTTGTTCAAATTTGAACCTCGATACCCAAGTTCAAATTTAAAGTTGAGAAATCATGTTGATGTTTTAGATAAAATCATGTTGATGTTTTTGTCTAAAACATCAACATGATTTCTCAACTTAAAATTTGAACAAGATTTAAGTAAGAAGCAAAGACCTTAGAATGGGCTTCGTGGGTAACTTGAGACCCATTAGCAACAACTCGGAAAACCGAGGTTGATAGGCGGTAAAGGCGAGGTCGTCTCGACATATCAAAACCAACAGATGCTCACAACAGATGGCAGACGGGAAATTAGAGGTGGTCGACAACTAAGGCTAGTGACTAAAAGCTTTGTAAGGTCGAACACCGATGACAAAGCACCGTTCTCACTCTTAAGCGATCCGTTCTCACTTTGAAGCGATTGAAAGGTGGAGTCTAAGGGTCGAGTCTAAAACAGAATGTTATCTCAGTCATCATCCACTGAAAAAGAAGGGGAGACGAGACATGTTGGCCGGAGAAAAGACTCAAGGAGGTGTCGAAAAAGCAGAACAAGGGATAGAAAACGGAGAGGAAAAACGCATCGTCAACAACATAAATATAAGGTTAAAAAAGAAAATCAAAGGTAAAAAAAGTCACAAAACCAAATTACCCTACAAACACTCATAATATCAAGCCAAAAAAATATGGGGGCTTAGCTTCTTCTAACAAAAAAATTTGATGAAGCCATAATCGATTCGAGGAAACAAAAAGGTCTGACAAATTAGCATTCTAGGGTTATTATTCCTTGAGTCTGACATAAAATTTGATCGAGCACAAAACACAAGTCAGAATGATAGAGATCTTGTGCATTTTCGGCATGATTTGAGTCTTTTCGGCGGTGCCTTCATGGCGGTACATTTTCGGCAAATTTTGCTCTTCCTCACTCTAGAAAACTAGAGAGAAGAGAGCTTCTCCACCCTTCCTAATATTTGTGAAGACATTACACAACACATGTAAATTTTGCTCTTCCTTACATAGTACTCCCTCCGTTTCGTGAAACTTGTCTTTTTAGCCTTATTGTTTTGTTTCATAGTTCATAACCGGATATCCAATCCGATCCGGCTAATCGGATCGGATATCCGCAATAAAATTTTCTCTAAAACCATATCCGTATCCGATCCGGGTATACCCGGATATCCGATCCGTATAGCTCGAATCGGATTGGATATTTGTGGCGGATATCCGAATATCCGAATATTCATATTTTTATATTTATTTTGTATTTAAGTTCCAAATAATTTATTCAATCGGTAAATTTCACCCAAAAATCATGATCTAAATAATCATCCGCATAAAAGAAAGAGAAAAAATAATTTAAAAAAAAGGGGTGTTAAATATAGATTTAGGTTTTCTTTATCGTTAATTTTATTCGTGGGGTGAAATATATTAAAAATAATTAAAAAAACAAACAAAAAAGGGTAGTACTAGAAAGTCGAAGCACATAAAACTACTTGGACTATTAAACTTTTTGTTATTTTACAAAATATATATGTAAAGTATTATACTCCCGGATAACTGGGGGGTTTGACGACCCGATCCGTATCCGATCCGGTAATCCGGCTAATTTTCTCGGATCGGATCGGATCGGATTCGGATAATTTCCAATGGATTCGGATTTTTGCGGATCGGATCGACGGATCTCCGGATCGGATATTTTTGAACCCCCCTAAGCATATGTCCTTTTAGCTATTTTGGTTTCTACTTTACATATTTACCCTTGTAATTATTGATATGATATTAATAGTGGTTTTCAATAAAGTAAAAAGTAAGTAATAAATGAGGTATAATAGTATTTTTGATAACTTTCTTAATTAATGTGTAAATTGTTAAAAGGGCAAGTTTTAAGAAACGAAGGAAGCATTATTTTAATATTTTTTAAAAATATTTATGTTCCCATAAATTTACAGAACATTTGGTTCTCATTGAAAAAAAAGAACATTATTTTGTAAAATTGCAATTTTTTTTTGATTGGGTAAGAATTTGAGTCTCCACAAGTACTGTTTGAGCTCGCCTAGAGCATCCACTAGGGATGAGAACTGGTTACTAACCAATTCTAGAGAAGAATGGGCAAACCACCGCTCATAAGATTCGAAACGGTGATCTTGGAGTACTATGCTTAAGGCCTAACCATTGAACCAAATGCTTGAAGGCATGTTGTAATATTGCAATGATTGTTGGCACTATCAGTTTAGCACCAAATTTTCCTAAAAATTACTCAAAATATTTTTCTCTCTGGAAGAGCTCCCATGTACATTCTCTGTTCCAAACCCACCACTGTCATAAATATTAGGAAGGGTGGCCTTTGCCAGGAAATTACACAAACACGTGTAAATTTTGCTCATCCCTCTAAACCTTGTTTGGTTGGCCTTTGAGTCATTGGGCTTCGAAATAAAAAGTTTGGGTTCTTTTAGGACATTGGTCCAACAAATCAAAATGATATATATAAGGCCCGTTAAAAAACACCATTTATTGGCTTTCCATATTTTCATAAGGCCCATTAAAAAACACCATGTATGGATAAACTGATATGGAAGGGTCTCCTTCAAAATGGGGCCACGAAGTACCCGGTTCGGATGTAGAGCGGGTGTCCGACCGATCGAACCGGGCGAGCCAAAAGGCAAGACCAAAAAAAAATATAACTCTTTTGAATAATAATTTTATCTAGCTTTATGGGTAGAACCTATATGGATAATAATTTCATTGTCTTTTCTTTTATCACAAAGAATTTACCTTGATGACAAATCTTGGACTCGTGAGTCGTGACCTAACTGACAAGAACCACAAATTAAGTAAATCGGTTTAATTTCACCTAGTGGAAGGAAGAATGATGATACTTGATTTTTTATCTAAATAAAGAAATAATTTTATAGTTTCTGAAACAAGCTTTGCCTCCAAATTTTCACTCTTAACTCACTTTAGCTTATTATTAATTATTATTAATACTGTAGGTAGTAAGATTTTCTTCTTATGAAAATCGCTATCAAGAATCAACCTTTGTTTTCAAGATCGTGTGTGGCTTTAAGAACAGTAAGGTCATTCCAAAATGATTAGGTGAGACAAATTGAGTTATATAATTGGGTAACTTTATTAAGATTAATTAGGTTATTTAAGCATCCCAAGTGCCCAACCATTTGAGATTAAAGCTTATGAAACTTGATCCAACGATTTTTTGATTTATATAAAATATAAAATTTGGATCGCGTATTTTCATATGGTCTGGTGAGATGATGGGGTCAACCACTCAACGGCAAGACAAAATTTGTATTCTTCACACGACGTCTTGTGCTTCGTGGCTTCATTCCCGCCCTGTTTTCACTCTTTCATCAATTCTCCCATTTTTTTTTTTACAGCAATAAAATTTTGAAATAAACAAACTATTCACTCCTTTTGAGTTACATCTTCAAAAGTAGGACAGTGATTTGAAATACGCGGTATATGTTTCTACCTTTACTGCTTATACGTGTGTATCCAACTACCCATCTTATTAAAATTCGAATCTCTGTCTCAAAATACTAGTATGAAACTATTAAATGTCATCTTAGTATCTTACGAACTTAAACTGTTGTTTCTCTGTCATCTTAGTCATTCTTAGTTTCTTACTTGTTATAATTCACTCTATTTAAAATTTAAAGTGGCGTCGTCATATGCATTGGCATATATACCCAATTAATTAGCAGATGTAATTAGATGAAGTGTTTCTCCAACAAACTCGAAGGATGTACCATGACAAACAAGACCAAGATTGGACAATACTCCAAAACCCTAGGCTCCTACTTTAATTTCACGAATTAATATAATGGAGAGAGTCAAACAAATTCCAACTTTGGAACTTATGTTCACCTTTTGGCTATCAAGCCCTCCTTTTTTTTTCACTTTTAATTGGGTGCTTAAAAAGTTGCAATGCTTATTAATTAATGGATCAATTAACTAATTCCACACTATTTTATATACAGTATGTAACTCTTTATATATAATATATGCACCCACCAGTCTATATATATCAGTGATAGCAAAGAGAAATTTAACAAATCTCTCTAGCTAGCTTGTAGGTGCATTGTGTCACCTTGAATTCTCTTCAGAAAACGCGATCATGCGCGCATATATAGCCTCTTGATCGATTCGACGACATATTCGATCAACTTGCTTGAGCTTAAGAGAATCGAAAGAGTGATCAAGATTTTCAAGTGCAGTTGTGCACATTATATTATATAGATTGGCACTTAACGTACATCCATTGCGGTCATGTGCTGGAATTGCTTAGTATATCTCATCTTCATGTGCTGCATCCTCGTACACTCGTGCAATGCTCGACATCATCACCATAAGGTTCGTCCTCGTACTAGCTTCTCTTTCACAGTTTTTAATTAGTACCCAAGCGCAAGTCAAGCAAATTAATTATATAGATTGAGATTCAAATTTCAAACATATGATAATCTTAATACTGATTTTGTATGAAGGGTAAGGATTTGAGATTTATCGATACAAGAGGAAGAGAAACAATAGTGGACCAACCAAACCAAATAATGCAACACAGAGTTCAAACCAAAGCCTCTCTATACGAATTTGAATCAAGCAAGAAGAAGGCTTCTGGGTTTAGGGAGGACAATGTTTCGTCCAAGAACGTTGTTGTATCTTGGCGGCTGCCGGGGAAGAAGCACGACCAACACCCTGGGGTTTATTCGGATTATCCCAAACCTAGACCTCGTCCTCCTACCCATAATTAATCACAATTTTTCATGGTTTTCTTCATCATGTACGTTATTTTATGTATGCTCTACGTATATATTGGAGTATTATTATTACACTACGATTTTTTGTACATCGAATTCCATCACTATATATTTGTTGATTTATTTATTATTGTTTGTCTCTCATAAGTTGCTTGATTTATGCGTACGTACAGAACAATAAATTCTACCCAAGCGACATATACATGACCAATTTCAGGGTCAATATTCAGTAGCATCACGGATTATTAATTAACTCTAGAAATATGAAGCTTAGGTAAGTGTGGTTCAAATTCATAGAAACATTGAGGAATGAAATATTCAAATCGAATTGGATTTTTCTCATGTGCACACTTTAACTTGTTATTCATCATTGTAAGTTGTAACCCCCATGATGAATGATCAACCAAAAGCGAGACTGGATAAAATGGACTCACTTTGAAAACTGACCATCAACAGCGGGCGCCCTATGAAAATGGTTTCACCTAAAGCATATTGCCATCAAGTATTCTATTACGAAACTAACTATCATCAGAAGCAAGATTCCATAGCACAGCTTGCTGCCTTCTTTTTGTTGTTTCATTGGCATCTCCTGTCAAATGAAACAATAATAATTCAGATCATGAAGATCTACAGTATTCATTCAAGAGACTCCATGCCATAAAGATCTACGTACATTGACGCACAAAGTATAACAAGTAAATATAATGTAGGAAGAAGTTCACACCTCTACTTTTGTGTCTTGGCAAACAAGTCCGGTCTCTAAATCCTGGAAAATCAAAAAATTATATTATAGTCATTAGAATCTCCAGCAAACACAGATGCCTGAAACCAATATCATGCAAGATCAAATCAATTGAAATAGCAACACACACTCTATATATTTTTCCAAGTTAATCACTAAGAGACACAAGAATTTTGCTCTTGATCACCTCGTACAATTTTCGCTGACAATCAACTATGACTTTTGCCACCTGAGATATTTATACAAACCAAAAATATGCATAAGGTACTAGTATATATAATTAATTACACTCCAAAAACATCTTAAGATGACTCTGTGATATCATATAATTTACATTGTTGAGTAGTGACCTCCAACAATTGAACAAGTCCACATTCTGAATCTGAGATGCTTCTTCTTGTGGAGAATTAGCGCCAACAACAACTACCCTTAGCTTGTAGGATTGAATCTCATCTTACGAGTACCCCCTAAACTAAAAACATAGTGATATTAAAACATAAACAATCAATCAAAATAGCAAATTTAAAAGTTTTTTTTTAAAATTCTCTTACCATTTCTGATGTCACCTCCCCAAAATTCTCTCCATTCTTTGGAGCTATAGTCTGAATGAGAAGCTTTTCTTTCAGCATTAATCCAACAGGTTCTCCATTCTTGGTTACCCGGTGAACTAATTAATTAATAACACCCAGATACATGTCATAAAAAAATTCAGACAGACATAAAAATAAGGGAAATTCCGGATGGTACCCTCGAGTTTTTGGCTTTTCCGAATGGTGCCCTGAAAAAAAACTTATTCCGAGTGGTACCCCTGAAATTTTGCAAAAGTCCGGCTATTACCCTTACCTGCAAATTTTCCTTAGTTTATAACTAAATTAATATGTTTTTAATGAAAAAATATATTTTTGTATTTAATTAAATTAAACACAATTTTACTTTAATAACAATGAAAGTAAATCATATAAAAATATTTTAAAAATTTATATATATATATTTATCAAGTAGATTTTATGTTGTATAATTCAAAAAATTTAAGTTAAAATTAAAAATATATATTATTTATGTTAGAATAAATATATTGCAAGGTTAACATTTTCCATGTAGATTTTATATAGTAATTTTGATAATTTTTGAAAAGTTGATAGAAATTAAAATTTTAATGTAACTCAAAAGTACCATAATGATGTTCTATTAGTTTTTTAAAAAATTCAAAATTATTACATAAAACCTACATGCAAAATTTTAATTATGTAATATATTTATTTTAATATAAATATTATAATTTTTTAAATTTAAAATTTTTGAATTATACAACATAAAATCTACTTGAAATATATATATATATTTATATATAATTTTTTAAATATTTTTATATGATTTATTTTCATTGTTATTAAAGTAAAATTGTGTTTTAATTTAATTAAATACAAAAATATATTTTTTTCATGAGAAAACATATTAGTTTAGTTATAAACTAACGAAAATTTGCAAGTAAGGCTACTATTCGGAATTTTGTAAAAGTTCAGGGGTACCACTCGGAATAAGTTTTTTTCAGGACACTATTCGGAAAAGCCAAAAACTCGAGGGTACCAACCGGAATTTCCCTAAAAATAATAATACAGTAGTAGTAATCAGTTTTAACAATTATAAATTATACGTACTGTCGTATACTTACTTTCAACAACAAAGCAAGAAGCAGGTAAAATGAAATGACACCTTTATTGGGTCGAACACAATGTTTTTGCGGATGGGTCGTCTTAACCTAGTTCATATTTTTACACCCAATTTGTTAAATCAATTTTAATTCCCAAATGAACGTTAGTATGTTACATTACATTACCTTGAAAGCGATGGTCTGTTGAGTCTTGTTAGTCAGTGTTATGGAGCATTTGCAATGCTTATTCGGCTCACCTTCACATTTGCAAAAAAGACATTCAAGAAACAGAGCGAAAGTCAGATAGCAGCAGATTAAGAAAGCAAAACAGAAATTAACGAAGATAGACATGGACTTGTAAGGGGAATTTACAAGCGAATTTGAGTTCAGAGGGTTCGATTTTTAGAAATCTGGCCATCGTTTTTTAGTAGTGATGCTGATGGACTCACAACTGTTGAAGGAAGATATGGCGGATTAAAAATAAAATTAAAGGGATAGAAAATAAGAAAATGTGAGTTGTAGAAGAGATAATTAAGGGTGCTATAACTGATTAGTTTGATCGGGTTTCACGCCTCATTTCGTATCTTGGAGGAGGAGATATCAGAGATGCAAAGACGGTGAATGATACACTAGGGTTCCTAGCGTACCAATGAATTATGACCCAAGAAACCGGAAGGGGAATGGCCACGCGGTCCGAGGCAGGGGGAGACGAAAGGGGAGAAGGAAGACAGAGAATTAGGGCAGAAGAGATTTTATTTCTTGGATAATCCTCAACTTTAGCTTACAAGGGTTTATATAAGCTATGCCCTACGGGTTCAATAAAAGCGACTCAGAAAAGAACCCGAAAGAAAACCTGAGAAGGGAGTAAAACTCCTATTTAAAAATTACAATAACTAAACAAATATTCAAACTAAAATAAATTAATCTCTAAATTTAGACGGAACACGCCGTTCCCGAACTGATCTCCGTATGACCTGGGTCTGAACCGTATCAGTGAAAATGTCGCAAGAGGTATTAGAGTTAATATTATGTAATTTATCTTTGCAACACTACCTCGTTCTTTCTAAGCTGCTACGTAAACCTTCAAACTAGTAAATAAAACACCTTGTTCTCATCACATTTTACAAAAGAGTCCCCCAAATTCTTCTTCCTTCTTTCTCTTGCTTCTCACGTACAGAAACATTATCAAGTAATAAAGATTGAGTTATCTTGCAAGATTTTGTTCTCTTTTGTTTTTTATTTTTTATTTAAATTAATTAAGTTATCATATTCCATTGTATTGTATCATTTTAAAGTCTTGGATAACTTCGGTTTTAGTCTTTATAGGAGTTATTATCGAGAGGGGTATTACAACATTCCTTTTGACGGACCTATTACTAGATCAAGACGAGTCAAGAAGTTGAGGTAAGCTTCGAAGCCTCTTCTAGCTCGTATCCGGCTATAGCGGACGAGCCTAGATGGGTTACTTCTGTTCACCATGTTCAAGCTTGACTTGGACAAACTCACATGCAAGAGTTGTGATAGGCTAAAAGTCATCGTTCCTTATCAAAAATAAATCCCTTACTAAACTAAGTATAGTCGGTAAGTCAAGGTCGAACCCAAAGGAATCTTGTGTTCCTAAGTTAATGCTTTTATCAACTAGAAAAATAGAAAAGTAGATTTAGGTTGAATTTCTAAATCTAAGAAACAAAGCAAATAACAAACAAGCAAACAGGTTGGTTTGAATCAAGTAGAGAAAGCAATTTCATTGAATAAACAAACTGATTCCACTTTGTACTCTCTCACCTCCTCTGGCCTTTATATTGCTCACTATAACTCATTGACGAGATGATTGTGAATTGCAGTCTCACTATAACTCACGTACATAAGCATTTTTTTTAAATATTTAACTCCTAAAAGGTTATATATAGAATACATATTGTACAGATAATTAAAAACATAACCACCAAGTAAAATAATATTTATTTTGAAATTCTAATCGAGCGATAATATTTTGAATATAAAGCTGATAACTTTATTGTTGTTCAAGTGTATTCTTATAATATAAAATTAAATAGATAGTTATTGGTTAACGAGAAAACCGAACCAAAAATTCGTTTAACAAATCTTTGATTAACCGAGATTAAAGGGTCGATTTTGATTAATAATTTTAATTAACTGAAATTATGGTTAACCATTCAGTTAACCAAAATCATATAAACTCTATCCTAAATCATATTCCTAAATCCTAAACTTCACTAAAAATCTACAATAAACCCTAAACCTTACTCAATATCCTACCTTATGACTTGTCTTAAATGTTACCCTAAACACTAGACCTTATCTAAAACCCTACCCTTAAACCATACATCCAAACCCTATACTATATTACAAACCACATACCCAAACTTTAAATCTCATTCAAATTCTACCCTAAACCATAATATTTACCATAAACCTTAAACCTTACCCCAAACCCTAACCATAAACCCTATCACTTACCAAATATTCTTATTCTATGATTTATCTTAAATCATATCCTAGATAAACGTCGTAGGTGTGAGAGTAGTTTGCGTATGTCCAATCTTAAAACGTTCATAACTTTTTGCTCGGGTGTCAAATTTGAGCTTATTACCTATCAAATCGAATCTATCGATGAGAGGAACATATATATGTAAAAAAATATTGGATTGGGTAAGGAAATCGCACCATATTGCATCACGCTTCGTGAAGCTTGTCATTTTTACCTCCTTTGTAAAAAATCCGCTCGAGTATCCATAGATGGCTCGCATTATGAAGCGACTCGCTTCATGAAGCGAGCCAAATCTTGTGTGCGGGGAAAAATATGTTTGTATATATCCTCAACCTTTTTCTAGAATAAATCTGAGGTAGTGGAAAAAAGGCGGAGAGGACCACCGGTCATGACGACAGAGGGGTTTGTTCGAGTGAGGTAGAGAGGGTGTGGTGTCGAAGATTGTGTCGGTTGGCTCGCTGCGAGTCAAGCCGGTAAGAGGCGGATCTGGTGCGGGTCAAGCCAGTAAGGGGTGGATCTGGTGTACGTGGGTCGATCCGGCAAGCGGCGGTTCAGTCGGATGGTGATGGTCGAGCCAACGACGTACCGGACGAACCTGAAGGGATCATGGTGAGGTCAGATTTGGTAAGTAGACCCATGAGTTTG
The DNA here is from genome assembly GCA_964016875.1 of Fallopia convolvulus. Lineage (NCBI taxonomy): Eukaryota > Viridiplantae > Streptophyta > Magnoliopsida > Caryophyllales > Polygonaceae > Fallopia > Fallopia convolvulus. The sequence goes on along the minus strand of OZ024718.1, from coordinate 61,589,307 downwards.
TATGGTGCATTCTAGAAATTGTTCGATTTCACCCTTTTGTTCAGATCTTGTCTCTTTCCAAGGAGTATTACTTGGGTATCTTTCTCTTTGTTTATTGTTTGAAGATTTCCTTAAAAATTACTTCGTAGAAGAGGGGTGAAGAGGTTACTGTTGAGAGGGTTTTATTGACAACAAATAAATTTATAGTCAAGACCCCACTGAGTATAGGGGAGTCAGGATCGTTCCACGGGAAGCACGGTTGTTTGTCTATCAAAATACTAAGGAAAATAAAACAAAACAAAACAACACAACTCAACTACGACCAACCTCGTTAACGACTTTGTCAGGGTCGTTAACGAACCTGGGTTAACTACGAAAACACACTAACGACCTAAGAACAGGTTCGGTACCGAGGAAGCGAACTCAGTAACGAATATAATCGAAGAAATTCAAATAAAAACAAAAATCTAGGACAAGGGTCACCACAACATAGCCATGCATATAAACTCGTAAGAAGATAAAGATCATGCCTTTAAATAGATAAATTCATCAACTTTCGCTGATTAGCAAGCAAATCAATTCATTCTCATAAACTAATTCACTCAATCACTTGTTTTGGATCTAAAGCTCGAAACTTTCGCAATCGAACAATATCAACATTCAAGTCTATAACTTTTTCTTTCAATCAAGTCAAGAACTCAAATTACCTCGATTCTCATCTAGGCATAAACACAACAAGCAATCTTAAAAATAGATAAAAGGCATTCAAACAATCTACTTACTCATAAAACCATGCATAACTATGTCGGGTTTAACCCCGACCCTAGATAGGAAAACTACTCACTACTCATAATTATAAAGCAAACAAATTCAATAAGAGAAAACATTGAAAACAAAACAACTACTTCAAATTAATAAGAAATATTGTCTTACAGAATTCAGAAGAAACCGAAAACAACAAGAATACCGAATCGAAAACACGTCAAACAACCTAAGCTTCACTCTCATTAGCCTCGGTTCTCTCTCCTCGACTCGTTCTCTCTCGGCTCCTCCTTGAACACGTCTGAACCCCCCTCTAGGTTAGAAAAGAAGGGTATTTATACTAATAAAGCTATCTAATAAAAAAGGCTAGAAGATAAAAACTTTCCTAAAAGATAGAAACTAACTCTAAAAAGATAGAAATAAAATCTAGAAAGATAACAAGACCAAAAATATAAAATATAATAACCCTAAAAACTCATTAAAAACCCTACCGACACGGAATAAGTTTCCGCACAGGGTCGGTAAACATCTCAACAAACTCTCGAAAAACTCTATCTCTAAACCTCGCTAACGATCCTTCACAGCCTCGTTAACGAGCCTGGATTTGGCTTTCTTCAATACTTCGACACTAAAAAGCTTGACTTCGACTTCTTTATCCTCGTATTCTTCCTTCTTCCACCATAGCACTCCATTCAGCTCCAAAAAGCACCGTTTCCTTGCTAAAACATACAAAAAGACACAAAACAGAGTAGCTTCCATACTTTTCACAAAATATGCAAACTCATCCAAAAACACACAAAACTAACTCTAAAACTACTAAAACTAACCCTAACAAACTAAGAAAACATGCTAAAAACTATACCAAAAACATGAATATCAAAATACCCCATACTTAGACTTGCTTGTCCTCAAGCAATCACTAAACACTAATCAAAACCAAACAATCATACTTATCAAGCCATAGCCATCATCTAAAAAGCAACTTCAAAAAACAGAAGAAAATAGCAAATGACTATTAATATCATCACACATATATGCACCAAATAGACATAAGAAAATACAATCCAACCTCACAAGGGATAATATGTTTTTGACTCAACCCTCAAGTGTTTAGGCTTATAAATTCAATCTCTCAACTCATCTTATATACAAAAACTCATAAAAATTGGAACTTATATCACCAAAACTTTCCACCTAAGATTTGTCAAAACAAGCAAATATCATCAAAAGAACTTAGGCTCAATGAAAAACTTCATAGAAGCTTCCCTTCGGCCGGGTTGTAATGGGGCTTGGTAAAGACAATAAGGCGTGGAAATATTTTGGTCATGTGGTGCTAATAATATTCGGGAATCAAAGACTCCTAAAAACTCACACTTACCAAAACTCTAAAAAAAAACAAATACCAAACTCACTCTTCAATATGCACTTCCTCTTTCACTCACCCAACATATCCTAGAAAGTCTTATAAAATAACTCAAAAGAATCTCTGATTTATCTATTAAACACAAATGCACATCTTACTTCTCTTCTTTCTTCTTTCTTTTTTTCTTTTTCATTTTTCTCTTTATTGCGCAGCCTCGTTAACGGACCAACTAGGTCGTTAACGAGCTTCATCGTGTATATTCCTTCATTCTTCTCGATAACTCCCCTTTGTGCATCCTTTATTACCAAGAGATCTTTCTTTTTACAACATAAAACAAGAGACTTCCAATCTACCCTTCCCAACAATCCCTTAATTTCAAAACCAATCATAACATATCACTCAACAAAACAGACCTCTCCAATCTAAGTCCTAATCCCCGGATAGGGTCAAGCTTATCTCGGCTAGGGAACAATTTTGTGGAGCTTAAAAATAAAAGGCTTTAGGCTTAAAATTGGCTTCAAAAAGAAGGATAATGTAAGGTAGGATAATGATTAATAAGGCTTATGAAAAAGTTCTCTATCATCTGATCTTTACAAGTAATGAACTATAAATCTTATATAGGTCTCAAGTAATAGATAACCATCACAATTCCAAGATATAATATGCATATAGAGAGTAAATCACACAAGAAAAGAAGAGGGATTTTTTATGTTCTCCCTATAAGGCCAAAAATAACTCACAAGGTCATTATTTTGTTGGACTGCATCCCTTATGCTAAAAAGTATACATGCTCAATTTCATCATATGCTATTCCTTCCTAAAAACAACTTTCAAAACAAGAATCCGGCTAAACTATCAAAGACATCCTTGCTAGGAATTATATGATCATGCTAGCAACTACTATCATAGAACCATAAGAAAGGGATATCTATCAATTCTAAAACTCTTTTTTTTTTTGGAATTTTAAAAAAATTTCAATTTTTTATGATTTTTATGGAATAAAGAGCTACTTAAAACAAATAAAACACATAAAACAAACACAAGACACAAGACAACAAGTTTTCTACCCTTTCCCACCCCATACTTAAAAATTACAATGTCCCCACTGTAAGAAAAAATAAAAAGAAGAAAAGAAATAGAAAAAAAATGAAAAGAAAAACAAGAAAAGAAAAACAGAAAAACTTACAAAGTCTTTAAAGCAGAAAACAAGAAAACTCTTCAAACTGAATCAGTGGTTAGGTGGTGGAAAGTAATGCTCGAAGTTCCCCATGAAGTCATACATCGTCCTCCAACGCTCTGCATCATCCACCTCTCTCTGCTGATGCCTCGTATCCTCAAATGCCATGCGAGCAGAATAGACACTCTCCTATCTATCCATCCTCCGATGAATATGTGTCTGCTGAAGGTTAAGCTGTTGCATCTGAGCTGAAAGATCTTCGGCCCATGGTGGTGGGATACTTGATCCAGTGTACTCGGGCTGAGGAGGTGGTTGGTAGTGAGGCTGGAAGTGGTCTTGGTAAAGCACTAGGTTGTATGACATGATACCGTAAGAATGAGAATCGATAGGTGGCTGCGGGGGATCGGTAGATGCTCTCGGTGGGTCGTTACCGTCTTACCGAAGTTGTGTGCCTCGGTAGGAGCATCGGTAGAGGCCTCAAAGTGGTCGCTAACGACCCTGGTTGGCTCGTTAACGAAGACATTGGTGCCCAGAACTTCTGTATTGAGGTCATCCTCCTCGATGTCGAGCTCCTCTGTACCTCCCTTGGTAGTTGCCTGCCTCTTCAGTCTCATCTTCATCATCTTCGTCCATCTTTTCTCCCTCTCTCTCAAACCGTGACTCACATGGTCGGAGCGTAAGCTCATCTTGCGGCTTGGGCTCCAACGGGAATGCATGCCCCATCCATGCCTCGTACCAATTCGATACATAAAGCAGCTCCAACTTGTCTAGGGTGGGTGCAACATCTCGGCCTTGAACTTTTGTAATGTACCCATCCCGAACCTGAGTGAAAATACTGGAACTGAACCAATAGTTCCTGTTGAGCAGCTGAGCGTGGGCCGGAGTGTAGCGGGTGAGATCAACTCCAAGATTGGTCGCCAAGAGACTTACCAGATTCCCGCACCATACTTCCTTTGACTTGGTTGACTTCTCCACATAATATAGCCATTCGTACCCCAAGTTCAATGGGGCGGGCTCCTCAAAAAGAATAGTGCGGAGGCATGCAACTTCTATCCTTGTCGGCCTGTTCAGCTCTCTCTTAGGCCAGAATGTAGCGGCTAGGACTCGGAGAATGATCCTGAATATGGGGTTGATGATGCTTGCCCCGGATAGTGCTGCAGCGGAGGGCTCTACCTCCCCGGTGATGTAGCTCCAAGTCCTTGTCACCTTGTAATTCTTAAGGCTGTAATCTCGAGAAGGATTTGGGAGCTCCAGAATAGCATTGAACTCCGCCAAAGTATACTCACGGTTCACATTACCGAGCCTGAATCGAATGCGTCCCGCCGAAGTCTTCGTCGGGAAGCTCGACTCAAGAGTGGCTAGAAACTCGGATGTGAGAGCCGGAAAGTGTGGTAAATTCTCCTTCTTCAATAAGTGAGGCACGCCGAGAATAGCAAAGGCCTCCTTGACATCATCGTAGATCCGCATTTGCTTTGCACTTGACCTCGAGAACCACCTAGTGTTGTGGTCCTTGTCTAGTATGGCATTGTAGCGGTCCGCTTTTCCTTGAGTGCGCAAGATCACGTTGTCCATGCGAGGTGGAGATGGGGACCTCTGATTCCTCTTCTTCTTTTGGGCTCAGGTAGCGGCTCGGCTAGAACTTGCCATGTGGACCTACAAAAGTACGACTTTTCCAAGATAAGATCCACTCAAATAAATAGACAAGAGACCCCATACTTGGTCTCGGAATGCCTCGTTAACTGCCCAATTGGGGTCGGTAACGGGTTGGGACTGGTTGTTCAACTTTGATGATACGCAAGGTCGTTAACGAACCTGGGTGGGTCGTTAACGAGCCTGTATAAGAACCAGTCGAAAAATTTCCGAGTGTAAAGACTCTAAAATTTAGCAATGAATTAAGCATGCATCCCTCATAATCTTATGTAAGACACACAATCGGGTATATGCACCCATACTTACTCAATTACCCATCCCGAACATGCAATAGTTGCCCAAGAAACTCATGGTGAAGATCGAAACAATTCTAAAACAAGGTACTTCATGCTTTCCTAAATCAAATTGTAATGGAGAATAGAGCGAGAATAAACCCCTAGAAATCAAAATCAACCACCAATATATTAAGCAACAAACTTATTGAGCAAAAAACATGCCATTCGATCCTCTATGAACAAGATATGAAATTTCGACCCTATAAAACATGAATCATGCAATAGAGAGTTAGGGTTTAGAAATCATACCGATAGATTGAGAAATTGAAGAACAAAAGATTGAAAATTGGGTGATTAACGAGCTTGGATCTCGTCGATAACGAAAACCAGGGTGGCGGGCTTCGTTAACTGGGTGGGTCTCCGAAGTTCGGTGGCGATGAAAATTCCGATCGGTGGTGAAGCAAAACTGGTAGGGATCTTGGAGGATTTAGGCTTTTTGGATTGAGAATTTGAGAGTAGAATTTTGGGAGAGTTGAAGGGGTTTTATAGGAGAGGGGAGAGGGTAGGGGAAAGGTGAAAGGGGGCGGCACATGGGTAGATAGGAGATAGATTAGGGTTAAAAAAACTTACCTGCCCGTTTTGCCGAGTCGGGTCACCAAACCGGGTCGTTAACGACCCTGGGTGGGTCGTTAATGAGATGACGTAACCTTTCTTGAGTGATTTACGAACCCTACTCCTGCATCTTGTTAGCTTAAATCTATTCTTTCTACTTCTAAACTACAAAAGAAAACTAGGAAAGGAAAAAGAAGGAAAACTAAAACTATACTAAAAGCGGGTTGCCTCCCGTAAGCGCTATTTTTAACGTCGTCAGCCCGACGTTCTTACCTTGGCTCAAGGTGGCTCGTTTGCAGCTATGTTGGGGTCTTGAGGTACCCCATACTTAGCTTTGTAGGCATTATTGGCTTGAGTTACTAAATTTGGTCCTTTATCTTCTATCAATATGCCCGGTATTCCTACATAAGGGTTAGTGAAATCCGAAAACCAAGGTGGTCTGGACTCCTCTATAGCATATACAGTGGGGCACGGTGTAGGAACAAAGTATGAAAAAGAATCATAACCAACATTAGCGAATTCATGGTTAGAGTACACACCTGGATTATAGCTCTGCGTGTAGGACTCGGTAATGGGCCAAGGAGATTCGGTAGGGATTTGTGTGAGATTCTCGTCCATTTTGGTAGTTGGAGGAGGCTCGGTAGGAACAACTATGTCGAGTTTTGGCTGAGTCAACTCGATTTGTGCAGCCGCAGTTGGGTCATTAGCGTTTTGGTCCAGGCTGAATTCCAAGTGTTCTTCTCCAATATCAAAAGTAAGAAGTCCTTTCCGCAGATCGACCCTAGCACCTGTTGTAGCTAGGAATGGCCTGCCTAGGATAATGGGGATGTGAGGGTCTTCAGGCATATCGAGGATGATGAAATCATTCGGAATAAAGAATTTCCCAACTTGAATGGGATAGTCGTCCACGACTCCTGTAGCTTTTACGCATGATCCATCTGCCATGTAGAGGTTCATATCTACATGCTCCAGTGGTCCCATGTTGGCTTTCGACTAGATTGAGACAGGAAGTAAACTAGCACTGGCTCCCAAATCACATAAAGCTTTGAATTTGTGGTCGCCTATGCCAATTGTGATGGCAAACCTCCCTGGATCTCCTAGCTTTTCTGGTAGAGCAATAGATCGGACTTCATCTTGTAGCTCTGTGATAGATCTTTTCCTGCTAAAAATATCTTTCAAAAATTTCGTGTAAGCCGGCATTTCGCTTAGGGCCTCAGCGAATGGGATGGAAATATTAATGCCCTGGAGAATCTTTACGAAACGCTTGAACTTACTCTCAGTAGAGTCCTTTGATTTCTTAATAGGAAAAGGAAGAGATTTCACCATTCTCGGAACCAAGTCAGGCTCGAGAGGTGATGCTACCGGGTCGACACTAGGGTCGTTAGGTACCCTCGGTGGGTCATTATCGACCCTGATGGGGTCGTTAAGTACCCTGGAATGGAGAGGAGGGCTCGGATTAGAAAACTTACCTGGACCAGGGTCGTTGATGACCCTTGGAGCCTCGTCAGCATGGCGTGTCGGTTCGGTACTTGCTCTCGCTGGCTCGTTACCGAGCTGCACCGTGGCGTCCTCTTCAGTCTTGTCTTTAGCTTGGATACGCTACGGTAGTGTCTTTCCGCTCCTAAGGTGTACCGCCGCTATTTGTCCCTTAGGGTTCTCCTCGGGACGGCCCGAGAGTTGCCCTTGTGGTCTTGGAATCTGTGCAGCAAGGTTCCCTAGTTGAGAATCGACATTTTTCTTCCACACATCGAACTCTCCCCATCGTTTGTTTTGATTGTTAAGGTTGGCTTGAACTTCGTTAACCTTGTTATTTACTCCGTTAATGCCTTCCTGTAACCCTTGTACCCATGATGGTGGTTCTTGATAGCCTGGAGGTCGATATGGTACAAGTCTTCTATCCGGTGGAGGCATTGCATAGTTAACATTCGGATTTTGGTTGCCCCACGTTGGATAATTGTTCGACCAGTCAAAATTACTAGGTTGGTTTCTGTATGGGCCTCTCCTATAGTTCACTTCAGCATATGTCTCAGAGGCTCTTACCTGCTCTATATTAGTGCAAGCAGAAGTACTATGGGTAGAAGAGCCACACTCTTGACAAGATTGAGAGGATTTCAGAAAACTTACCTGCTTCTTCAGGCGGTTGACCTCGTCTTGCAGAAATTGATTTTTGACATCTGTGTCAACATCGTCCTTGTTAGGCATGTAGAGACGCTTCTGGGGCTGGGGAGTTTGCTGGGTACAATACATGGCATCATAGTTAGACAACTTGTCCAACAATTCCCATGCAGTCGTAGGTTCCATCTCTATAAAACCGCACGTTGTATGCGTGTTGATGCGGTTCTTTGTCTCTGCATTGATACCTTGGAAAAAGATTTCTTGGAGCACATATAAAGGTTTCCCATGAGTGGGGAATTGTCTAAGCATTTCTTTAAATCTTTCCCATGTTTCAACGAAAGTCTCATTAGGCAGCTGGTGATAGGAGGTGATATGCTTTCTCAACTCTGCTGTCTTGGCAGGAGGGAAAAATTTTGTAAGAAATTGATCATACAAAGTTTTCCAAGTCTTGATAGACTTTGAAGGTAAGCTCTTCAACCAGCTCAAGGGCTTTCCAGTAAGAGACCACCTGAAAGCTTTTAATAGAACATATTCAAGTGAGACACCGTCAGCAGCTATGGTGTCACATAAATCAAGAAAATTCCTAATATGTTCCATAGGGCACTCAGAAGGTTTCCCTTCAAACTGAGCCCGTTTGATCAAGGATATAAACTGAGACTTAATCTCAAAAGGTTTCTCTATCTCTGGAAGCACAATTGGAGACTCTGGCACCCTCAATTCCGGATGCATGTAGTCTTTGGCAGTCCTCGGATAGGCGTTCAGTTCTTCTTGTAGGCGAGCACTGTTGACTCGTTGACGCTCAGCCTCGGCAGCAGCGGCTTCTTTCTCGATTTTTAATGCCTCCATCTTCCTCTGTAGTTTGGCCATCTGACGAGTCAACTCCTCGGGTGTAGCCATAGCTCGGTTTTCTCGGCGTCTACGGTGCAGAGAACGTTCAGGTTCAGAATAGTAATCGACGTTGTCAAATTCGAGCCTTCGACGTCCAGCTGGCATACGCTGAGAAAACAGACAAAGAAATCAAAAATTAAAAACAAAAACGAGGTCGGGCTATTCCCAGACCCACAGATAAACAAACAAACACTGTTGCTTCCCCGGCAACGGCGCCAATTTGTTGGTAGGGTTTTATTGACAACAAATAAATTTATAGTCAAGACCCCGTTGAGTATAGGGGAGTCAGGATTGTTCCACGGGAAGCACGGTTGTTTGTCTATCAAACTATTAAGGAAAATAAAACAAAACAAAACAACACAACTCAACTACGACCAACCTCGTTAACGACTTTGTCAGGGTCGTTAATGAACCTGGGTTGACTACGAAAACACACTAACGACCTAAGAACAGGTTCGGTACCGAGGCAGTGAACTCAGTAACGAATATAATTGAAGAAATTCAAATAAAAACAAAAATATAGGACAAGGGTCACCACAATATAGCCATGCATATAAACTCGTAAGAAGATAAAGATCATGCCTTTAAATAGATAAATTCATCAACTTTCGCTGATTAGAAAGCAAATCAATTCATTCTCATAAACTAATTCACTCAATCACTTGTTTTGGATCTAAAGCTCGAAACTTTCGCAATCGAACAATATCAACATTCAAGTCTATAACTTTCTCTTTCAATCAAGTCAAGAACTCAAATTACCTCGATTCTCATCTAGGCATAAACACATCAAGCAATCTTAAAAATAGATAAAAGGCATTCAAACAATCTACTTACTCATAAAACCATGCATAACTATGCCGGGTTTAACCCCGACCCTAGATAGGAAAACTACTCACTACTCATAATTATAAAGCAAACAAATTCAATAAGAGAAAACATTGAAAACAAAACAACTACTTCAAATTAATAAGAAATATTATCTTACAGAATTCAGAAGAAACCGAAAACAACAAGAATACCGAATCGAAAACACGTCAAATGACCTAAGCTCTCTCCTCGACTCGTTCTCTCTCGGCTCCTCCTTGAACACGTCTGAACCCCCCCTCTAGGCTAGAAAAGAAGGGTATTTATACTAATAAAGCTATCTAATAAAAAAGGCTAGAAGATAAAAACTTTCCTAAAAGATAGAAACTAACTCTAAAAAGATAGAAATAAAATCTAGAAAGATAACAAGACCTAAAATATAAAATATAATAACCCTAAAAACTCATGAAAAACCCTACTGACACGGAATAAGTTTCCGCACAGGGTCGGTAAACATCTCAACGAACTCTCGAAAAACTCTATCTCTAAGCCTCGTTAACGACCCTTCACAGCCTCGTTAACGAGCCTGGATTTGGCTTTCTTCAATACCTCGACTCTAAAAAGCTTGACTTCGACTTCTTTATCCTCGTATTCTTCCGTCTTCCACTATATTTATAAAAATTATACTATATGGATAACGAAATTTGTAGAATGTATAGTTAAAATTGATCATTTTAACAATTATGATTTGTCGTATGGATATTAACTTTATCTTGAAAGTTTTTTCATTATTCTAATATTTAATTATCAATTTGAAAATTTGGTACGAGTTTTCATTATTTTTATCTTTGCACATGTTTATTATATTGTAAATGATAGTTTTTTGTGGATAAGATAGGTATAATTTTTTATAAATATCCTTAGCTATATCAATTTAATCAAATTTAACAAATACAAAGAAATAATAAAATAATTCTATCCATATGTATAACACATAAAAATACTAATTTAATATATTAGAGAAAAATAGATAAGTTTTTTATCCATAAATATGATAAATATAAAATTATTTTTTATAGCTTTTCTATCTATAAGTATATTTTTAATATTAAGTTTCTATCAATAAATATCAAAAATATAAAATAGTAATTTAATATCCCAACTATCCTTTTTTACTTCAAAATCCCATAATAAATTAATTTAATATCTCTAAATGAAATAGATAACTTTTATATCAATAAGTATAAAATATGGACCATATTTTAATTTATGGGTTTTCAATATTAAATTTTCATATTATTTTATATTAACTTTTTATTAAAAATTATACCAACGTTTTTAATTAGAATGAACCATATTTTTAATCATGTATTTTTATATTAATTTCGGATTTTTATATTAATTTTTTGTTTATAAGTATGTTAATGTTTTTAATGAATATTGACCGTATTTTTTATATTAATTTCGAATTTTTCAATATTAATTTTCTATGCTTAAGAATGATAACTTTTTAAATTTTCATCCATAAATATGTCAGGTTTTATATATTAATGTTCTATCTATAAATATGATAGTTAAATACAATATTGTCATTAAATTTTAGTTTCAGTCACCATAGTTTTAGACTTTTAGTTACAAAATTGTTTATATTAATATTGCATCCATAATTATGCCCATATTTTTTTATTTAATATGGACCATGTTTTTAATGCTAGAATTTATATTAAATTTAAGATATTTATAGATTAATTTTACAATCACAAATATGACAACTTTTTAAATTTTCTATCCATAAGCATGATGATTTTTTATACCAGTTTTATATTTATAAGTATGACAAATTTTTTAATTTATATGTTATTTAATATTTTATTTTTTACAATATATTAATTTTCTATTCATAAGTATGTTGATTTTATATTGCGGATACCTTAATAAATAAATAAAAAATTATTGATCCCTTAATGTTAAACCAATTAATAGGGTCAGTTCAGTCAAGTTTAGGCTCGGTCATTTCAGGTTCGGTTGAGTACAAGTTCATGTCATTAAAATTTACGAGTTGATTGGGTCAATTCATTGCGTTTTTGTGCGGATTCGGGTCAATCCAATGAGTTAAGAACGTCAAATTTTGTATGATTATTACATAAATATTATAAATAACATTTTAAGAATAAGATAATATTTGTATTCATTTTAATAATAAAAGATATTATTATAATTAACTTAAATATTTATAATACTATTTTATTATATAAATTATAATACCTATATCATATTTAAATAATATATTACAATTTTTATTTTAAAAAGTCCCCGGGCAAGCCCGGGTCATTAACTAGTTAATATCTTGTTCCATAAATATAAATCACACACAGCCAGCCATCCACCGCCAGTTATGTGGGCCACCAATTCTTCCAAAATAATGTAATGCAGTACACTCTTTCCATTCATAAGAGATATGCGTGGCCCGTCCAGTTCAATGCCTTGCCAAACAAATTAGAGCAAACCAATATTTGATCCAGCCCAAAATCCGAAATTGCTCAGCCCATATCCAAGTCTTGGGTCCATATTTTTGCAAGTTCTTAAAATAGTCTCCAATATCTCCAAAAATAGCTCCAAATACCTGAAATACAATAAAACACTAGTGTAGATTCCGAATGCATAATAAAATAAAATAAATATAGAATATGCAAAATATGCATGAACCTGACCTAAATTAATATGCAACTAGACCCCTAAAATATGACTAAATTAAGCGTTATCAATCTTGGAGCTAGAGTTATGGAAGGAAATATTAACCGGACCACACAAGCCAATAATCGGACCAACCGACCAACAAAGAAATAGGAAAAAAAAAAGATGCCAAAGATTCTATGTTATCCTCTACGATCAAACCTCCGAAAAAACAATCGTCCATATCGCTCGTATCTTCCAAAGATATGGAGGTTAAGAAAGACCAGTTGATTACGGAAAGCGTGATCAATAAGCAAGCCAAACCTAACCCTAAAAACGGTCCTCTCTCTAGCGACGAGTCCTCACTTCCCCCGACCCTTACCACCGTTCAACCACCAAAACCACCAGCTATCGCTCATGAACCACCACCACCAGATCCCGTTTCTAAGAGTAGAGACCACGCTTGTCCTCAATAGGTCAAGTACGATGGTCTCAAACCGCCCGATGAACCCCTAACACATGATGCTTCCGCGACTAGCAAACCAAATGATAATGGAATTTCTTCCAATGCAAACGGAGACTCAACCAGTACTGTGTCGAGTCTCAATGCCCCCACAACTCAGTAATGCGATGCTTTGCATCGCAAGAGCGGTTGTAGCCTTTGCAGTCCGATCTAATTCTATGAATGCCCCGATTTTTGGGAACTTCATCAATTCTGTTATGTCCATGAATAACCTCAATTTACTCATCTGGAATGTTCGTGGCGCGGGAAGCGCAAATTTTATGGCTTCTATCAGAGATTTGATCAGAATTCACAATCCTTCTGTGTTTGCTTTGTTTGAACCAAGAATCAGTGGAGTACGTGCGGATGATGTGTGTAGACAGCTGGGTTTCGACGGTGTTTTATGTGTGGATGCCATTGGTTTCTCGGGTGGAATTTGGCTTATTTGGAGGACAACTGAAATTCTTCTCATTCCTTTATCTTTGACCCCATAGCATATAACAGTTGAGGTGGTGCGAAGAGATGAAGAACCTTGGATGCTTACTGTTGTATATGCATCTCCAGATCCTAATGATCGTGTGCAATTGTGGGATAATCTCTCTATTTTGGCTCGCACAAATAATCGTCCATGGCTCATTTCGGGTGATTTTAATGCTACTTTCAACTCGAGTGAAAGATCTAGTTCCTCTGTTGGGTCTAATAGAGCCTCATCTGTTTTTTCTGAATGGGCTGAAAATCTACAACTAATTGACATGGGTTTTGAAGGACCGCACTTTACTTGGTCGACTGGTAATACCCCGGCCACGTATAAAGCAGCTCGACTTGATCGAGCACTTTGCAACGATGCTTGGCGCCTTTATTTCCCGAAAGCGACTGTCAGACATCTGGTCACTACTCACTCCGATCATTTGCCCTTACTTCTTAATGCTTCCTTGACTGAGCCGATCCAACTTCAAAATCGCCCTTACAAGTTCCAAGCTGCGTGGTTGGGTCATGAAAATTTTGAACCTTTCCTTCGGGAAAATTGGGAGAACAATGGCAGGCTAATTGATTCACTACAACAGCTCTCAAGTTCTTTGGGGAGGTGGAATAGAGATGTTTTTAGGAACATTTTCTTCAAAAAAAGGAAAGTTGTTGGCTCGCCTCAAGGGTGTTCGGAGAGCGCTGGGAAACTGAATGTCGCAATGGTTAATTTGAAGGCGACAAATGCTTTGGTTCCAGAAATCAAGATCAACATTCCTAATTGAAGGCGACAGAAACACAAAATTCTATCATCTTTCCATTGTCTTCCGGCGCAAGGCAAACAAGATTACTACTCTGCAAGATGATGGAGGTAATTGGGTCACAGACAACAACATTATTAAATCCATGGTTCTCTCTTTTTTCTCGGATTTATTTTCCGCTGAGTCCATGGAACCGAATTATTCAACTATGTCTCCCCTGATTAGCTTTCCAGCCCTTAACGATGACTTACTCATGAACCTTGGTAAGCCTTTTGCTGTTCAAGAGGTCTGGGATGCTGTACAAATGATGGCTCTGTTCAAAGCACTAGGCCCGGACGGTTTTCCCGCCGTCTTTTATCAGCGTAATTGGGCAATTGTCGGTCCAAAAGTCACTGAGAGTGTTTTAAACATGCTGAATGATGGTGTTTTTGAACCAGATATGTGCAATGCTCTCATGCAGTTGATTCTGAAGGTCACGTCACCCTCATCGGCTACTCAGTTTAGACCGATATCCCTCTTGAATGTCACGTTCAAAATGGTTACAAAAATGATTGTCAACCGGTTAAAGCCAGCTCTTCCTCTCCTTGTTTCTCCCGCACAAGCCAGCTTTATTCCGGGAAGACAAATAAACGACAATGTGGTTGTCGTTCATGAAGTCCTACACTCGTTTGGTTCAGCTTCTAATAGAACTAAAATGATGATGATTAACGTTGATCTCGCGAAAGCATATTGATAGCTTGCATTTAGGTATAGTTTAGGATGCATATTTATGTTTGTTTTGCATGTTTTTTAGCTTATTTTAGTGTAGTTCTTAGGTTTTTAGGTTTTCTAGAAAATTCAGGTTTTGCGCTTGTTTTGTTCGGTTTTGCAGATCTTTAGGTAAACAAGCATGGACGGGATGGATATTAGAGGACTATGGTGGAGTTTGAGGAAGCTTAGAATGATACAAGTGAAGATTGAAAGAGCTAAGGCCCAAGAGCTTGTGTGAGAAGAACGCTTAAATCCGGGTTATGCATTGGCATTGTTGTTTCGACATCTCTATCTTGCAATGCTTGGTTTGGGAGCTACAGTGGTTGGATGAAGCTGAATTTGGTATCACTGGAAAGCTAACTCGAAGAGCTACAATTCATATTTTTACTCCGAGTCCAAATTCCAACTCGAAGGGGGTGAAAACAGCCTCTGAAGTGTCGCCTAAATGCTGAGCCGAGAAGTGTTGCGGGCTGAGAGTGCAGGGTGCGCGGCCGCGCCACCCAAGAAGGAGACCGCGCCCTATGTTTCTACGCGGAGAAGTTGGGCCGCGAGTTTTGGGCTTCGAGATGGGCTTAAGATAGATCTTGATCGACGTGTTTTAATGTATTTCGGGATATTTTGATCTTTGGATATCTTGTAGGGTATTTAAACCTTGTTTTTAGTTTCTCTAACATTGATCATAACTTTTGGAGGCTAGCGTTTTTCTCTCTAGAGGCAAACTTTAAACCTTTGTAAGTTTTTCTTAATTTTATTTATGCATTGCTAAATTCCTTTGTGTTTGACTAGTTATTGAAGTCATGATTTGCATATTGTTGTGAGGTTTGATTTGATTCTCAACAAACTTGAATATAGTTTATTCCCTGTGCCTAATTGAATCTAAACTAGGGTTTTGTTAGATTGATCACCTAATTTAATTTCTAGTTATAACTGAATTTGATTAATTACCGGTCGGAGTTAATTTGATCAAGAGTTTACTTTAATCAATTTAGTACCGGTTGGACTATTTGGTTAAAGAAGGGAATAAATTCACAAGTCACTTAGATGTCTGGTTGCTCTAAGTGTTTGTTTCTATTGATAACTTGAATCGTTATGCTGTTGTC
This sequence comes from Fallopia convolvulus, assembly GCA_964016875.1. Taxonomy (NCBI): domain Eukaryota; kingdom Viridiplantae; phylum Streptophyta; class Magnoliopsida; order Caryophyllales; family Polygonaceae; genus Fallopia; species Fallopia convolvulus. Next base: position 61,573,434 of record OZ024718.1, on the reverse strand, counting down.
TAATTGAATCTAGAAGGTCTTCTAGGTTATTCGATGATTAGGGTTGTTAGACTGGTAGCTCTATCAACTAAATCTGAAGTTCGGGTCATAATCCTTAGTAGGGTCATAATCCACAATAGGTTATTCATGTGAGAAGAGAATCAAGGGAATCAATGATCAACAAAGCAATGTCATGATGGATTTAACTAGTTGAACACGCTTGTCTTTCATATATTACAATCATATTTACATTCATATTTACTTTCCAGTTTGCATATTAGTTTAGATAAATCAATCATAAACCCCCCTTTCACTTAGTAATATTATTTAAATACAAGTAATCTGAGTCCCTGTGGGTTCGACCCTTACTTCCACTATACTTAGGTTTGGAAGTTAGGATATTTCTTTGACAATGCTTTTACAGCGACATAAAAGTGCTCGTCACATATGACCGAGTTAGATGGAGTTTTCTGCGCCTGATTTTGACTCGTGCAAGACTTCCCCGTTGGCTGGTCGATATTATTATCCAATGTCAAACTCTAGGGGCAACTGAACTCCTTTGGAATGGACAAGGAGTTGGCTCGTTCAAACCGTCAAGGGGTATCCGTCAAGGAGACCCGCTCTCTCCTTACCTTTTCGTGCTTTGTATGGAATATCTTTCTCACATGATCCATGACTTGGTTAGGTTGGGAGTTTGGAGACCGATTTATGAAGGGGGTGTTTGTCTTTCGCATCTCTTTTTTGCGGATGACCTAATTCTCTTTGCGGAAGCTACGATCCATCAAGCAAATGTTGTTAAGGGCTGCTTAGACAAGTTTTGTTCTTACTCTGGGGAGAAAGTCAACTACAATAAGAGTAATGTCATGTTTTCTCGGACAGTCAATGAGGCAGAATGAAATGCTCTCAGTAGTTGTTTATCAATGCCAATTACGAATGATTTGGGCTCGTATCTTGGCGTCCCCACGATATGTGATCGTTTGACAAACGACCGCTATGCTTTCTTGTTGGATAAAGTGGTTGCTCGATTTAGCTCTTGGCAGGTCAAGTATCTTTCAGCAATAGATTAGAGGAAAGTATTGCAGCAACAGATTAGATGTCGACATGTTTAAGCCAAGAAGATGTTTGTCCTATATGTGGAAAAGGCTTGTCCACGGGGCAGTTGTTCTTTCGAAAGACATTGGCTTCTTTGTTGGAAACGGGTATACAACTCTCTTTTGGTTGCATTCTTGGCTAATTGCAGAACCATTTATACAATTTGCAACAGTTGTTGTTCCGATTCATGAACAGAACAAAGTTATTGCTGCTTGTTACGAGTCAACTGGTTGGAATTGGAATCAATTGGCACACTGGCTTTCGCCACATATTTTGCAATGTTTGTCGACAGTCACGTTATCAACCCAAATTGAAGCTGATGATAAAGTTTTCTGGAGACCTGCTCTGTCTGGAATCTTTAGCACAAAATTCGCTTATGAGCTTATTCGCAATACTGAGCATCAACAAGATCACCCGATTTGGGGGAAAATTTAGAAAGTTGATTCACAGCAACGTGCTCGCCATTTCTGCTATCTGGTGGCTCACAACTCGGTTTTGTGTAATGAAAACAAGGTGAGACGTCACTTTGGTGCCTCTGCTGCATGTCCTAGGTGCGGATCAGTTGAATCCTTGTTACATCTTCTTTGGGATTGTCCACAAATTCAGCTGGTGTGGTTAGCTCTTGCAGGAAATGACCATCCTCCTCATTTCCTCACTATGGCTGACTGTCGAGAGTGGCTGTTTTCTAACATTCAACAACTAGATCATTGGAGTTCAACCTTTGTCACTATGATATGGCTCACACGGGAGACCCGTAATTTGCTGGTGTTTGAGGCTAAAGACGAGGTTAACAGGCTAAGCTCGAAAGTCGTCAACACAATTGAGGCTTATAAGATTGCCAAAGCTGTTGATAGGCACTGTAAACTGGATGTCACGACTCCTCGGATTGCTACAAGTTGGACTCCACCCCAGTTTGATTGGATTGCTCTCAACACGAATGCAATTTCCAAAGGTAACCCGGGCATTGCTGGTGGTGGGGGTGTTTTTCGGGACCATTTAGGCCAATTTATTCAAGCTTATTCCTTTAAATATGGAGTGGCTGAAGCTTTGAGGGCTGAACTGAATGCAATTCACCAAGGCTTGCGTATTGCTAAGAGAATGGCCTTTCCAAGGGTGGTAATCCAATCTGACTCTCTCCAAGCCGTTACTCTTCTTTCACAGGCTAAATCACATCCACATAAGGAAAATTACATGATCGAAGAATGCCGCAAGCCTATTCAAGACAATTCTTGGAGTATTAAGTTAGTTCATATCTCGAGAAGCAAGTAGGATCTTCTACATCCCACGGTACAACCTACTATATCCACTATACTCTATTTAATTATTTAAATTATTAAATAATGATAAAAAAATAAAAAAATATATATTTATATTCTAAATACTTATTCTTATATATTTATAGAGTTTTGTGATAAAAAAAGTCATTATTTTTATTTTCTACATTAAAAATTGTTAAATAAGCGGGTTTTTTTTTAATTTTTAAAAATATTGGTTAAAAATTTGTATGATAAAACTCTATAAATATATGAGAATAAGCATTTAATCAAAAAAATGAGAATAAGCATTTAGAATATAAATATATTTTTTTAATTTTTTTTATCATTATTTGATGATTTAAATAATTAAATGAAGTATAGTGGAGCATAGTAGGTTGTACCGTGAGTTGTAGAAGATCCGGACTACTCTAGAAGTGCAAATAAAATTGTGGATGCTCTCGCAAACTTGTCGCTTACTTTAAATGCACTTTTGGTTGAGTTTTTTCATGTTCATGAGAGTTTTGCTGATGTTTTGGCTCTCGGTGTAAGCTCCTCTATGGGGAACTCTTATTAATTAAGCAATAAAACACCCGCAGGAGCATTGCTCCGTTTTTGGACCAAATAATAATAATTTACATAGTAATTAGTGACTTGGTCTCTAATTGCCCATATTCGACATTTAGCGACCACATGGTCGCTAATTACTCGGAAATGCCATCTATGAGATAGAAAATACAAGTTTTAGTTGTGGTATTTTTTTGTAAAGATAGAAAATACAATTTTAATGACATAAACCATTACCCTCTCCTCTGAACCTGTCTCTTTAAAGATAAACTCACCAGCATCAAATTCCATGAAAATCGAGATCATCATTATTAACCCAGAGTTAAAGGATGCTAACAAACAGGGCCAACCTAGGATACTTGATGAGAGCAAACCCCTAATCTTGTTGATTATATGTATCACAGTCACAGGTCTATATTAATCTTTCGGCGGAACATTTGGGGCCCTCCTATCACAACAGTCCACAGCCTTTCCACCTAGTAATCGCATTTCTCACATGCGATTCTCACCTCCTATGCCGTAATTAATGACCCGTCTCAGGGACACCTTCGACCTTTTCATCATTCTGCGATTTTTCCCTTAATCCTTATCCACACTAAATTTCGGCGTTTTCCACGCCAATTTCCCTTTTTACCCTCCCTGCCACATCTTTTCACTCTGTTCCCCCCTTTCTCTTCTCCTTTCGAAAAAAACACCCTCCCCAGGCCTCACAGTTCAACGCTCCGAACTCATCTCTCTCACTGAATCCTCAATTGAGAAGCCATGGCCGGTTATCGAAAGTACGAGCTCGTCGAGCAAGTTTCTTCTTCCCCATTCTGCATCAAAAAAACCTCCATTTTCACCCCCAAAGCCTCTCCATTTCCCTTTCCGCCATTTATGGACGAGGACGAGCTCAGCTTCGCGCTCGACCTGCTGAGCCCTTCTTCGCTTCTTCCGTCGTTCCCGAAGGCTCCGGTGTTCGATCTCATTGAGAAACCCTCGCCGTTCGACTTCGTCTACGAGGATCTGGTCCAGATCGAGACGGCGCCGTCTCGCTCTTCGTACAAGCGCGTCGTTCAGTGCCGTCCTCCGCCGGTTAACGACCGCTACCTCCAGAAGCTCAGCGACCGAGTGTCCGCTCTGGAGTCGAAATTTGACCGGATGCTGAAAGTGAAGGAAAGCGAGCAGCTAGATCGGAAATACACCTGGACGGCCGAGATCGGTGGCCCGGTGGAGAGGAAGTACCAGGTGACTGCTAAGATCAAGGGAGCTAAGGAGGAGGAGGAGGAGAGGAAGAAGAAGAAGGATAAGAAGAAGAAGTCAGGAGAGAGGAGCTACAAGTGGATGGCGGAGGTCAAGGGGAAGGATGACGAGAAAAGGACGTACACGTGGAAGGCCACTATTGGTGGTGACAAGGAGGGAAAGTGTGAGGCCGGTGAGGGTAAGAAGAAGGGGGATAAGAAGAAGAAGAAGGAGAAGAAGGAGCATCGATCCTGCGCGGCTCGCATAGTGGAGATTGAAGAGCCATCTGATCATCATAGGGCTGTCATTTTGCGACAGGTTCGTCTCTTCTCATGCTTCCGTCACTATTAGTATTAGCTGTTTATGCTTACATTACATTAATTGGGGGTTAGTGATTGGTGTGATGAGAATTTGATGTGGCCCATGTGGGGTGTGTTTTTAATTTGGTCTTTTGTTATTGGGTTGGGACATTGCTCTTGATTTTCATCGTTGATTAGGTCGAATGTCACTTTCATCATATTCTGTTCATTAATCTTTTTGTACATTTGCCATATCAATTGCAATATATTAGTACTATAATTTGTCTATCCGTGAAACTGTAAGACAAGTAAAAATGTCATTGTAAAGATTGATGGAGTAAGTAGGAATGATGGTGGATTTTTTTTTGGTTTGTGTCATTGAGTTGAGCATGTCATATGGATGTTGGTTCACATGAGAGGAAGCCAGCAGGTGGGGGTACATTCATTTCAGTGATGTGAATGGAAATGTGATTCGTGGAGTGGGACAGTGATTAGGAAAACCATTTATCAGAAACCCAATTTGTGGAGCTTAGTTCTTGAAGCTGTGTTTTGTAGTTTGTTTAACTACTCCAATTATGTAAGAGTGCAGATCAAGAGATACTAAAATGCTAACCTGCAGTTTCTGTTTAATTGGCCAAAATCTCAGCTTGTGCATCCCCTTATACTAAGTTTGCTCTTTTAATTTTTGCATTCGGTGGAGTTTCTTTTTTGGTGTTATATGTTAATGAATAGGATGTGATGTACTGTTTTTTTTTGTTACATTCTGAGATAGCTGCTTTCTCCAAGGAGTTGAGGTAGAAGGGAAGGAATCTTTTATAGTAACTGCTGGTCTTAAATATGGGAAAGCACATCAGACCAACATTAAGTATGGAATGTGAAAGACAAAAAAATGTTAGTACTTCACAATTGAAATTTGAAAGGCTCTGTGTTGGTTTGTTTCTCGTTCTTCTCTCAGCAGTCTACCACCATTAGGTCCATTACTCATTTTGTACCTTCCGAGTGATACTTGCCCTTTTTGCTTTGTTGACTTCTTATTCATACAATGTTATTATAATTAGATACACAACATTATACATTCTTGTGGGATTTATGTCTGTTATTGTTCTTAACTAGGGCTAAACATAAATATCTGCAGCTCACTGCATTAGATTAATGCGATGCTTAAATCTGCAGCCTTTTGTGGGATTTACAATGGTTGACTAGTACTTTCAATAATGTTTGACTAGTGTATTCAATTTTCTTGTGAGAGTTTACTTATTTAGCAAACTTCAGTTCCATCTGTTATGTTATTGAGCAAAGCAAACTGAGTAATGATTTATCTTTTTTGTGCTTATTGTGCGCTATCAAGGCTTTTGCTAAAAGAGTTGGAATTGCCAACAACAAGGGCAAGACAAAGGAATTATCCCCTCAAGATGCAGCAATGATGATCCAGGTGACCTTCAGGGAGTATCTTATCCGAAGGTCTCGTGCTCTTCGTGCCCTTCGAGAATTGGCAATTGCCAAAACAAAGTTGAAGGAGCTCAGGGCTTTGTTCCACAACTTCTCATACCGCAGCCGCGTGGCCCGTGATGCTGAGGAGCGCCAAAAGTTTGCTGAAAAGATCATTGTTCTTCTTCTCACTGTTGATTCTATTGAGGTGACTTCTAATACTCAAATCTATTGTTAGAATTGTTGATATTATTTCTTCTTCTGACTAAATGCTGAATATTTTGCCTCCAGAGCTACCAGTATTAACAATTGAATAACATGTTTTAATGAAGAGAAAGGATTCCCTTTGTTGTTTATGGATTAAGGCAATAGAGTACTGGAAGATAGTATGTATCATTGCCATATCACTTGAGTCTTACATGGATTTACGGTGTGTTTGCTAAACATGGTGATAATGTAAGCAGTGATGTTATGTTATGCGTGCTAATATAGAAATCATCATCATCATCATCATTGACCCAGTGTGGTTCCGCTACAGCGGAATCTGGGGGGTCAAGATGGGGGTACCCCTGCCCAAGGGAAAGGGGGTACGCCAGATAGACCCAAGAAAAACTGAAATTTAGCTATGTGACAATAATAACTGAATTTAGTTAGAATGCACCAAAATTGATATAGGGACTAAATCCATCTCAAAGGCAATGTATAAAAGCCACATATTATGTAAATTATGTCATGCCAAACACACCCTGAATGAAAAGAGAGTGATTTATGCATTAAGAGAAACATGTTTATTCCTTCACCTGTCATCCAAATAACAAAGTAAACCGAAACTGCTTGAATTGGATTGAGTGAATACACAACAACTATATGTTTCATGTGCTCTATGGTCTATAGAGTCAAGCCTAATGCTAATCATACTCTATATGGATAGGAATTATAAGTACTGAGCTTTGGCTTTTTGGATGTTGTAGGGTGCTGATCTGATGGTGAGATCTGCAAAGAGATCGATGGTGGATGAGTTAGAAGCCATGCTGGATGTGGTGGACCCACAGCCGGCATCAGGAGGGAGATCCCTTTCCATGAGGAGGAGGACATTCGACATGCCCTCAGGCGACATCCAGAAGGAAATTGCAGAGGGTGTGGCTCAAGTCGTCAAGATGATCGAACAAGAAGAGAGTGAAGAAGAGAATGCATCTGACTGAGCATTCTAGTAAGCTGTGTAAGCAAAGGAAATTCCCTTGTTCAAATAAAAATTTACTTTGCTTCTCTTGTATTAGCTTGGCTTAGTGAAGGCAGAGGAAAGAAAAAAAACAAAATCAAAAATCAAGAATCGGCTTGTGTTATTTGTTTAAATCCTTGTGAAAACTGTGGGAAGAAATTGTTTCGGGATTCGAATGAGGCTGTATTTCTACTTCTGTTATGATATTTTGCTTGTATTGAGGAGAGATTTTGCAGTTTGTTTATACTTTCAGCTTGCAAGAACTAATGGGCATTGTATGTTTTTCCTTGATGTGGATTATTGCTTCCCAGATCCCCTTGTTCACACTGTTTGCTAGTATGTCTTGGTAAAAAATTGAAGGTGTGGCTCTAATAACTTCACTTCTATATAGGATCACATTCGCTTGCATTCTAATGCAAAATTTAATGCATTATCTTACATTATAATGCAATATTGCAAGAAATCTTGTATTGTAATGCAAATTGACTCAAAACTCAATATTGGGTTTCTCTTTATGCTGTCAATCTTTGATTGAAATGAGAATTGAATTGCAAGTGAGTTAAACAATTTAATTACGCTTGGCTACATTTAGGGAGCCATAGCTTGACCTCTTTCACTTCCATACATAAAAGCAAGCTGTTCCTGAGCTTAATCACTTGTGTGATGTGTGTTTTCGATCGGTTTTCTTTGTAAGGTGGATCTGCGCATGTTTGATAGCAATTAAAAAAGTTGTTGGATTAATAAATATTTTAATTCATCTTAGCAATGGTGTTTTTTCAGATGGCCAGTATGTTTCCTGGTTAGGAAGTGACAGACACTGACGAGCTACGTTTTTTTGTTTGTATGTTAGTTTTGGTGAGATAGATCTTTCATTAATAATTTGCGCATGTTGGGCAGCACAGAAACCTTACGGAGGACTCCTATCACAAGGTGAATCAAACTATTGCAGCTATTGCTGGTATACTTGCCTGGAAGCATCAACTGATCAAACTCAGTTAAGAAAATTAAACTACTCTTTACTTATGATATAAATACAGGACCGGTGAAGAATACGGGCAACTACGAATATCATTACGAGCTACAAAAATAATACGAATTTCTTGACTTTTATTTTATGAATTCGTACAATGGGAGAGGGAAAAATCAAATTCAAATTATATGTAATGTAGCACATGTTTTTCTACCAACCAAAACACCACCTTTTTTAATGGTTTTTTTTTTATATAAACAAATGGAAGTACTTGACGATTTTATTACAAAAAATCAATCATGTTTTTGAATTATGTATCCGGACATAATTTATAATTAATGACCGAAATTTTTCGAACACGAACTAAATAACTCCACCTACATAACCAATAATTTCTAGACCAAGAACATTTCAATGGGCAAAAAAATAGGAAAAAAATAAAATAGGACCAGTCCATGTCAGCAATACGTAAGAATGCTAAGATAATATACCAAGATGACGCGTTAGCACGTCTATTAGCAAGAATGATGTAATTAAGAGAGAATCCGTGTTGTTTGTACTTTATTTAATTAGATTCAACCGACTATTAAAAATGTTTAACCGCGGTTTACGGGAAGTCTCCATCTTTGAACTTGAGTGGTAAGCGTGGACAAAGATTACGTACAGGACAAGCAAAGAATCTTGTGACTTGGAGTTTTCAGTTTTAATATCTGCATGTTTTATGCTTCTTCTAATTTTCGGGCTTCCAGAGAGATTCTATATTTGACCTGGTAGAAAAGGTTGGGCGAGTGCCATGTGATTGATGGTAAAGACTCAAGACGCCCAAGAAGGTTACTAGCCTTGATTAATTATATACTGCCCCTAATTAAGTATGTATCTACGGTCATCTTGCCAGACACTAGGCTTTTTTCACAATTGTGTACGGAGTATTTCACAATTATATAAAATAAAAAATCATTTTCGATTTGATTGTTTTTGTGATTCAATTGATCGATCCTAACATGGATTCATAAAACTAAAGCGATGAATAATTTGGTACGGTAGGAGCATGAATTTGTTTGAATTTAAGTATTGTACCTAGTCGATCAACAAGTATATATATACATGTTTAAAAAAAAGAAAAAGAAGTATGTTTACATGTCATTTATGTGATTAGATATTAGTATTATATACAAATTCAAATCTCCGTCTAGTAGTAATGTAGTATGAAAAGATGAGATATTATTTTTAATGTTTTAAAAATAGGCTGAATAACGATTGATGCTCTCTATATATACTATACAAAGCTAGGGAAATTAAGATTTAAGATTACCGGCCAATTAAAACAACGTAGTGTGACAGAACGTGCATCTCTTGACATCTAGGGACTTAATTGTATGATTATGACCTCTCCATTGCAAGAGGGGTTGATTGTAAATCTTTTTTTCTTAATTATGAAGGTCTAATTAAGATTCTCCACCTTCTCAAGCTTTGTTAATTTGGAACCTCTACTATACGGTTTGAGCCGGCCTTGACCCTTAATTCACCTACCGTCATATTGTCTTGAAATTCCCTTAATTATGTCCAATTGGAGGTTCATTTGGCTCAATGGTCTAATAAGCTACCCTCTATTAATTTGGAGTATAACTTTTACTCACCAAAAAAATTCCCCTCGAGAGATTGGAAAGTGTCGTCCCTCCTTCAACCTTAAAAAAAACTTAACAATAAAATATCGCGTGGATAATATTTTTTGGTAGAAAGAAGGGTGATACTTTTCAAAGAATTCATTAATAATAAGTGAAAGTGGATTATGTAAGAATGATGTCTATGGAGATAAATGAGAATGGAGATAAATGAGAATGCACACTGGCCATGGAAAAAAATTAAGGTCCGAACTTTTCTTTTTTACTTTGAGGGTGCAAAATGTTGCAAATGATTATTGTACATAATTTTGTTATTGATTGTGCATAATTTTATTACCGACTATGCATGATCTTGTACTTGGTTGTGCATGGATTTTTTTTAAATATGTGTGTATGATGATCTTATTATATAATTTTAGTACGGACTGTGCATAATTTTAATTTATAAGCGAGTGTGTATATATAACTTTACACAAACAATGTCATGCACAAACAGTTATGATAGTATGCACAATCATTGTTAGGATTATACACAGTCAGTTATAAAATTTTGCACATTCAATTTAAATTTACACACTCGAGTAAAATATTTTTGTGCAAATATCTTATCAAACAACTGAAATCTATTCTCATTTTTCTTTTAAAGTACCATTATCACAAGAACCAGAGCCATAATAAGTAAATGCTAAGTAAAAATCATACCGACCTTCGAACATCTATTCAATCGGTTAAGCCTCAAGGGTAGTACCCAGAATTCTTCGGTTCGACTCTCATGGGTTGTGCCCTTCAAAAAAAAAGAGTAGAAATCATACCAGGTCCGATCAAATGCTAAATAAATCAATCAATAGAAACGTTTCAAGACCAACAAAACCATGGAGACAAGTAGGGCTGTCAAAACTTGACCCGCCCGACTCCGAACCCGATCCGACCCGAGAAAACAATAAAAAGTTTTATACCCGAGACATGTTTGACCCGAACTGATTTGACCCGAATCCGAAAAAACCCGAACTCAAGATTAACCCAAAACCGATTATACCCGAATGGACTAGCCTGATGCAACCCGATATCCGAATCTACCCGACCCGAAGTCATCCGAAAATTCGAAGTTACCCGACCCGAAACCATCCGAAAATCTGAAGTTACCCGACCCGAAACCATCCGAAAATTACATTATGTTATAAAATATTAATAATAGTGAATATTTATTATAATTATGTTTTAATTAAATGTTACATTAAATATTTAGGCCCTAGAGTAGTTAAACTACAAAAAATAATCATTCGATATATGGTCTGAATCAAAATCCGGCTTACTCGAAATCATATTAACCCGAAATTCGGCCAAAGTCGAAAACCAATTCACCCAAAATCCGAAAAACCCGAAACCCGACTTACCCGAAATCCGACTAAACCCGAAACCGAACTTATTCGGAATCAAGTTGGACCGAAAACCGAATGACCCGACCGAAATTGACCCGAAACCCGACTTTGCCCGATTAATTGAGCACCCGACCCGAAATGATCCAACCCAATTTGACCCGATTTTCAAAATATCCGAATTTGACCCGAATCCGAACTTACCCGAAATTGAATTGACCCGACCCAAACCTAACCCGACCCGCCCGATTGACACCCCTAGAGACAAGCATACGCAGAGGAAATCGAACACGAGCAAACCATGCATTAGGTGATTAGCATAAAACCGCCAACTTAGAGTGTAATTTTTTAGTTTATTTAGTCTACTAAACTTTAGTATAATATTTTACGCACCAAAAAAAGCTTACCTAAACAACAAAGTAGGCCTCACATCTTTTCATACCGCCGCACCTAACCTTTTGTGTCGGCGCACACCGCCTATTATGACAATTAATTAAGCCAAAATGTTTCATTAGTGTGTGTAGTATGAATCGCTCTAGCAATCTTATGTAAGAAAATTGCTTCACTCCTGTTTAAACAATTTCATCACTTGGATCAGTTTAATAAGATATTACCACTCGAAGTAATTAAGTGATCGATTATATATTATGATGATGTCATCGATCATTTGAACTTTAGTGAATTTAATTTGTTTCAAATGAGCTAGATGGCAATATTGTATAACATTAGTTATAGATATAACGTAACTAAGAAAGATTTGAGTTTTTCTAAGATTTATATTTGTATAACTAGCTAGGTAAATTACCAATAACTTACGATCGAGTATATTTAATATTTCCGTATTCTCACACAACTATTGCACATAAGTTGCTATATTTATTTAAGGTATATATCCTGAAAGTTGATCGAACTCAACACCTTGTCAAAGCTGAAGAAGTACCGGATCCTTAAGGAATAATAGCTCGATCTGTCCAAATATATACTCAAGTGGCCGGATTCCGTCTTGACTTACAAACATTTCGATTGGCTAATGAAAAATGTGAATGCTCTTGGTAGGAGCGATAGCGAAGATCGATCGATAGGTCCTCACAATGATAAAAGTTTGATGTGCCAATATAACATGAGGTCAAACGTTCGTCTATGTATATATGAGTGTTAAGTTAATAAGCCTAACACATAAACAATATAGGGTTGGATACTAATACCAATTGATAAAGAAAAAATAATATATATACACATATTAAATTTTTTAAAGTGAAAACCTTTTTCTTCCACGTACAATGAGGTATATAGTAAATTAAAACCCCTAATAACCTTGCGAATTCCATCATGATAGTCATGTAAAACAAATAAGAAGATTTTCTTATAACTACTCGTATTATGTAGACTCCGTGACTTTTTACTTTTTAAGACATTCTCAACTTGCACGAAACTTCATTTTCCCGGCAACTTCCTAAGTTTGTACTACGCAACTTGTATGTAGACTTCCACGAAAACTTTTTACAAAACTTGGAGCTGCGCACTTTTTAAAAAAATAAAAAATAATTTTTAACTGTTGACTGTTGACAAATAAAAGGGTAGTGATACGGAATTACGGATCATATGACTGCACCGGAAACAAGTTCTCGATCCGTTCGAGATCGGCGTAAACCGGTCCGTTTACTAGATTATTATTAAGTTCATTATTAGATTATTTTTAGGATTTTATTTTAATGAATGTATTTTTTTTAATAGAGTGAGTCACTCCTTCTCGGGTTTTTTTTACGGTTCTTTCCCGGGACGCTTTTATTGAACCGTTAGGGCTTAGTATAAATACTCTGTCTTATTATCATAATTAATAAGAAGAAATATTTTGCCCTAATTCTCGTCTTTTCTCCCTCCCTTTCACGTCACTTCTTCCCCTTGGCTTCGGCCCTTCCTTTGGTTCGATTGTTCTTCGTATTTTGGTACCGTCTGATCTGTCAGATTGTATCAAACTGGTGCTTTCATTCTGTACTCGTCTCGAATCATGTCCGGTAACGACGAAACTTCCGAAGTTACTGGGAATGAACCTACACTGACAACGCTTATGCAGAATCTACAGAATCTGACGACGGAAATTCGCCAAAATCGGCGGGAACAGGAGGTTCAACGCCGTCGGGTCGATCAGGTTTTTCATATCCTTGAACAACGTCAGATTGTGGACGAAAACACGCGTGGCTTGGTGGCGGAAAACCCGTTCAATGCAAACCCTAGGGCAAATCACCCAGCCGCCGATCCGCAAGCGAACCCCGCCGCGATCGCACAGCAGCAGCCGCCGCAAAACGTACCTGTCGTGGCCGATAATCTACACCAGTAGGGCGGCAATAACAGACCGGTCGATAGAACACCGAAAATCCGGGTCGATCCGCCGCGGTTCAATGGATCCGATCCGTCGGGTTGGGTTTACAAGGTGCAAGACTACTTTGACTACTTTTAGACCAATGCCCAGGAACGTCTACAATTGGTTGGTTTATTGATCGATCACCCGGCCTCGGACTGGTTTCGATATCAGCGCCGTAATAACGCACTTCAGACGTGGGAGGCATTCTTAGACGCTGTGAAGCAGCGTTTCGACCCAAACCACTACGAAGATTATGTCGGCCTTCTCGCAAAGCTACAGCAGCGCACAACCGTGCTCGACTATCAGACCGAGTTCGAATCCCTGTTGAATAAAGTTGAGGGGTTATCGGTCGAGACTTTGATTTCCCTATTTAAAGCGGGCCTCAAACAACCGATAAAAAGGGAATTAAATCTACGGAATCCGACCTCGTTGACGCAAGCCTTTGCATTGGCTCGAGAATTAGCTGCTTCGTACGCCGATACCATCAGCGGCGTGAACACCAATCGTCGGATATGGCAACCATCAAGTTCGAAACCACCAAATACCACCAGTTCGGCGCCTCCAACAGCGGGGGCGACCCCATCAAATTCGAACCTCAAAGCACAGCCCAAGGATTACTCACGGCTGCCCATTCGACGCTTGTCAGTAGCTGAACGTGCAGAATGATCCAAGAAGGGTCTTTGCTGGAACTGCGATGAACAATACGCTCCGGGACACCGGTGTAAACATCGCTTTCTAGCTTTATTGGGAACAGATGATGGGGATGATGAGGAGACACCGCCTGATGATGATATTTTAGCCATGACGGCCGATATTTCGAGCATTAATTCGCTCGAGGGACTGGCCAATCCGAAGTCCTTAAAAATCCAGGGAACTATCTTGGAAGTGCCGGTTCAAGTATTGATTGACGGGGGCAGTACACACAACTTCATCCATCCCACAGTAGCCGAAAAGTTACACTTACCCTTGACGGACGTCGCTCCTTCCGTGTGTATATTGGCAATGGCGAATCACTTCTCTGTACACATCAATGCGTAGCCACTCCCATTAACTTACAAGGGTACGGCTTTGATATTGATCTTTTCGTGCTGAAAGTGCACGGCCCACAAGTGGTGTTGGGTGTTCAATGGATCCAAATGCTCGGGAAAGTATCTCATGATTACACGAGTTTGTCGATGAAGTTTTCTTGGAACGGGAAATTGGTGCAATTACAAGGCGATCGTCATGTTCCCCGGGTAATTTCGTTTCATGCTTTACAATCTTTATATGCTGCTGATGTGATATCCGAATGCTTTGAAATCGTGTCAATTGCTACAGATGTTGAGCACAACACGCCTGCAAAGGCCGTTGACTGGCCGCCGGACCTTCATTCGGCTATCAGAAATGTCCTCTCTTTACATGAGGTGATTTTTCAATTACCGCTCGGTTTACCACCGCAGAGACCTTGGGACCATCGGATTCACTTGCATCATGATTCCAAACCGATAAATGTGAGGCCGTACCGTTATCCGTATTTTCAAAAATCTGAGATCGAGCGTCAGATTCAGGATATGCTACAACAAGGAATTTTTCAGCATAGCACGAGTCCGTTTTCTTCTCCGGCTTTGCTCGTTAAGAAAAAAGACGGTAGCTTCCGATTTTGTGTGGATTACAGAGCTCTGAATCAGGCAACAGTGGCTGATAAGTTTCCGATTCCGACGGCAGATGAATTGTTTGATGAATTGGGGTCTGCGACTGTCTTCAGTAAACTCGATCTCCGCTCTGGTTATCATCAGATCAGAATGCATACATCGGATATTTATAAAAATGCTTTTCGTACTCACGACGGGCACTACGAGTTTCTAGTTATGCCGTTCGGCCTGACAAATGCTCCATCAACTTTTCAGGCGGCAATGAATCACATCTTTTCGGCATATCTGCGCGAATTTGTAATCATCTTTTTCCACGACATTCTGGTTTACAGTGATTCCTTAGAGCTCCATATTCGACATCTTGATACGGTACTTCAGATCCTCCAAGATCACCATTTCTTCGTCAAAGGATCGAAGTGTTCGTTTGGCACGTCCTCTGTTGAGTACCTCGGCCATATAGTATCCTCGGGACAGCTTTTAGCCGATCCGAGCAAGCTCGACGCCATGAGCAATTGGCCGACACCGAAGACAGTCAAGCATTTACGTGGCTTTCTGGGGTTGACGGGGTATTATCGGAAGTTTATTAAGCATTATGCTACCCTGGCTGCCCCACTTACCAACTTATTACAGAAAGACAAGTTCGTCTGGTCACCGGCCGCTGATGAGGCTTTTGCTCGTTTGAAATCAGCCATGATGACGCCGCCTATATTACAGCTACCGGATTTTTCTATGGGTTTTGTCGTTGAAACCGACGCTTCCGATGAAGGTGTGGGCGCGGTTCTGTTACAAAAGGAAAGACCGGTGTCATTCTTTAGTAAGACACTCGGAATTCGTCGTCGGGGCTCATCCGCTTATCATAGAGAATTGTTTGCTATAGTGTCAGCGGTACAAAAATGGCGACAGTATCTCCTTGGTCGTGAATTTGTTATTCGAACGGATAAAAAAAGTTTGAAAGAATTGCTCTCCCAGGTTATCCAAACACCGGATCAACAGTTCTTCATCCGCAAATTAATGGGTTACAAATTCCGAATCGAGTATAAAACCGGGGCTAGCAACAAAGTCGCCGACGCTCTATCGCGTTGTATGATTAATGAGGATCCGTCAGCTCGCCAATTTTTGGCTTTATCACAGCCGCTGCCCGACCTCTTGCATAGAATCAAGCAAGAGAATTTAGTCCTTCATGATTTGGTGGCTTTGCACGACGCTCAGCGTGCCGGGAAGTTACAGCCGCCATTCCGCATCCATGATGGCGTGGTGTACTATGGACATCTGCTCGTGCTAGGGAAGAATTCCCCGTTAAAAATCGAGGTGTTGAACGAATTCCATGCCTCTCCGTCGGCTGGTCACCCGGGCATTGATCGCACATTCCGTCGCATTGCTGAAGTTTTCTTTTGGAGTGGCATGCGTACCGAGGTCAAACAGTATGTCGATTCATGTGTTACTTGCCAAGCGACTAAATATAGCACCGCCAAATCTCCGGGCCTCCTTCAACCGTTACCTATTCCGGAAAAAGTGTGGGACGAGGTTTCCATGGATTTTATCACCGGACTACCGCCGTCCCGGGGTTTCACGACCATCTTGGTCGTTGTGGATCGCTTGTCCAAGTACGCACACTTTGGTGCCCTCGGAACCTCCTATGATGCGGCCAAAGTAGCCTCACTATTCGTTGACATTGTTGTCAAGCACCACGGCGTGCCGGCCACAATCCTGTCCGATCGGGATACAATATTTACTAGTGCCTTTTGGAAAGAACTTCACCGATTGAGCGGGACCACATTGCGCCATAGCACGGCTTATCATCCACAGACGGACGGCCAAACGGAAGTCCGAAACCGCGGTCTAGAGCAATACCTCCGGGCGTTTACTCATGCTCGGCCTTCGCGCTGGACCCTTTTCTTGCCGTGGGCAGAACTAGCCCTTAATTGTCACTATCATGAAGGGCTTAAAATGACCCCATTCCAAGCTTTGTATGGGCGTACACCACCACCCCTGATTCGTGCTACACTTCCGACTGCGGGTGATACGACGGCTTTTGCGACTCTATAGGAGCGCCACCAGCTGGTGGAGTTGCTGCGCGCTAATCTCCAAAAAGCGCAACAAAGGATGTGTGCCTATGCGAACACACATCGCCGGGATGTCGAGTACAAGATGGGTGATTTGGTGCTGCTCAAACTACGCCCATATCGTCAGCATTCCCTAGCCAAACCGTTGTCTTCCAAATTGGCGAGGCGTTTTTATGGTCCGTTCAAGGTCATGGATAGAGTCGGGGCTGTAGCGTACCGCTTGGAGTTACCCGAAAACTCTCGGATCCATAATGTTTTTCATGTATCACTCTTGCGGCCATTCGTCACCAATGGCTTCACTCCAATCGTGCCGAGTTTTCCCGTCGAGTTTATAAATGCCCAGCCAGTGTCTAAGCCCGTCCGTGCTATTCGTGAACGAGAAGTGTTGGTTGACGGTGTCCCACGGGTGGAATGGCTTATAGTATGGGAAGATGGATCGGAAAATGATGCCTCTTGGGAACCACGGGAACAAGTTCGTCTCTCCTTTCCGACTCTCCGGCTTGAGGACAAGCCGCTCCTCATCGGGGGAGAGATTGATACGGATCATATGACTGCACCGGAAACAAGTTCTCGACTCGTTCGAGATCGGCGTAAACCGGTCCGTTTGCTAGATTATTATTAAGTTCATTATTAGATTATTTTTAGGATTTTATTTTAATGAATGTATTTTTTTAATAGAGTGAGTCACTCCTTCTCGGGTTTTCTTTACGGTTCTTTCCCGGGACGCTTTTATTGAACCGTTAGGACTTAGTATAAATACTCTATCTTATTATCATAAGTAATAAGAAGAAATATTTTGCCCTAATTTTCGTCTGTTCTCCCCCCTTTCACGTTACTTCTTCCCTTGGCTTCGGCCCTTCCTTTGGTTCGATTGTTCTTCGTATTTTGGTGCCGTCAGATCTGTCAGATTGTATCAGGTAGTCAGTAGTCACCGATGTAAATTACCCCGTTACTTCCTTCAACTTTCCCATACATTTTATAACACTATACTATATACTAATTTATAACCGTAGGTGTATATATTGCTTATGCTGTATTGGTCCATAATTTGACCAGCGTGTATGCACGCCACGTACGTGCCCGCGTGAGCAGCGCTGATCAAAATCCCGAATTTCAATTTTCACCTTACCTTCACCTTCACGTATAGCCCCCACCAGGCTCACACGTGCCATCCTCCGCAAGCGTGGCGCCACGTGTAAGCATCCAGGCTGCTTAACAGCTTAACTGTCACCGACGTTTTCGACACCGAGCTGTCACCGAAAATGACCGCGTTTGCTCCGCCCAACGGCCCCCGTAGGCCGTAGCCTTCAGCGGGCTGCGGGCCCCCTCTTAAACGTGGCCACGTCAATCCAACAAGGTCCCACGTGTCTTTGTATAGCCGGGGCCCCACTTAGCTACCGATACGTGTTTGTCCTTTTCCAAGTTCTTGTTGGTAGGCGCACAATATCGTCTTCAACCTCTCTACTCATTTATTTATACTCCGTATTTTTATAATGATATTGCTTTTTTTTCAATTGGCATGTAATTTTCTTGACAATGAATCCAAGCCTTTCAGTTTTGTTGGTTAGATCACTTTTTTTTTTAATATATATTTTTAAGGCAGTAAAATATAATTATTATGCATTCCCAGTTCCCACGCATTGATTAAATTAGCAATTTTAGTAGGTTGTAGGTTTGAGGTGAGGGTGTCCACTTATTTGCATAGCATACCTTTCGTTCCACGATTAAACAAATACGGAGTCAGTGACTCAGTACGTAACAAACGTTTGGAGAAAATAATCACAACCGTCCAGACCACGTATCACAATTAAAGATGTCAAACGGGTCGGTCAGATCGGGTTCGGGTTCGGTTATTTCAGGTTCAGGTTGAGTCGGGTTCGGGTCGTAACGGGTCACCGGTTAAATCGGGTCGGATCATTGCGGGTTATCGGGCGGGTCGGATCGACCTAACATGTCAAGAAAATTGATTTTTCTACAATTATTAAAATATTTTTTATTTAAAAAATGATATTTAATAATAAATCTATTATTTTTATATTTTTATAATAAAATATATTATAATTTTTCAAAATATATTATATATTCTTAAAATATAACAAATTAGGTCAACCCAACGGTTTTTTTGAGTTTGAATCCAACGGGTTTCGGGTCTATCGGGTTCGGTTTATTTTAGATTTCGGGTTCAAATTTCCGGGTCTTGACCCTAAATTTTTCGGGCGGTTCGGGTCGGTTTTTCCGGTCGGATCAGCTTTTGACAGCTCTAATCACAAAAGATTTCAAATTACATTATTCTTATTCTTTTAGTTTTTCTTTACCATTTTTTCTCAACTTATTGTCAATTTTTCTGTATATAAATATATATATCGTTATTAAAATTTATGATTGATTTAAACAACGTAAGCATAATTTATATCTGAGCGCATTTTTATAAATATATTACATTTTTGTTCCAAAAACTATTATACTTCCCAACTGAAATATTCATTAAGCAATTTATTATTATCACACATGCTACTTTTAATAATATCATTTTTAAATTTGATTACTTATAAAAGCAAATCATTCACATGCACAAACTTCAACCAGTCTTATTTAAAGTGGTAGTACATAATTGAATTTACTCGTAACTAACGAACTACTGTATTAATTGAGAGTTTCATATTGAAGAGAAGGATTCATAATGTAGAAATCAACTGAGACTTGGTTTATAGAAGAGTCTTCTTAATGAGATTTAACTTTTAAAAAGTCTAATTTGAAATTCAATAGTGAAAAAAGGCGGAGTATGAATTAAGTGCTAATTCCTAATTATGCAAGTAGAGTGCTTGCCAAACTTGGCCTAACTCCCAACTTAAAAGACATATTTTTAGTTGTTCAAAATTTCCAATTTCCACATATGAATGAATTTACCTTTTTCCCCCTTTTCTTGTTGAGGGGAGAGGGGGAGGACCAATACGAATTTCCGTGTGCTATAAAACCCCATATCTGCTCCATTCTTTGCTTCCTTTCTCCTTCCTTCTCTCTCGTTTGTCCGTCGCATTCATTGCTCTGTCTCCACCCCCAACGCTCTCGATTTCTCTCTCCTTCTCGTTCTCTGTGATTCTCTAGGGTTTTATTGCTCTCTCGGCCGTGAAATCTCCACCTCTTTAAGCTCTCTCTTTCTCCATCTACGCGCTCGCGCCGAAATTTCTCTTCCATCTGCATTGCGGAGATTTCGATTGGAGGTTGTTGCTTCGTCTATAACTACTTTTTCATCTCCAGGTTCGTTTTAATCTCTCTTCTGTTTCTTTTTTTTAATCTCCGTTTCTCGTCAATTGCTGGTGTGGTCGCAATCGATTGTGCTGTTTCGTTATGTATTCTTGAAGAAATTGGACATGAACTGTTACTCTGGTTATTTGGATTCGGTTATTTGACTTATTTCTTCAAGATTCCAGTCCTTGTGTGATTGTGTTGATTTAAAGTTCGATTTTTGTTTTTCGATTTCTGGAAGGGGGCGTTTCTGTTTGGGGCAAAAGAAGAAAGGAAAAAAATGAAAGACATGTTAAAGTTTCCGTGGACGCCGGCATGACTGGCAGAAACGTGTAGCACTTGTTCTATATTAAGTTAAAAACTTTTTAGTCCTGCTTGTTGGTTTTAGAGAGAAGCATTATTTTTGCATATCTGATCAACCAAGTGGTTGTAAATTAATGTTCTTCTCGTCTCTTGATTCCCTCCACTCTCGGCCTGGACCCCAATACTGTCCGATCGATGTGAATCTGCCCAGAAAATAAGACCGAATTATATTTAAAATTTGTCTTAATCAACTCAATAGTGCTTATTCTAGTTAAAAATTGTGAAAGGAAACAACTTCTATATATATGTGTACAATAATTTCATGTATCTGTATTAATTTGATGTTGACTTGCCGAGTCATCCATCTCTTTCCTCTCTGCCTTTCATGCTTTATGATGCATATTCAACATTATACTATTTCTCTTTCTTCTCTCTCTCTCTCTCTCTCTCTCTCTCTCTCTCTCTCTCTCTCTCTCTCTCCTTCCTTTATTGTTCTTGGTGGGGCAATTCTACTGTCACACCAACTTATCGTATGGTCCCATGGTTTTGTTGGTCCATGCCAACTGGGCTATGTTTTTTTTTGGTATTATTGCTTTTGGTTTGCCATAGGTCGCTCATCTTTCACTTGTTGAAAGAGCAATTCCTGTCAAGTATCCGATGGCTCCTTTTCTATCTGTTTCCTCTTGTGGATATATAGGTAGAGAACATGAGGTAGTGCGCTTGGGATCTTTTCCTTATTTTTACATCTTTGATGTTAGTCGAATCAACGATTTTGTGCATCTTGTGGGTCACACAGTTTCCATGGTGGATGATTTTTCAATGGGCCATCATAATTTGTCAATTTGGCTGTATATGCTGATTTTTCTTTGTCAACTGTTGGAGCCCTGTAGAATCAGACTATGGTTTTCTCTATTGTGTTACATATATATCATAAGTGCTCTTAACTAGAATATATACGGTAATAAAAATAAATTAAAGTGTACATGTTCATCAGTAGCAAAATGTTGATCACTGTAATTCATGTTTTTAACAGCCTGGAAATTTATGTACTTCATGATTGGGAAGTTTGCTTGTTTAATATCTCTTAGTTTGAGTTCTGAAAATGATGTTGAGTTTGGCTCTAATAACCACATAGAAACATCCACAAATTAGGCTTTCAATCATACTGATGTGACAAAAAAATGGTCCATTACAGTTGAAAAGCACCTAGCAAGTTGGACGATGTTCCTATTTGTTTTCGTTGCCAGTTTTATTGACAGGGATGGATTTGTTATTTTTATTCTAAATAGCAATATCTTAGGCACTGTATATCTTGTTAATTGGGCATGACTTGAACATATTGGCAATCTTTTTTAGAAGACAAGAAAAACTGTGCATGAAGGATGCTTGGAAGCCCTTTACTGTAGTTACTGTTATCTGCTCAGTTCAACTCTGTCATGATTTTTGTTATTAATATACAATCAATTTGCTCGCCTCTGTACCTTTTTCATAGTAAGTTCCTTGTTAATAATTATGTGATCTGAGATAATTATATTATCATACTTTCTTGAAACAGCTATTTTTTACATCTATATCTTCAATTACACTTGGATCAAACTCTTTCATGTCCTTTGGTTCCTTTTTCTCATGCAAATAGACTCAAGAATGTATTTGCATTTTTGTACATATAAAGTTGTTTGGCAATTGATCTAATGCTAATTTGCTTGTGGTTCACTGCTGTGTATGTTGCAGAAGTTTAGAAATTTCTATTGGATATTACAAAAAACATCAAGTTGC
Organism: Fallopia convolvulus; assembly: GCA_964016875.1. Lineage (NCBI taxonomy): Eukaryota > Viridiplantae > Streptophyta > Magnoliopsida > Caryophyllales > Polygonaceae > Fallopia > Fallopia convolvulus. Next base: position 61,551,027 of record OZ024718.1, on the reverse strand, counting down.
CTGGTGGTGAAATGTTAAGGTATATAATATGCTTCCTTCAGATTTCAAATCTTGGCATCATCATTTTTTATATTTTCTGTTCCTAATAAAATGCTTTGAATCCATCAGTAACCAGGGGCCCTGCGCTTAATGGACTGCTTTCCTCCCAGCAGTGATAAGATTACTTTGAAGAAGTGGTTTTTTCTTGACAAAAGGGTTGGTTAAACATTTCTGCGTGTTGAATATTGACTGAAGTTCCAGAAACAGTTTCCGAGTGTTTAAAGTGGACATCCCAGAAACAGTTTCCGAGTGCCATCAGATCTTTTCAAAACTGGATCCAATGGACCTGAAAACTCCTGTTATTGCTGACCCTGCTCCTATGAACAAGTCACGTTTAGGGATCCATGCAAGTCTCTTGCCATACTCACCTCCTCGAGCAGTTTTCTCTCCTAGCCTCATCCTAACAATCCCAAGGAAGAAGACTGTCATGCTTGATGATGTCCGTTCAAATGCTTGGTTGGATGTGATGACAGCTTCATCACCTCCACCTAAGAAATTAGCTTATGATGCAACTTCTGAACTAGAATTTGCTAACTCTGATTTGGCTTATCGCTCATGGCTGGTAAATTTTCTTTAGACCATTTTCTACTAGTCAATTGAAGTTTAAGTCATTATTTTTCTCTTCTCAATTTTTTTTGTTCGATCCTGCAGCCTAAATATCCATCAGCTCTTGCGTTCTTTGAACAAATTACTGAAGCTGCAAAAGGAAAGAAACTCGCTCTGTTTCTGGATTATGATGGAACCCTCTCACCTATAGTTGACAATCCAGACTGTGCTTTCATGTCTGATGACGTAAGAATTTTCTGTTAGAATTTGTGTATCCTGTGAATACAAATTCTGATTTTGCTCCATTTGTCTGTTTCTGGTATGCTAATTAAGTTTGTTAACTTATTCCCAGATGCGTTCTGCTGTAAGCGATGTTGCCAAATGTTTTCCTACAGCTATTATAAGTGGAAGAAGCCGTGACAAGGTAAATAATGTGCTTTATATTGTGTAGTTATATTCCTGATTCTGATCCATCCTAGTTTGCTAGGTCTCCTTCAACCTTTTGAATGTTACCCTAACTGAACTTTACAATGCAGGTTTATGAGTTTATACGACTTAATGAACTTTACTATGCTGGAAGTCATGGAATGGATATAATGAGTCCTGCTAAAAATGGTGTCTCTGATGGTCATCCTAACTGTATCAAATCCACAGACAAGCAGGTACTGATACATTATGAATCACCTGACCTGATATTTCACTTCCCCAAACTTGTCTAGTAGAAAAGAGTTAGAAGTAGAATTAATATGAAATATGTTGCTTTGCATTGTGTAGGGAAAGCAAGGTATCTTATTCCAGCCTGCAGGTGATTTTTTGCCTATGATTGAAGAGGTTTTGACATCTCTCATTAAGGCTACTAAAGAGATTAAGGGATCAAAAGTAGAGAACAACAAGTTTTGTGTCTCTGTACATTATCGTAATGTAGATCAAAAGGTGAAATTTCTTATATTTCACACAGATGTAACTTTTGCCTTCCTTTTGTAGATTGCTGTGCTAAATTATTTATTCTGGCTGATTATCTCAGGATTGGAAGACAGTTTGGGATCTTGTCAATAATATACTCAAGAAATATCCACGTCTAAGACTAACTTACGGACGGAAGGTATGCAGTTAATGCATGAAAACATAAAAAAGAAGCTAATTCCATTGTTTTGGCATGAAAAATATCTCTGCTCCTTATCCTGACTTTGATTTTTGTCTCTTGTTTCAGGTTTTAGAAATTCGGCCTGTAATAGACTGGAACAAAGGAAAAGCTGTTGAATTTCTTCTTGAATCACTTGGTAAGTATGTTGCCTCATTTTCGAGTCTCAAAAAGAGTTGCATACTTGCATTCCGTCCTAATATTTAGATTCGTCTCATTGCAGGGCTTGCTAACCGTGATGATGTGCTTCCCGTCTATGTTGGAGATGACCGCACTGACGAGGATGCATTTAAGGTAAAAGCCCTAATTTTAGCTTGCTTCAGTGCTACTAAACCTAAGTAATTGGTTTTAAAATTATGTCATGATCGCAAGCATCTTAAGAAAGGGTCTTCTTCATCTTCATGTAATGGTTGCAGGTTCTTCGGGAGGGAAATAGAGGATATGGAATACTCGTATCCTCGGTACCCAAGGAAAGCAGCGCATTCTACTCTCTTAGGGATCCATCCGAGGTTATGGAGTTTCTGAAGGCCCTAGTAAGCTGGCAGAATAATGGTGCCTGAAATTGGAGACATTTAAAGCAGCTCCAGTATAGAAAGAAAAACGGATTTATAAGTGAATAATACGACGAGATTAAGTACCCTTGTGTACATTCTGCGTTAATATGGCCTTGAAAATTTCCGAGCTTTAATGCTTCTTTCACACAGCTTAGGCAGTTAGTTTAGTAGTATTACTACACTTTTGTCATTTTGATCTCCCACTAGAAAAATTACCAAAAAAAATTCCCAGATATGTATTACAATGGGCAGTTTTTTGTTTTAGAGAAAAGAAAAGAGAATGAGAAGGAATGTTGCTGTAATTTGGCTGTCTCGTAGTTGTAGGGTTTTATTATTATTATTATTATCTTATTTCATTCATTTCTATTCTTCTATGAATGCATTATGCATCAGGAGCTGGAAACTTGTTGTAGCCTCCTTCCCCTGCTGTTTTACATATAATATATACATTGGAATATATACCTAATTATTGTCCTTTTACATTTATAAGTTTTGCTGGTATTTCTCTATTCTTGTAGTCAAAGCTTTAGCTTACGATGCATCTACATAGAATACTTGTCACTGTCAGTTGGTTTATTTTCAAGGCATCTTTTAATGGCTAAAGCCTAAAGGTCGGTAAGAGTTGTCATTTTCTCTGAGTCCTTCAATCGTCGGTTCGATGTATTTAACATCAATTTTAAGCTTGTGGGCTTCCATTATTTCTGAAACGATTGCGAAGGAACATGTGAAGGGAGGGACGTCTTCATGGTCCACCTGACGTGGAGATGTAAACCACCAGTCGTAGGAAGATTTCATGATTTATTGCTTTCGTGGAGATGGCAGAAGAATTTGACCCAAAATTGATTATGGCGTACGGATGGATCTGGGGCTTTTTCAAACGCTTTTGGTTTTCAAACCAACTAAATGGTCAACCTTGTAATCAATTTTTGCAGATCGGCTGCTCTTTTTGGATTCGGTCTCAGTTTTTGAATTTTTGGCTTCGAATCTTCGATTTCATGGATCCAACCCAAGTACGCCATTTGCTCTCCTTTAATTTGAGGGGATTTCAATGGGCTCGATTCTATGGTTTGAGAAATTCAACTACAGAACTTGGCCCTAAATTTATAATAACGTTGTCTTGAATTCTTTCAGTTTGAATGTTTTGTCCTAAAACCAATTGGTAATAGGAGGAGTAATCCACTGAGTTATATATTAGTCCAATTAACTCCCAACTTTCAGATGTGGGATGGACATATTCTAACACGCCTCCGCAAGTGCAACTGGGGGAACTGGCCCAATTGACACTTGAACAACATAACGGGGCGGGCCCAGGATCGAGAGAGACCGTTAGGCAAATAGCTCTGATACCATAAGAACAAGAGACAATTTAAGCAATTGCTTTCGTTGATTCAACTGAGAATGAGTACAAGGTATTATATACACAATGAACAAAACTGAGTGGCCGAGATACTTGGCACTCCTCTGAATATCACAGTAGCTAACTCCCTAATCTTAGGATAACAATTTGACTAGTTCAACAGACTAACAACTCCTAATTTGACTAGTTCAACAGACTAACAACTCCTAAAAATATGCACCAGAATATCACACATTATCAGTTTGTAATCCTTTGTTGTAACTCATTAGACAGAAACTTTACATTATGTATGCACACTTGAACTTGGTAGAAACTAGGAAACAATAACTAAGGCTTGCAAGATGCCTTGAACCCCCAAACTGAACCATGGTAGCTAACTGAGCCCCTGAGTCACTTGTGATTTGGTATGTCTCTATGATTTGACCGAGTAAAGTATTAGGCCGTTTTTGTGCAACTTGGGCCGAAAGTCTTGCGTGTGATCTTATTCGGAGTGATCTTTATCTGAAGACGATGGAAGACATTACTCGGGACGTTGTGTTGTGATTAATGAAGCCTCAAAGTGAAGACGATGATGTTTGAGTGATAGGGCTCATATAAAGGCAAAATGGTGGAACCCTAATCACTTGTCTTGCTCATTCTTGCACCGCTTTAGGAAAGTTAGGGTTTATCTCTCTCTCGAGCTCTCCTATGATAATTCCATGGTGGATTCCAAGCTTTGATCCAAGAATGAAGAACAAGAAAGGGAAGAGAGAAAAGAGCGAGAGAAGGGGGTTTTGGAACCATGGTGGTTGTCTCTAGTGAAGGCTTCACTACAACCTTGAGGTGTCTTCTAAGGGACTCTCCTTCATTCTTATCTAATCTCTTCCTTCACTTTGTTCTTTGTTTCTTTTCTTGCTTTGTTTTCTGTTTTTTCTCTTTGAGTTTGCGTGCTTGAAAACGAATATGTCTTTGGCCATTGATGCCTAGGAAATTGGGTGAGTTTCCCATCTTGAGGCTCCACAAAGTAGGGTAACACCGAACTGCGTCATCAATTCTTCTTTGTCCAATTTCAAGCTTTTGTTTTAGTGTTTTTTCAAAGCAAAACAGTTTAGAATAATAGAAGTAGATTTGATATTTGGATAACAAATTGGTATCAAAGCACATGGCTCTCAATTTATGCTTCCGCTTCTTATCTGTGTGTGGAAGGATTTGGTTGAGTTCTTTCCCTCTTTTTTGGTTCCCTAGTAACCGACTTTAGTTACGTTTTTCAAACGGCCTTCTTTGGTGAGGCTTTAGTTTGAAAAAAGCTAAAGCTTTTGCGTCTATTGCCGAATTTGGAAATTGTTGAGAAAAAGCTCAACCTTTTCTTCTCCTTTTTTACCTTTGTTGTCCTATGCTTTCGTTTCTACTCTCGTTCTATCCATTTGGTTTGACCTAAACCGACTTGTAGCCTTTTATCAATCTTTGCCTGGATCTAAAAAGTGTGTGGATCTAAAGTGGTGTTGACTTTCCATAGTGATTGATATCTACAACTTTCTAGGGTTCCTAACTTGAGTGTTAGTGGTCTCGAGCTCTTGGAACAGACAAAATATTTCACTCTTACAAAAGAGTTTTATCTTGTTTTCCATTTTAAGGCTTCACTCAAAGCGAAAAACATATCTTTGTGTTGACTTACTTACTTTATCTTGTTTTCTTATTTTTGATAACTTGTGTGTTTTGCAAAATGACAAAAATCTCTTCTAGGATAAAATTGCTTGATGTAAGCTCTGACTTTGTGATGTGGTAGGTCAAGATGAAAGTTGTTCTAATAAAGGAGAAGTGTTGGAGGGTGGTCAAAGGTGAATTTCCAGCTGACACCAAACCTAAGGACAAGTGAGAGTTGGACAAGATAGGCCACTCTAAGATAATGGTGTTGTTAATTGACGATGTGGCTCGTCAAGTGGTAAGCTTTACTGATGCTATGTCTCTTTGGAAAACTTTAGATGATCAATACATGTCTAAATATCTGCATAGTTGCATATCTATGCTATGTCAGTTGTATACCTTTAAAATGGACATTAATTTGTCTTTGAATGATAATTTGGATAATTTCTTAAGGATGGCACAAGATTTAGAAAGATGCGATGACAAGATTAGAGACACCCACCAAGTTGTTCTGTTGTTGAGTTCCTTACTTGCTCAATTTGACACTTTTAAGGATGTTATTCAATATAATAGTGAAAATTTGACTAAATTAAAGATCATTGAGGCTATACTCGAAAAGAATGAAGTCATGAAAGCGTTTGAGTACAAAAATTGACAAGAAAAGTGAGAATAAGCCTGAGGTTCTTATGGCTAAAGGCAAGGATAAAAACATCAAGAAATATCAGGATAAAGAGAATGAGAAAAATGACAAACATGATCATGATAAGAAGGATAACAACAAGTGTTTCTACTATGGTAAAAATTGACATTTTATTATGGATTGTCATAAGAAGCAAAAAGGTGACAAGGGAAAACAATCCAATGAATCTGTCAATTGTTGAATCTGAATTGTACTTGGTGTTGTAATAATATATAATTCATATATGTAATTTGATATGTGTTCGTGGTAGAATAAAACTATGCAAGTCAAGATTGGTAGAATTTTTATAAGTTGAATCGAGTAAGGAGAAGCAATTAAGGAGAAGCCCATTTTTGTTTAGCCCAACACTGATTCAGAAGACTGAAGAGGCCAAGTGAGCCCATTTTTACCTTAGAACCCTGTAAATTAGGTTGAGGGCCTAATCGCATGTTCCGCATCAACATCTTTTATAACATCTGTTTTTGGATTTTGTTCCCTTTTAAGAGAAATCTGAATCGATTTTAGTTATTCTCTATATTACTTGGGAGCTAGTTAGGGCTAAGATCAACACTGATCATGGATCATCACTATATTAATTATTAAAAGTTTGGACAAAACTCTACTTCCATTAAAACTAATTACCAACTAATCTCCAGATACAAAGTAATGGCCCGAATTTGACTATAATCAATGGCCCGAGATATGAAAGTTGTTATTGAAAATTGTTTATATTAACTATTTTTATTTTCACGGACATAAAAGGGAGGTGAATATTTAAAAAGTGGTAACCTTTAATAAAACAAAACAATGTGGAGTTTAATTAGCAATGTTCCTAGTTTAATACAAAATTTTATATTATAATACGCAATCTAAAAAGCCCTAAAGGAACAAGTATATTTGATGGAAGTGAATGAATACTTTTCAAGTAATAAATAAACTAACCATTTATTTCTACTACAATGAAAAACAAAATTATCTACATTGCATTATCTCGCCTGCACGCATGATCTAGATCTTGAAAAACATGCTAAATAATCTCTTACAAAATAATATCAATTATTGTCAAATCACCAAAAAAAATGCGAGAAAAGATGATACATTAATGAACGTTTAATACGTTAAATGAGGGGCTTAAAAAGAGTGACATATGTCAAAGATTTCAACAGAGAAGATAGTAATGCAATCCTCTCTATCCCACTTAGTAGTAGACGCCCAAAAGATTTGCAAATTTGGTGGCAGAACAGAGATGGTGATTTCTCGGTAAAATCAACTTACTGGCTTGGAGCTTGCAATCATATCGATCAATGGCACCAAAGAATTGGTGGGCAAACTGATAATATTTGGAATTTAATTTGGAAGATGAAGGCCCCTCAAAAACTTAAACATTTTGCCTGGCGAGCATGTTCTGGTTCTCTTGCTGTTAAGGAAAAACTTCACAGGCGTAATATTGTTCCCAATGCCATTTGTGACAGGTGTGGTGTTGAAAATGAGTCAGTTTGGCATGCCCTTGTGTCGTATGTCTCGGTGGATCAAGCATGGTCTGGTTCTCCTTTGTTGTTGTGGGCTCGAAATAACAATTTTGATTCTCTGATATCTGTTGTACGCCATCTTCATGTTAGCAAAGGTACCTCTGGCCTTCAAGACTTCTTTTTGTATGCTTGGATTTCTTGGACCTGGCGCAATCATCTCTTGTTCGAGGATGGTGATATGAATATCGACTTTTGTCGTATGGGTTTTAAACATCTCGTGTCTGATTTTGATCTTTACCATGATGTCCACAACGTAAGAACAAATGCAACCATGAAAATCTCCTCTCTTTGGTTGCCTCCTCCTCCTCCAGGTTTGATTAAAATAAACACTGATGCAGCAGTGTTTCGCAATGGCTCCTTTGGCTTGGGGGTTGTTTGTAGGGATAGCCATGGTTCTTTGTTATTAGTTGCTGTTAGACGAATTTCTGGGAATGGAGATCATTTGTTGGCTGAAGCTTCGGCTTGTCTGTGGGGTTTGCAACTTGCTGCTCAAAAAAATTAGAGCACAATAATGGTTGAATCTGATGCTTTGTTTTTGATCCAACTGTTGAAAAATGCTACTTATCTGCTGTCTTATGTTGGTGTGTTAATAGATGATATTTTAGCTCTTAGTTTATCCTTTCTTCTCTGTACTTTCTCTCATGATAACAGATCTAGAAACAAGGTTGCTCATGCCCCTGCAAAGTTGCTTCCTTTGCAGACTGATGAGAATGTTTTTGTAGATGGTTTTCTCCAAGATATTGTTGATCTTGTGGGTTATGATTTAATATAGTAAGGATTTGTTATTTCAAAAAAAATGTAAGAGTATTTAGGCCCTAGTTTATTCATTTCTTTATAATGAAATCCAAGTTCTTTAAAAAAATATCATCAAATCTTAATTATTTTTAAATTTGGATCAAAGCATAACTTTTTAGCATACTATATTAAATCTACTTATAATAACTAATTATGGCAAAATAAATTTACAATTTTATTAAATTTAAAACACCATGTGACAATTTACGAAAAAAGGTTCATTAATTATAAAAAATAGATTTATAAGAAAACATTTTTTTTGGATAGTAGGGCTCGTGTGCCTATTTTTGATTGGGTGTAAGTTGCGAGCTAATAGGGGCTAATGGATTTGAGAAATGGACGTATGAGATTAAAATAATGGGTTCAAGAAAAAAAAAGAAAAAAATCAATGGGTTCGTTAGTGGTAGACTAGTAACATTCCCACATTACCCCTGAATACTAAAAAGTGAAAAAAAGCTCTCAACCTAAAACCCCTAGACTCGTACCACTCATGTGACGCCGTCTCTCACTCACTTTTATGATCCTCTACCTTAATCGAATCTCTCCAAACCCGCAATGGGGCAATCCATCCATCATGCCGGCATCGTTGTAGCTCTTCATATCTAACTTAATTTGTTACATTAACTAACTTAGCTAAATAGATTAATTAACTGAATTTATAATTAACTAACTTAATTAGTTACATTAATAAAATAAATTAATTAGTTGAATGTAAAATGAATAGGGGGTACAGGCTGCCATGAATTCTATGGCACTGGCACTGGCACCGGCGGTCGATCGTCGACCGTAGCGTACAAGCTTATTTGATGTGATATGTTGGCGCACCGCTTTAGTTTAGAGCGATATATTGGCTATCGAGGACAACTCTAGCCAGGTGGTTACAGGAGGGCATGCAGATGATTATATGGAGGAGGGTGACGTCAAAGATGATATGGTGGTAGACCAGGACGAACAATCAGCTAGGAATGACTTGACAACGATGTTTCGACTCCGTCGAATTGGGAGGATCCGGTGGATCCTATGGATTAGATCGAGGATCAGATGATGGATGCCCTCCCAGCGACTACTTCGCACGATATTCACTCTTCCATCGCAGCTCATGCAAATATCAGTCATCTATCATCTCCGATCCCTGCTCATACAAATTCCGGTCATCCATCACCAAATCATATGGACAACCCCACTGAGACTGCTTCAACCTCACCTCCCCTTGTGGGAGATGTATTGACCAGCGCATTATGGATGCATTGAGGGACACGTAGTTATGTCCTCCTTTAGAGCTACCAGAAACACATAACGCGGGCTATTTGTGAGCTTACCACTATGTAGCTTGATTCAGTTGCCCCTTGAGCCAGCGTTTCTTCCTCCTAAACGACCATCTAGATGTTGAAGGCGCGAAGATGATGCTGCGGGTGGTGATGGTGTTGGGGGTGCTAAGGTTGATGTTGTTGCTGATCTGCCAGCTTATCCTGTTCTTGGGGATCTTGTTGTTGTTGATTTGCCTGTTGATCCTATTTTTGATGCTCTTGCTGCTGCTCGAGCTATGTTAGGACGCACTAGACATCAAGCGACTCAAGACTTGGTAAGTTTTAAAAATAGGTTTGTTTAAATTTGTTTATTTGGAATTTGTTAGGTTTGCTGACGTGTCTTTGAATTTTGTAAGCCTTCAGACTCGTAAGACTTTGAAGGTCCACTTTCACACTGCATACATTAAGCCACTAGAGGACATTATTCGTGAGCCAGATACTTGGTTTACAATTGCGGAGCGTAGTGGTCTTCTCAGACTCCATACAGTTGGCGCTGCCTCCACCATAGATCCAACCCTTATTTCTGCTTTTGTGGAGAGATGGCACTAGAGACGAACTCCTTCCAGTTTTCGTGGGGTGAGATGACGATCACTCTGCACGATCTTCATATGATTCTCAGTCTGCCCATTCACGGGAGGAGTTGCATCTCTTCTATGAGCGATCTAGCAGTTCGAGTGCGCATTGTTGAAGATCTTGGTGTAAAGATCGCTCAAGTTGATCATTGGTACAAAGGTGGCGGGATTCCAACCAACAATATATAGGAGACATTGTCGCACATGTTGGCGAGCACAGAGAGGGATGATAGAGTCATTGCTTCGACCCTAAAGAACTAGAGAAAAACCAAAAATATTCAATTCAAACTAAGCTAAACTTAAAAAGAAATAATGTACCGAAATGGATACCTAAATTTATAACAACTTACATCATAAATAACTTCAAACACAATATTCATAAAACTTACAATCTTCTCTAAATTACATTATAACGGTTTTGCAACTACATAGATGGATCTGGGTTTCGACCATTTGCAATGCGATAATCCGGATACATCTTCAACTTTGGTGCAAATTGTGAGGTCCGCCATTTAATGCTTTGATCTGCATGAAGGTTCCACGACCATGGAGTGTGTGGTAATGGAGATTCATCCCTTTGCACGACCTGCATAAACTCATAAATTAGATACAACAATATATAATATCAACATACATAGCAAAGTTGGTATAAGGATTTATCGACACAAAGTGGTCCTGAGCTCCTACGTGTCATATCCCCAAATCCACCCTCGGAGGACCCGACTTTGAGCTCCTCCAGGGTAAGCACAATGTTGGAGAACCCCAAGTCAATAAGACGAGACCAACTTGATAGCGTGTAGCAAACACCAAACCCATGAATGGCATGTGAAACCAACTTTCTACGGAGCAAGGGCTTTTGATGTAATTAACTTGTCGAACAAAGTCATCCCAACTCCCTTCCCGGAGTCTACGTCGTATCGGCTCATATAGTTCTTTGTTCTCAACCAACTCCACTACCCGATCATGTCGAACCTTCTTATAATCCTTCTCTAGCATCCCAAGAAGCACAACTAGTGACCAATTCTCTTATGGATAAACTATCACCTGTACGTTGTATCTCTTGTGACATTTTTTTCCCTTTTTCTTCTAAACAAACTAGATATTCTTTTCATTTTAGTTCACGCTCTTGAGAATTTGATACTACATTATGATCTTTGGGGTCTATACAACACACATAATTACAATGTTTATAGATTTTTCTTACCATAATAGATGGAAAAAGTAAGAGTATGTGGGCATACTTTATGAAGTATAAGTTTGAAGCTTCTTTGTTGCTTTGGAATTTCATTCATAGAGAAAAAACTATTTGGAGCACTCATGTGAATCATTAGAACTAACCTAAACATAGAACTTTTTAAAATTGATGCAATTACCTTTATTTCATCTAAAAGAATTATTCATGAAAGTCCATTTATTGCAATACCCCAACAAAATTAGAGGGTGGAAAGAAAACATACGTATACACTTGAAAGTTGAAATAACTCAAGCCTTAAGTTTAACAACTTGACCAAATTGCATACATCATTTTACATTCATATAATATTAGTAATATACGCATATTATATTAGCATGACTTGTTTTTGAATTAAGTAAATTATATTTTAAAAAATTGTTTAACTTAAAATAAAAATTAATTAAAATTTCTGGGTAAAGTTTGTAATAAAAGAGATTTAAGGGTGAAAAGTGAACTTTTATAAAATTAACATGACTTTCATTTGCCGACTTCAGCTCTGTGATGTGTGTGTGTGTGTGTGTGTGTGTGTGTGTGTGTGTGTGTGTTCAATGTTCTTGTATGTTAAGGAATGGACATAAGGAGGGAGGGAAAGAGAGGAACGAAAAAAAGGAAATTTTATTGTTTTGATTTTTGATACAAAATCTCTTCAATCGGTTTTGATTTGTAGAGTACAAGCGTTGTTTGGTAAATTTTAATTAATTATTTATTTAGGTTGCATTAATTTTTCAAATCTAGGTTTACAATTGATTTGATTTGGAAATCAATTGATTTATAACTCCCGCGGGTCTTCTTCTGACAGCTTTCCGGTGTTACCTTCGGAGGTGGTTTTGACCCACTTAGAGTTGGAATTTGAACTCGCAGTACAAATATGAATTGTAGCTCTTCGAGTTAGCTTTCCAATGATACCAATTTCAGCTTCATTCGATCACCGTAGCTCCCGAACGATGCGTCACAAGAAAGTGGCATCAAAACAACTCCAAATCAACACTTGTCTTCAAAACTCTTGCAATTCTTCAAATCTTGTCTTCGGTCTTCATATTACAATTATGCTTAAAACTAACCTAAACACACTCAAATCATGCCTAAAATACAAGAGATAACCATACTAATCTAGAGCGTATCACCCGGCGAAATCTGCATCTGAGTATGCAACGAGCTCAAGGGAACTGTTCCTTAGATACCAAAGACACAAGTAGTCGTTCCCTTTGAGGTACCTGAAAATTCTCTTCACCTCTTTCAGGTGTGATTCCTTAGGATTAGCTTGAAAGCGCGCACATAGGCACACTAAAAACATGATGTTGGGTGTACTAGCAGTTAAGTAGAGAAGAGACCCAATCATACCTCGAAAGTTCCTTTGATCCACACTTATACCTGTTTCATCTGCGTTGAGCCTTGAGTTTGGTGAGATGGGAGGGTCGATGGGCCTGGAGTGTTCCATCTCATACTTCACTAGCATCAAGTTCTTAAACTTAAACTTTTCAACAAGAAGCTCATTAGTAGAACCAAACACAATGTCATTAACATATACTAGGACAATTAAAATATCTTTTGATTCTTTCTTAATAAAGAGGGTTTTGCCAATGGAACCACAAAGGTATCCATGAGAGAAGAGAAATTGGGCAAACCTGTCGTACCACACCCTGGGAGCTTGCTTAAGACCATACAAGGCCCTCTCCAAGAAGTAAACATGGTCTGGGAAGTGTTCATCTTCGAAACCAGGTGGTTGTGCCACATAGACTTCTTCCTTGAGATGCCCATTTAGGAACGTTGTCTTGACGTCCAATTGATACAACTTGAAGCCTTTGTGAGCGACGTAGGCTATGCGGAGTCGAATGGCTTCATGGGAACAATTGTTCTCAACTTCTTCACTAAGTGTCTCCTCATGATTTTCCTCATTGTTTCCTCGTTGTCCCCCATGAACACTAGATTCTGGCATTGGTTCATTTTGAGGAACAAGAGAGTTGGATTGAGAGGCATCTTGAGGTTCTTCTGTTGTAGAGGGAACTTCGAAGGAGTCTTGATCAATTTGGTGTTGGAATCCTTCGTTGTTGCTTGGTGGTAGGTCATTGTTCCCACTTGGATAGTCTTCATCTTGCTTTCTTGGCTCATCATCATCATCGTATTCTTTTTGCCTGACCAGTTTGAATAGAGTTCCCTTTCCTTGGGACTCTGTTTCCATCTTCACTGATTTTTCGTTGAAGACGACGTGGATACTCTCCTCGATCTTCTTGGTTATCTTGTTGTAGACTCTGTACGCCTTGCTTTGGGAGGAGTATTCCAGGAAAATCCCTTCGTCACTCCTTGGGTCGAATTTCCCAAGATTGACTTTCCCATTGTTGTGGACGAAGCATTTACAGCCAAAGGTCCTAAGATGAGAGATGTTGGGCTTTCATCCCTTGATCAACTCATATGATGTCTTTTTGATCATGGGACAAATCATAGCTCGATTTAGAATGTATGTAGTTGTGGAGATTGCCTCGGCCCAGAAGCTTTTGAGAACTCCACTCTCAAGCATCATTGTGCGAGCCATGTCTTCCAGGGTTCTGTTCTTTCTTTCCACAACTCCATTTTGCTGAGGAGTGCGTGGGGTTGAGAAGTTATGGGATACACCTTTGTTGTCACATAACTTTAGGAACTCTGAGTTCTTGAACTCAGTTCCATGATTAGATCTGAGAGACTTGAGCTTTAATCCCATGCTAACTTCCATTCTCTTGATGAAGGGCTCAAACTCCTTGAATGCATCTGATTTGGATCTCAAGAAAATAACCCATGTAAATCTTGAAAAATCATCAATTAACACATACATGTACCTTTTTCCATCGTAGTTGGCCGTTTCCACGGGACCACAGAGATCCATGTGAATTAGTTCCAAGGGCCTTTTTGTGCTCACCACCTTCTTTGGCTTAAAGGAACTCTTAGTTTGCTTGCCACGTACACATGCATCACACATCTTGACTCCCTCAATGTTGATTCGTGGAAGACCAATGACCAGGTCCTGTAAGTATAACTTCATAATCTGATTTATGCTTGCGTGACCTAGCCTCTTGTGCTAGAGTTCCGTATCATCATGGGAGCTTGCAAGGCACAACTTCCTTGGTGGTTCAAAGTCCGTGTCCACCACATACACATTGTTGGACCTCCTTCCTCTTAGAATGATTTTGTTAGTTTTCTTGTTGATGACCAAGCATTCTTCTGAGTCGAAGGTGAGAACGTTGTTCCCTTGATCACATATATGAGATACTGATAGAGCATATAGGTATAGGTTTTAGAGCATGTTTTTATTCCCGTTTTATGCATTTCTATCTAGAATTTCGCTTTAAGTTGTAGTTTAGGTTTTATTTCGGTTTAGTTCGGAATCTACACGTTTGTATGCTTTATTATAGGTTGGAGGGTGGAAGATGGTCGGTGTGAGGCTAAGGACCGGACCTTGGGACGCGTGGTGAGCATTGAAGAGAAGAACCGAAGGAAAAATCACGAGTTAAGAAGAAGAGCCAAACCGCGGTTTAAGCATTGTGCCAGCGTCGGAGGAGTCGAGTTTCTGCAGGCAAAGTGCGGGCAAAGTGTCCCATTCCGCGGTCGCGCTTTAGAGGGATCAAACCGCGCTTTGGCGCGTTGATGCGACGCTAACTCGGGCCTTCGTGTTATCTTTTGGGCCGACTTTATTAGTATTTTTGGATGTTTTTAGTTATGATATAAATACTTTTCTTAGATTTTCTTTGGATTATTATGCTATCTAATGTTCTTGCTTTTACGTTAATTTGAATTTAGAGAGAATTGTGGGAGAAAAAACCCTAGTTTGCAACATTGAAGAGAAATCTAACTCTTGTAAGTTTAATTCTTCTTTAATGTCAATTTCTAGCTAATTTTCCCATGTCCAACTAGTTAGTTGAAGTTGTATGCATGATCGCTTGTGAGATTTGAATTATTTTTGTTTGCCTTGACTAGATTGAATCTCTCCATGCTTAATTGATTAAATTCACTTAGGATTATAATAGCTTGATCACCTATTCTACTTCTAGGTTGAATTACAACTAGAATAATTAAATAGACGGTGGAATTTGGTTATTCATGGATGAATCCTTTGATTAAACTTATAGACGGTGGAATAAGGTTAATTAAAGGCGGAGAATTCAATCACAAAACTTCATGAATAGACGGTGGAATTCATGAACTATGTTTCTATTGAAAGCTTTGAACTTATTTGCATGATCAATTTGACATAGAAGGTTTTCTAGGTTAATTGGTTAAAAGGTTGTTAAAGATGGTGTATATTAATAACCACCTTAAGCTTGGATTTCATAAATTCACAATCAATTAGTCAAGGGAATCGAAATAAGAATAATCAATGATCAAAACTCATGTATGCAATGGAAACGAAACTAGTTGGACGCTTTTCTCTATATTTGAATTTCTAATCGTTTTATTTGCTTTGCTTTATTTATTTAGTTAAATAGTTTAAAATCATAAAAACTCCCCCCTTTAACTTAGTAATATTATTTAAATACAAATAATCTGAGTCCTTGTGGGTTCGACCCTTGCTTCCACTTTACTCAGGTTAGGAAGTTAGGATATTTCTTTGACAGTGCTTTTACAGCGACATAAAAGTGCTCGTCAAATTTGGCGCCGTTGCTAGGGACTCGACTAATTATTTGTGTTTATCTAGTGTTACTTTTTTTTAGGTGTGAACCACTTGCAAGGTTCATACCCGTGCTACTAATCCATCTCTTGTTGCATTTGATTCAGAAATTGAAAGGACATTCTCTAGGTTACACAGGCAAGCTCGTGCGATTTCTCGTGAATTACCATTCAACCTGGCGTCTTCCTCATCTGATTCTGAAACTGAAAGCATTCCTGAAATCGTAGAGATGGCTCAACCGACACTGAGACAGTTGACTGCACCTGATTTGGCCCAACAACCATTGGCGGTAAAGCTACCTAAGCTCCCTGACGGTGTCCAATTTGAACTGAAATCTGGGTTGATTCACCTCCTTCCTCAATTCTATGGGAAGGCGGGTGAAGATCCCAACAAACATCTAGCTGAATTTCATGCTGTCTGCTCTAGCATGAAACCAAAAGGCGTCACTGATAATCAAATCAAGCTGAGAGCTTTCTCTTTCTCTTTGAAAGATGGAGCTAGTGATTGGCTCTATTATTTGGCTCGTGGCAGTATTGAGACTTGGGAGCAATTAAAGAAAGCTTTTCTTGAGAAATATTTCCCAGCCACAAAGCTCTCGAGTCTGAAGAAGAGCATTAGCAACATTGAGCAGCTCCCGAATGAATCACTGTATGAATATTTTGAGAGGTTCAAGAAGCTAATCTCAAGCTGCCCCTATCATGGTTATTCTCAGCTGGATCCTGTTATGTACCTCCATGAAGGCTTATTGGATGAAGAACGCCGACATGTTAATGCCGCTTGTGGAGGAAACATCCTGAACAAGACTCCTGCTGAAGCTTTTGAGCTTTTCCATGAACTATCTGAAGGCTCTCGTCAATTCAACAAAAGAGCTACAATGACGGCTGCCCATTCTATCGATGCTACAGCTTTACATGAAGAGGTGAATGAGTTGAAGTCAATGTTTAGGCAATTCATGTTAAAAGGCCAACAACAAGTCAAACCTTGCGGTTTCTGCTCCGACATTACTCACAAGACGGATGCTTTTCCCACTCTGCATACTCAAGAGGAAGAAGTCAATGCACTTGGAGGCTATGAGCCAAAAAGGCCAGCCTATGATCCTTATTCGACCACATACAATCCGGGCTGGAAGGATCATCACAATTTGAGGTATGGAAATCAGGATCAGCAATATGTACCTCCAAATGGCCCTCCAGGTTTTCGACCTCACTTTCAACCTCAGCCTCAAGCACCGAATCAAGGCCCGTCCTTATCCACAGATGAAATGATCCGCGCTCTTACCCAAAGTATGACTACTATGCATCAATCCGTGGGGCAATTTTAGCAAGACACCAAGTCAAGCATCACCAACTTGGAAAATCAAATGAGCCAACTTGCAAAGGCGATGAGCAAGATTGAAGCTAGAGATTCCAACAGATTACCTTCTCAGACGGAACTCAATCCTAAACAGAATGTGAGTGCAATCTCGCTCCGTAGCGGTAAAGTGTTGGAAAACAAAGCCGAAAAGCAATCAACTTTGCATGAGGAAGAACACGAGGAGGACGAAATTTCGGAGTTGAGACAGAAGAACGACCGCGGTCAAGACGGGCAAAGCGCCCCCTCGCCACCATGCTCCACGTCGCACTCTGACGGACCGAGTTTTTGCGGCCGAAGCGTGGGCAAGGGCGACCAAAGCGCGACCGCGCTTCTAGCGGTCCAAACCGCGCCCACGGTGCTGAACGACAACACATCCATTCCTTCAACCTCGGCTCTCAAACCTCTTCCACCCTTTCCCGATGCACTAAAGGAAACCCGTAAGATCGAGAATGACAATGAGATCTTCGAGACGTTTAGCAATTGCAAGGTGAACATTCCACTTTTCAAGCTTATCAAGAGCATTCCTCGCTATGCTAAATTTCTGAAGGAGTTATGCACGGTCAAGAGGAATCAAAAGCCTAAAGGGAAGTCAAAGATCAAGGTTAGTGAGCAAATCTCAGCAGTTTTCCAAAGACGGATGCCACAAAAGTGCGGAGACCCAGGTATGTTCACTATCCCTTGTACTATAGGTGAGGCAAAATTTGATAAGGCCATGCTAGACTTAGGAGCTTCTATAAATGTTTTGCCTTATTCAATTTATAAATCTCTTGAGCTTGGTCCATTACGTACAACGGATGTAGTAATTCAATTGGCCGATGGATCCAATGTTTACCCAAAGGGGATTGTAGAAGATGTGATTGTCATGGTTGATAAGTTGATTTTTCCCGCTGTTTTCTATGTACTTGATATGGAACATGACAAGCATGCAACTCCAATTCTCTTAGGTAGACCATTCTTAAAAATGGCCAATACAGAAATTGATGTGCGTAGTGGCTCATTAACTATGGAGTTTGATGGGGAAAGGGTTGAGTATAACATCTCTAATGTCATGAAATTTCCCTTCAATAACAATTCTTTATGTTCTATTAATGTTGTAGATACACCTGTTCCGGTTTTCTTTGATATTAATAATCATGATGGATTGAAATCTTCCCTTGAGAATCCTGTAGTTAATGAAGATAAAGTGGATTGTATGCTATACACTGATTTGAAGGGAGATGTAGCTAAGTTGAACGCTCATTATGAGCGACCATCCTTGATACCGGGCTTTAATCCCATGCTACTAACATTGCCACGCAAGAAGCTTGTTTCTTTTACTTTGCAGGGTCCTAATGTGGAGATCAAGGAATCATCAAGTCACTTTAAAGCCGCCTTTCTAGATGATGGAGCCACTCATTCAATGCAAAAGGTGAATGGACAGCGTTTGACCCATGTGTTGTTCCCCCTCACTGCCACCTACAAGGAGAGTTAGTTTTTGGTGATCCAGGCAAGATGACTCTTGCCTGGTCCCTTACAAGGAAAGACAGTTTCAAACATGACATAATCTGCAATATTGATATCACGAGAGTTCCTAGAGTCAAGGTGAAGTTCCTATGATGGTTCCCACGAGTGGGACCTCTAGCAGGTTTATTGGCCTTTTTGTTTTGCCTGTTACAATAGTCGTGATTTCTCTGAGCTTGAGCTTTCCTTTTGGGACAACTTTCCTTGTACTGCCCATGAGCACCACAATTCCAACAGGTTTTGTAGTATTCTCCCAAGTAGTACTTAGGGTGAGGTCTTTGTATCCTATTCCTATCCATGGTTTCCTTATTGTAGACCCTTGACCCGTTTCCCTTGGCTATTTGGACATAGAGTTTATGCCCAGTGTTCCTAGTGTAGTAGTCCCTCTCTCCACTTTCCCCACTTTCCAAGACACGTATCTTTTCTTCTAGATGGGCATTCTTTTGTTTTTCACACTGGAGTTCTAGGGCCCTACACTCATTTATCTCTTGTTCATTTAAAGAAGACTTCCCATTCTTTGGGCACTCAGATTTATACCCAATCCCATGTTTGGTTGGGACAAACTTTGTTTGGGAACTTGAGGCTTCAGGATTCTCATTTCCCTTGCTCAACTTTTGTAGGAACTCATTTTTATCACTCTCTAGGGTCTTAATCTCATCCTCAAGGGCTACTATGTGGGATAGGTAAGACTGAAGCTTATCAATCAGTTTCACACAATTGGAACAGGATTAAAGACCAACCAACTCAGCATTTGTGTGTTCCGATTCATCTAGCTTCTTTTGCAATTTTATGTTATCCTTAACAAGACTAGAGAGCAATTTCAATAACTCCGGTTTTTCATAGTTAGATAAGGACTCAAGAATAGTTTCAGTGGTTACCTCATTCGGTTGTTCCCCAGTGGTTTCTCCTATGGCCATTGCACACATGTCTGGGTGTGCCCAAGATTCATGACCTTCGTCCTCGTCATCGTTACAGGTGGCGATGTAGGCCTTCTTCCCTTATTTTCGGTCGTTAGTTCCTTGTAGGCAGTCTTTTGCGAAGTGCCCTTTCTTGTAGCATTTGTAGCAGGTGACGTCCGAGAGGTCCTTCTCTATTGGCTTTCTCTAGGAACTCTGACCTTTTTGCGAGTTCTCGTATCCCTTTTTGAACTTTCCTTTGTTGTAGAAGGATCGAATGGCCTTTGTTACCAGAACGAGTTCCTCATCTTCTTCTTCCTCATAATCTTCATGTTGCTCTTGAACTGATTTGAGCATCTTTTCCAGTTTTAGGGCAATTCCCTTGTGTGCCCTTTCTTGCTCCTTATCGTCTTGTTTCCTTTTCTCATGTCCCACCAGTTTTCTAAAGACTTGGTGAAGCATGAGATTTCTGTTCTCGGGATTTTCTTTGAACATGGTCCTTTCGTTGGCCCATTCACTAGTTAGGTCGTTGAAGAGCTGCTGGACTTTCATCTTGTCAGTTACCTCTTCTTTCGTTATCCCAAGTCCAGTAAGCTTGGTACACAAGCCTTCGAGGCGAGACTGGTAGATGTGGACTGATTCTCCCACCTCCATTCGGAAGTTGAAGAACTCCCTTCTAGCATTCATCTGGAGGTCCTCTCTGAGGTCAGAGTTCCCAATGTGCATCTGTTGGATGGCTTCTCAAATCTCCTTTGTCATTCCAAATTTGCCACCTTGTCGCAATCTTGTACTGACATGGCGTACTTGAGATATTGTTTGGCCTTGAAGTTTACTTCCATGCACTTCCATTCGTTTGGTCCCCATTTTGTGAAGTCATTGCGAATGGTTGGGTCTACCTCGAAGTTCCCTACTTCGATGACACACCAAGCTTGAAAATCGTGGTTGCGCATCCAATCCTTCATGTTGCGTTGCCAAGTTTCGAACCTTCATGTGATAAGCCTTGGAGGCTTGTTGTTCCCATGTCCAACTTGAGTGAGTTCCTCAGACATTCTGTCACCTACGATGCTAACATAGAAAATCTAGAGCGTTCCAAGCTCTGATACCAATTGTTGGATCATCGTGCGTTAGTGAGAGCTTGGGAACTGGCAGGGCAGCGGAAGGAGAGCTTGGGAACTGGCGGGGCAGCGGAAGTAAAGTAAAAGAAAGTAAAGCAGAATGTAAACGACACAGTTCCTTTAGTGAGGAACCCCACAACAACCAACCAGTTGTGTGGGTAAACCTCTACCTCCGCTTGGAGGATTTTGAACGACCTTCTTATTTTATTGATTGTTCCCTAGTTACACAGGCAAGACTTACACTTCTCTGTTCATAGTAGTTCTTCCTAACTCTAGTAACACTAGTAAACCTTCTCGACCTTGTTCCTAAGAGAACCAACTCAACTAAACATAAGACAGATCGAACCTTACACCTTGAGCTTAATGTCGCAGTTCCCTAACTCCTGGGAACTTGGATTCGCCGTCGCCGAGATCGAACACTCGCCGTCGGGGACTTCTCTTCTCTTGTCTCTCTTTCATTCTTTGTGTGTGAATGTTTGTTCTGTGAGAAGTACTTACTCCAAGCACTATTCATTTGGCTTTATACACATTTGAACTTGGGCTGCAATCTTTTCTTTCATGTTGTCCGAAATACCTTTTGTCTTGCACGCCAAGTTTGCAATCTTCACATGTGACTTTGATTTGAACTTGGTCAGCTTTGAGAATCAATCGGACCGTTGGATCACTCGCTTCAGTCTGTTCCTCAGATTGAGCCTTCATTCTGTCCAAGACAGGATCCCGCGATTTGCGCTAAACGGTCTTGTTTGCACATGTGAATTCCCATGCGATGGGAACTGTTCTCTCCAGAGTTCCTTTGATGGGAACTTGCTATATTCTTGTGTTCCTTTTGCGTTCTTGGAGATTCTTCGTTAGACCTGGTGTTCCCTTGAAATACTTGAATGTAAAACGTTAGTTCCCATATGGCGTTTGTCATTATCAAAACTGGAGACAAGTATCGTTGTTCGGATGTTTTGAACCAGAGTTCCCAACAATCTGTTGTTTCACTAGTATCTCAGGAAAGAAAAGAAAATATCGTCAGAGTGAAGGAACTTCGTGAGGGAACGACAACGGGAACAATGTTGTGAGGGAATGACGAAGGGAACGATTGGCGATCTGGACATCGTCTGTGGGAAGCTATGCAGCTTTCTATATTTGGCAAGTTTCCATATCTTGAGCGAATGACTTCGGTGGTGATTTGACAGCTAAGATTGAGTTGTTTGTGAGAAGATAATATGGAATCTTGAAGATTTGTTGAAGGAAAAAGATAAGATATCGAGATCTTTCGGTTTTGGGTATAATCGGAGTGATTGAAGATATGGTTGATTTATTTTATGATTTTATGGAGATTTTGAGATGGAAAATTTGTTATTTCGTGGCAAGAAAATAATAGAGATCAGATCCCACGAGGCTCTATAAATAAGGATGTGACTTTTAGGTTAAAAGTGTGGTTTTTGGGTGGTTGAAGACGACGAACAAGAGAGAAGTGAGAGCTTAAGACTTGTTCATGTGGTTATGGTTAAGATTCCACAAGGTAGAGTTTAATTACTCAAGTTAGTAGTTCTTTTATTGTTTAGGTTTACGTTTATGGTTGAAGAAGTCTAGTTGGTTGAACTTAGGTTGGTGCCTAGTTACCAGGGAACTTGACTTGCCTTGTAATCGTTGAAACTTAATATATAAGTGAACTATTGAAATCCTCTGAGAAGGAGTCTCAGGGGTAGAGGTTTTTCTTTCTACGACTTGTTGGTCGGGCATAAAGTTTTCCTCTCTA
>OZ024718.1:60730904-60923404 GCA_964016875.1 Fallopia convolvulus | reverse complement strand
AAGAAAATGGGATACTCTCGGCTTTCTCGGCACGTCGGATCCTGTTATCTCACATCCATCTTAGAACTCTCATTCAAAAGACCACTAAAGTACCTCTCCCACCACTGTCTGATCTGTAGGTCCTCCACAAGCACCCGTCCGTCCTCATCTTTGATACATTTCACCCTATCTATGTCTCTTCTATGCCTTTCCCTTGCCTTTGCCAACCTGTACAAGACTCGCTCTTCACCCTTTTCGTCTAAAGCCTTATACATGCCCTCGAATGCTATCTCCTTAGCGGTCACCACTGCTCTCTTGGCTACCTTCTTTGCTGGCTTGAGCTCTGCCCACCTCGCCTCCCTCTCTGATTCTACGCTTCGTAGCCAAGCTTTGTAGGCTAACTCTTTCTCCCTAACATTCTCCTAAACCTCATCATTCCACCAAACTACCGCCCTTTTATTACCAGAAAAGCCTCTTGACATACCTAAAACACCACACACAGCTTTGCGAATGCACTCCGCCATCCTGCCCTACATCTTTTTGGCGTCACTCTTCTCGTGCCAAGCTCCCTTTGCGTTTGCTTATTCAAAGATTCTTTCTCACAGGCCTTGTACGTTAGCTTCTGAAAGGCGCCACCACCTAATCCTTAGTTGAGGTACCATGTTTGCCTTTTTCTTTTTACACGACCCCTTCAAATCCAAGACCAACAACCCGTGTTGGGTCAACAACCCCTTAAAAGGAATAACTTTACAATTCTTACACTTTCCCACGTCTTCCCTTCTAGTTACAAAGAAGTCAATCTATGTCTTTCCCAAAGGGCTCTGAAAAGTAAACAACTACTCATCTTTCTTCCTGAACTAAGAGTTGAACACCAAACAGTCAAAACTTGTTGCGAAATCTAATAGTGCTCGACCACCATCATTTCTGTCACTAATCCCCCAGCCTCCATGTATCTCCTCATACCCAACTCTATCCTTCAGGATATGTCCATTGAAGTCCCCTCCAATAACCAGTTGTTTTGTCGACAGGATGCTTCTCATCAAACAATCTAAGTCTTCCCAGAACCGTCTCTTTTCTTCTAAGCTCAAGCCCCTGTGCGGCGCGTAAGCACTAACAACATTCAAGACTATTTCTCCTAAGACGATCTTCAGCAGGATCAAACGATCACTTGTGCGTTCCACCTGCACCACCTGATCCCTCAGCTTCCTATCCACCAAAATCCCAACCCCGTTTTTGCTACTAGAGGCTCCTGAGTACCATAACTTCCATCCATCAATATCTTGAGCTTTCCTTCCTTTCCACTTTGTCTCCTGAAGGCAAGCAACCCGTACTCTGTAATGTTGGAGAATCTTGATTAGTTCGATTGATTTCCCAGTCAACGTGCACACATTCCAAGAACCTATCCTCAAACTAGAAGATTGTCTCTACTGCAAAGCACTGCTCGTCGGCTCAACCATCTTAAAACCTAAACACTCCTAAACAGATCGGTTAGACTGAAGAAACCTGCAGAAAAACCCAACCTGCAAAAACACACGACACAAACAAACCAAAACCACAAGCCAAGCAGAGCCACATGCAACAAGAACTCGAGGCGACAACAAGGTCGAAACTAAGAAACTAGAGCAAAACAAAGAACAAAACAAGAGTAAGATATGAGAAAGCACGTTGACTGGAGCACAACAAAGGTCAAACCAAGGGCACGTCAAAAACTAAAAGCAGAATAAATCAAGCCGAAAAAAGGCCGAGCTGCACTCGACAACACTCTTGCCAGAGAGTCTGGCCCGAGGCTCATCGAGAACTGGTCGAGCTGCACCTAGGACGCCGGAGTCGGTCGGTTGCGAGGGTCGCCGAGATGGGAGGAGTCGGTCGCACCTACGCCCGGGACGATCCTGCGGGGGGGGGGGGGGGGGGGTCAAGATCGGCTGAGCGACAACTTTGGGACTAGTCGCACGCGTTGCAGGGGTGCAACGATCGCCGAACCTGCAGGGGAGGGCGGGGGGTCGCCGGAATATGATGTTTGGGCCCGGATCTGATACGTTTAGGGTTCCGGAGATTGGGCGATAGGCGAGCGCAGAGGATCCGCGTTTAGGGTTTCGGGGGGAGGGTGGGCCGCTGGTTGTGGTCCGGACCGCGGGTGGGAGCGCAGTGGCGACGACAGTCGCCGGCGTTCTGCGCTGTGAGTTGGTCACGAGAGAGAGTGTCGGGGAGAGAGAAAGCTCGGGGAGAGAGAAGCTCGGGAAATCTCCAGAAGAAATTATGGTACTCATGAGCCTCTAGTTACGAGTGCTGAGAGATCCGATTATATGCACCGCCTCCTCACATGTCGAAAAAGTGTTTTTAATAGACATAGACGAAGAGGCGAAACCTGTAACCAAATAAAGCCAAAAAATATTAGTAGTAATAATAGCATAAAAAATTTTATGCTACCAAACACAACCGATATACTCCATCCGTTTCATAATATTTGCTCTTAAAGCTTTTTTTGTTTCAAAATAGATGTTCATGTAATTTTTTTTTCTATTTATACCCTTGTGTATACCCCGCATTACACATATTCCAAAATTCCTTTTTTTGGTTGAATTTCCCAAGATCATTGAGAAAAAACAAAGAGTATTTAATAAAGGTAATTTGGGAAGAAAAAAATTTCCTTAATATATGTGAAATTTTGTCTAAGATTAAATATTGTGAAACGGAGAGATGATGAAATTGTATTAACTTTTCTTGTTATTAAAAATACTTAGATTTGTTAGATGGGATGTAGCAATACTAATATTATACGGTCAAAATATTTATTTTATGTGTACTCCGTATAATATGATTAGTAATTAGTGAAATGGTTGCCGTGGTCAATACGATGTTAAAAAAGTAAAGAGCGGAACAAAGATAAAAAAAGAAAAAAAAGTGGAAAAGAAAGGATGAGCGAGTGGCGCTGAAAGAGTGGAGCTGGAAAGTAGAAACTGTGAACCCTCGCTTCGCTTCTCGTTTCACTTCACAGCTCACACAAATCTCAAATCAACCCTCGTATTTCTCAATTCCCCACAAATCTACCCCTACTCTCCTCCTCCTTCTGACCCCTTTTACCATGTCCCCTTCCGTTAATTTCCACTCCCAATCGACGCCCTAATCTCCACCATGCCGCCGCCGATGACCTCTCTTCCGTCCATCCCCCAGCCGTTGCCGTCTCAAATCAACCAGCTCCCCCCTCCTCCTACTCATCACCCACGTCACCACCTCCTTGCTCCCCTCACCGGCGCCACCGCCTCCCTCTCCGTCTTCCTCTTCTTCATCCTCCTCTGCCACCGCATCTTCCGGCGCCGTAAATCTCCCTCCGTTGACCAGCCCACCGAGGCCCTCCGCCGTTTCTCCTACTCCTCCCTCCGCCGTGCTACCTCGTCCTTCTCCTCCTCGCGCCGCCTCGGACAGGGCGGATTTGGCGCCGTCTACTCCGGTTCTTTATCGGACAAGAAGCTTAAGAAGAGGCTCGATGTCGCCGTCAAGGTCATGGACTCGGGCTCCCTGCAAGGCGAGCGTGAGTTCCACAACGAGATCCTTATGGCCAACAAGCTTTCCAACTCCGACTACGTCGTCCACCTGCTAGGATTCGCCTCCGACCGCCTCCACCGCCGTATGTGTCTTGTCTACGAGCTCATGGTCAACGGCAACCTCCAGGAGTGCCTCCTCCACCGCAAGTGCGAGGAGCTTATGAGCTGGAGCCGCCGCCGACAGATCGTCATCGAGGTAGCCAAGGGCCTCGCTTACCTCCACCACCAGTGCGATCCCCCGATCATCCATGGCGATGTCAAGCCCAGCAATGTTCTCTTGGACGACAACTTCTCCGCCAGAATTGGGGATTTTGGGCTTGCTAGGTTAAAACTGGTCGATCAGTGCGAAATCAGTATCAATTGTGGAGAAGACGATCTGGCGAGTCTGAAGAAGGGGAATAAGGAGGAATCGAAGATTCATATTGTGGAAGATACCGGATCGATTGTGGAGACGGAGAGCGTCATAACTATAGGGTTAGAAGAGGGGAGCACCGGCGTTGACCAGTCCCCGGAGAATTTCGTTAGGGTTCCGGTAGTTGAGACGTCGCCGGAGATGTTCTCAGCCGTCGCGTCCCCATCGGAGGTTCCGGAGATCATTGAAGAGCCTAGACCGGCAAAAGTGAAGGACTATGTGATGGAGTGGATTGGATCAGAGATCGATAAGGAGAGATCTGTCGGCAATTGGATGGGAGCCGCCTCTACAAGCTCTGCAACAGTAGTGAAACCAGATCAAAAGAAGAAGACCAAGGACAAGAAGCACAGATTAGACTGGTGGATGGCCATGGATGATGACCTCAACTTGAAGAAGAAGGAGAAGCGGAGGCCAATCAGGGAATGGTGGAAGGACGAGTACTCAGAAGATCTGGCGAAGAAAAGCAAGAAGAAGAGGAAGAAGAAAATCAAGCAACAGGGTGAAATGAGTGATGATCGCAATAACGAAGACAACTGGTGGCCTAGAGACGAGGAAATGCTGTGTGTAGACAGGAAGATGAAGAACAAGAGAAGGAAGAACAGCCGTGGGAATCTCGAATGGTGGCTTGATGGACTCAGTGGAGATCTCTGGAAAGTCAGACACCACAGCTACGACTCCATGAGTGGAGAAATCCCCAAGAGTGGTGGTATCAGCAGCACCCCCAGCATGAGAGGAACTGTTTGCTACATTGCCCCTGAGTACAGCAGTGGAGGAGATCTCTCTGAGAAATGTGATGTTTACAGCTTTGGGGTTTTGCTGCTGGTTGTAATTGCGGGTCGCCGGCCACTGCAAGTATCGGGGTCTCCCATGTCAGAGTATCAATCTGCAAATTTGATTTCTTGGGCTCGGAAATTGGCCCGAATGGGAAAGCTTCTTGAAGTGGTTGATAAGAAGGTTGTTGAGTCTTTGAATAAAGAAGAAGCTGAAGTTTGCATTAAGGTTGCACTGCTTTGCCTGCAGAAATCACCTGCTAGGCGGCCTTCAATGAAAGAGGCTGTGGGGATGCTGACTGGTGAATTGGATGCTCCTTGTTTGCCACTGGAGCTTTCCTCATCACGGCCATCTCGGTTTCCTTATAAATCACAGAAGAAATGCCCGGTGAGATCTTGAACATCTGTTGTGAACTAGAATGAGCAGCTTTTTTTTGGGTCATCAACCTCTTTTTCTTGTTTATTCCATGAGATTCTAGTCAGGTCCCTTTCTAATTTATTCTGTGCTGTAATCTATAGCTCAGGGTATTTAGATGTAATCCATCTTCTTGTATAGCGATAGTTAAAACAGCAAATCATAGAGTCTATGGATGCAATCCAAAGATTTGCAAATGCTTCTAATAAGATAGATGTGGCTTTAACTCTTGTTCAGCAGGACACATGTGTTATTTGTCTGAGTTATATAACTTCTATTAGTTTTTGTAATGGGATTTTCTGGATGTATCATTCGTTTTTTAGTTCACGAGAATTCTCAAAGTTAACCTAGATTTATTTGCAAGCAATATGGTGTCTATTGTGTGAGCTATGACTATGACTGATATAACTTGTATTGGAATATCAGATACCAATTTGAGAAAATATTGTCAATATGATATCTTTCGTTATGGAATTTCCTGGATGTATCATTCTCCATTTCGTTCACGAAAGTTAACCTATATTTATTTGCAACTTGCAAGCAATCTGATGTCTATTGTATCTGACTAATAAACTTTATTATTGGAATATCAGATGCCAGTTTGGGAAATCTTGGCAATATGATGTCTTTCGTTATGGAATTTTCTGGATGTATCATTCTCCTTTTTCTTCACGAGATTTCTCAAAGCTACCCTGGATTTATTTGCAAGTTATATAATGTCTACTGTATCAGCTATGGCTAATAAAAATGTATTGGAGCATTATCAGATACCAATTTGGGAAAATATTGTCATTATATGAAAGGTTTCACTGTTTTCCTTTGTTTATTTTGCTCAGTATAGCCACTGGGATACTTCTTGACCTATAACTCTTCTTCAAGTCTTTTGACTCGTGTATATGCAGCTGGTTTCCAATTCCCTGTGCATTAATTGGAGTTTCCTGCATTTCATCCATTGGATACTTGTGCTGCAGTGCTGTGGAAGCTAGATCTTCATTTTATTGCAGCAGATTTCTTCTTTACTGCTTGGCGCCTGCTACTTTGTTTCTGAGGTGATCATCACCATCAATTAGGATGATTCACCTTGTAGTGCACTAGTCTCCTGGTGAAAATGGTTAAATTCTGACTCTGCATTATTTCCAGGAACCATTATATATGAACTTGATGAATATTAGTAGGTCTGCAGTATTTGCTTAGGCCTTTTTTTTTTGCTGTTTGGTTGCAGTTTCTGCTGCGCAGTTCTTGGATTTACATTTTGGAAACCACATCGTTGCTCTCCTTTATTGCTGCACTTGATTGTATCTGTATAAGGTTGTAATTTTATTTAGATGTTGAAAGAATTAAGTTGACCTTCCTGGAAAGTATTGGTGTGGGATAGTGCCATAGTGGGAAACAGGGCTTGGATAGTAGGATGTCTTGAACACACTTTTTAAACTGCTTTTGAAGGACAGAGCAAAAGTTTGTCAAGTATAGAGAATCGGTTAGTAGTTACAAATTTGCAATTTTGCTCATTAATCATTCATTTTTTTTCTCTTCCTTTTTTGCTTTCTAGTTTGTCATTTTAAAAAAAAATGATTTTCATGCAGAGAAAGAATTCCTTACATGACAATTTGAGATACAGATTACTTACTGTGAGCTGCTGCACTAGAAGGATCAAAAGCCATGTAAGTCCTCCATCCTTTCAAGGCCCTGTTTGTTTCAATCGGGCTGAAATAGGAATCACTCATACACTAAGTTTGGATTGGGTATGAACTCAAGTATATTCGACTGGTATGGGAATCACCCAATCCCATCCCCTTAGTTAAAGCAAAAACTAGTATGGGTTTGACTCATTCCTAAATCCATTCCCTATATCAGGGGTATAGAAGCAAACGAGGCCTAAAATGTGATAGAACTAGCCTAAGAAATTCAGTTTACATTTGCACAGTTGACAAACCAAGGTTAGGATAGTGAGCATTTTGAGTAATTTAGACTACTTTCTTTATCTCTTCTTTTTGTTAGGGCATGACCCAAGAAATTTATTTCTGGATTGTCTTGCTTTTGTTAAGGACACTATGTTCATCCTTTTCTTTCATTCTAATATATTTACTGGCTTCCTAGTTCATACTCTTTTTTCGTGCAGAAATGCAAAAGTTCTCAGCAGTCATACAATTGTGTAACATGTCTATGAGAAGGATTCTTTCTAGTGCACAAGTAGACACTCTTGCTTATGCTCTTGTCACTTTAGATCATATAATTAGGTTTCTTATGTGTTAATTGGATTGTGGATGAATTTTTACCTAGTCATTTTGAGTTTAATCATTCAGTTTTGTTAATACTTTCTTGTTTGGGACTCCGATACGGGCTGAAGTTTTACCTAGTCATTTTGGAAGAATGCCCACTTCTTTTTATCCAATGGTAATGTAATGCCACCTTGCAATTTGATTTTGATTGCAACTTCATGAATTGAGAGCCTTGCTGATATGGGCTGAAGTTTTGGAAACTCCTGTAGGATAAATTTACTGTTTTATTCGCTTCAGTACGAGAGGTGTGTAATGTGAGTTAAAGAAGTGTTGGATTGAGATTTGAAGATCAAATAAAGATTTGGGTCGATCATCGTCCGTCATTATCATACCTGCAGCCCTCCTGATTCTTGCTCTGCCGATTAATAGTGGCTTTTGGATCAGCCATTTTAGCTCCAGTTCTGGTTGTGCACAAATTATCGTAAGAGAAAATTCCGACTGTCAAATGGCCACCTTTGTTTATTTAAAACGTGGGAATTTGATTCCCCAGAGAACTAATACATTTGGTCATTTGATTTATTGGTCACTAAACTAAAGCTTCACTTTATGTAGAATCAAATTTTACTTTTATCAAAAGTAAGCAATTGGTGTGATGAATAAAATCAAAGAAAAAAAATAAGGGTCTTATTTTAATTGTTCAATTAAAAGTTGGAGAAAATAACCAAGTTTGAGGAATGCTCTCCTGCCTATCTATCTCTTTCATGTTTCAATGCTTTAAGTTGATGTTTCCTTTGCTTGTGTGAATTTTTATTTTAATGCAATTGCTTTTATTCTCTAGTTATGTCTGTGCTCTCTTGTTTTTTCCAATGACTTGTGCTTGATTCTTTTTGATGATGTCAAAAGGGAAAAATGGAAAAAAAAAATGTAGTGATGCATTGTTTAAGATAATACAAGATAATCCTTTGCTAAGGGGGTACCGTCCATTGCATTTCCATTTCAGAGAGAACTAAGTATCTACAAGTATCATATAACTTTGTCTTACGCCTAAACCGTCGTTAAGGAACTACATCACTTGTCTCTGCTTTTTAAATGTTAATATGTGTCTATGCTTTTTAATGGTCTTCTCCATTTAAATTTTGATGATAACAAACCCTATTAGAAATTGATCTTTTGTCCAAGTGTTGTGCAGGAACTACAAGGCAAACGATGCAGAAACGCTCAAGAAACAGTTCGTGCGTACTTTGCATATTAGAAGGACAAAACAATCTTTATCAAACAAACTTGGGCAACAAGTGAAAAAGGAAAAATTTGTCTCAAAGAGGAAAGAGCTACGAAGAACTCAGAGTGATCCAGAGCAACAACGAAGATTTCAAAAAGACCAAGAAGATCCAGAAGCTCGACAATGGCAAGTGCGGGAACTTGACGTTGTCATAGGAGCTAGTTTTGGTGCTAATGAGAACTGCATCTAGATGCAAAGAGGTTTGATCGCTTTATCTAAATCGTTGTGATGTTCTTAGGAACTAGATATATGGATTTGTTAGTATTGCTAGAATTCGGTGATTGCTATTGATGGTGCTCAAAATAGTAGAACAGGAAGTGGGCCCGAGGTACGAGGAACAAGCAGGCCCGACGGGGTTCCCAAGGTGGATTCCGGGGCCCACAACAGGCCCCCTTTTGTTTTAACAAAATCCCTATCCGCACGAGGTCTGAACCTCGGTGACGAGGTCCAAACCTCGTCGTCGACTTAGCTGACATCCCCGCCCGGCTCGACCACTCAGCTGTTGCCGTTCCTCCCAACCAATCATCGGCTGCCTCACCTCCGGACCAATCAGAAGCCCTGATCTCGGGCGTCCCACATCGATCAATAACCAAAACTCGGCTCCTCAATTCTCTATAAAGGAGAAGAACCTCGTAAGTGGAAGAGGGTCGAAAAACATCTTGAACTCAAGAACTATCTTGATCGTTGAAGATCGACGTGTTGAAACATCGTCAAAAGACCTCGCTATAGACAAGTGAAGTCCACAAAAAGACTTCAAGTCACACAGAGTTTTCGCTCACACCAAAGACCTCGCTGCTTAATCTCGCAAGCCATCATCACCACACTCGAACTCGAAGCTCAACCTCGCTACCGGAGTCCGTCAAGTGGCATGTGGATAGTAGAATCTCGTAGTGATTAGGAGATCTCGAACCCTGTTAGATCGAGATCTCAAATACTCTTAGGAGGTCTAAGGTGTAAACCTCGTTGGCTTGTAAACCTCGTTTGTTTGTAACCTCTCTGTAAGAAAACAATAAAAAAAGAGCAAGCGTTTGCACAATCGAATAATAGAATCTCGTTTCTTGTCTTTTAGCGACGTTTTATTTCGGGTTTCATCACTGCGTCGTCTGTGGGAACCTCTTCATCCTAAGCAGTTTCTCGATTTGTGCAAACCTTGGCTTTGATCCCCTCAAAATGGCTTGCCCAAACAATTTCTTCCCCCAACACCCCGATAACATGCCCGAAACCACGCAGTGGATGGGCACGGGACCTCCGGGCTGCCCGTTCGTGGTCCCCCCGGGCTGGACGTACACCGCCCCACAAAACCCCTACCCATTCCAAGGGTATGAGCTGGGCGGCGCACCCCCGAACCCATATCCCTACCCGGGCTATGGGCAGTACCAGCAGGGCTTCGCCCCTTCATACGTCCCTGTTCCCCCCACCCCCCGGGGCAACCCCACTTCGAGTACGTACCTGCTTACGTCCCTGGGCATGTGCCGGGACATGATACCTCCACCAACGGCTCATCGACGGAGAGGCCTCCCGGGGACCCCATGCAGATCTCGCGGTCCCGCTCGCGACGTTCGAGAATGCAGGACACGGAGCTGTCCGAAACAGCGGGGAGTGCTCTGCATCCCCCAAATCGAGGCCAACGATGTCGACGCACCCTTTGAAATCGAGGTTGCGCCGAGAGCTGTCGAGACCGGATGCACCCCCCTCCTTCGTGGACGAGATTCAGGGCGCGCCTATGCCCAAAGGTTTCCATTGGCCACAAATGAGACTGTACGACGGCACGGCTGACCCGGAGGAGCACGTGAAGCACTTTGCCGTCCAAATGAATGTCAACTCCTACAATGATGCCATATTCTGCCGCATCTTTCCAACCACCCTGGACAAGGCCGCGATGACGTGGTTCATAAGCCTCAAGATATGGTCTGTGGCCTCGTTCGCTCAGCTGTGTGAATCCTTTGTCAAACACTTCACCGGCTCGAGGAAGCGCAAGAAGAACATGCAGGATCTCTGCAGTATTGAGCAGGGAAAGGGCGAGTTGTTGGGCACCTTCTTCACGAGGTTCACCACCGCAGTAGCGGAGATCGCACACATCGACGAATCATCGGTGTGAGATACCCTCATGGGCAACCTGTGTTCGGGGCCTTTCAAGACTTACATTTTCTTGAAATGCCCAACGACGTACGACAGCCTGTGCGCCCAGATCACGTCCCAGGTGTATGCCGAGGATGCCGCAAACCAGAGTTCGCGACCGAAGACCAACAAGGAAATCGTCGCCGAGGCTAAAGGAAAGGCGAAGGTGGCCGCACCACTGTAGGATTGTTAGTACTAGGACGAGTCGGCGACTCCTACTAAGTCGTCGACTTTGAGTAATAAAGCAGCGGAATAAACACACAGTAAAGTAAACGTTACCAACGGTCACTAACAAGCGATGTATAGTGGAAACTCTTCGTAAACCAACTAGTTTACTTAGAGAAAAACCACTCCCTTCCAAGTTTATCACTTTGTCGGATTTCAAGAGTCCTTAGACTCGCTCTATTGATTTCTTGAATGATTACAAAGCTCTCTCGTGTACAAGAATGAATCCCACACCCTTGAACCACGCTCTACCTTTGCACTCACACGCTCAATCTCATGCTATGCCTAAGATCTCTTGACTCACCACTTGTACGAATCTCACGCACAAGTACACTCTTTCTTTCTTACACACGATATGAAAATTAAGCTCACAAGTCCCACCGATTAGCCTAAACACAAGAGTATTTAAACTAAGGTAAGTGAGATCTCATGTATATTATTTTCCATTCGATTAGGAAAACAATATACACTTGATCTTTTACAAATCTTTCCAAATAAACAATTTTACGCATACTCAAATATTCTAGGAGAATCACAATTATCTTCATCTTGATTTTAGCACTCTTTTGATGATCTTCTCCTAAAATAGAACACGCAGCTGTCTTCAATTAAACGCACAAGATCTGTGCGTTCCTTCCGTAAATAGATTACTTCGCCAGCTGGTTATGTCAGTGACTTTGCCAAGTCGCCGAATCGACTTGCAAACATAAGGTCACTGACTCTGGAACCATCAAAACTCAAAATTCCATCTTCTAACAAATTCCCCCTTTTTGATGGGGACAAACAACCTGTTCTGATAAGATCTATGCAACATACATACAATCTCACAAGATAAAGAGCAAAGCACAAAAAAACATAAAAGTTCCCCCTAAGCTTAGTAACCACATGATTTCAGTATTTTGATTCCCCTAATAAATCTATTCCCCCGGTTAATTCCCCCTTTTGGCATCATAAAAAAGATTGCTAAAACAAGAAGAGAAAGCAGAGGCAAATATAGAAACTTAAAGCATAATATCAAAACAGTCATAGAGAGTCATCCACCATGGCAAAATAAAAGTACGATGCAAACACACACAATCCAGAAATACGTTACAACCAAATTGAACTAAAAAGTCTTGTAAAGTGGAGGAATAATGTGGCAAGGAAAGAACAAAGGGATAGAGAAGGTCATGAGTGAACGACAATCACTGACATCAGGCTCCAAAGTCATTGAGCCTCTCCTCTATTGCATCCAGCTTTGATAGTGCATTGCCGACCATATTCTGAAGCTTTTCCATCATCCCCTTCAGAATCATGTTCTGCTCCCTGATTTCCTTCAACTCGTCGTTTGCTGGAGCAGACTTCATTCCTTCTTCCTGGTTGCCCTTGTCACTGACCTTAGATGACTTCAACACCCACTGTCCATCAACCTAGTTCCATCCAAATTTCCTGATCATCTCTTTGTTGAGAACTCTGGTGTTGAGAACATCAACATGGCTATCCACATAGACTTTATGCTCATACATCATCAGAGCAATCAACATCCCATAGGGAAGAGCATGCTTGGCAGTTTTAAGCACGTGCTTCATGTCAAGCATCATGAGTCGTGACATGTTAATCTTCTTCCCTCGTATAATCTTGTCCATGACCAGCAGATCGTGAATAGAAGCAGCATTCCTCTTGAGTTCCCTTGGCAGCAGGTTGCTGATGAGATAATTGAACATCACCTTCTTCTCTATTCCCATCTTGTTGACCAGATAAGGGCTAGTGAAATTATCATCACTGTCAGTGGAAGTTTTGATGATCTCACGTTCATCGACCCCTTCAGGCCAACCTCCTTTGTAGTACTTAGCAAAACTGTCATGAGGAATCTCCAGAATGTCACTAACATCCTTTCTTGTGAAGGAATACGTCTTCTTGTCTATCATGTATCTCCCTATGGTCATATTCCCTGTATCTTCAATCACCAGATTCTCATAGAACATCTTAACCATCATGGGATTGTATTCATGCTCCCCCTGCACCAACTTGTCCCATTTTTGCTTTTTCAACCAGTCAATGACCTTGGTCAGTTTAAACTCCTTCATGAACTTTTCATCCCACAACAGATCTTTAGTGAACTCCCTAGATGACATATCAATACTTACACTGGTTTTCTTGCTCTTTTTACTAGACCCAACAACAGACTTAGGAGATCTTCCCCTTTTCTTCCTAGTGACTTTCTCAGAGAAAGAGGAGTCACCTCCCTCTGTGGCAGCCTCAGGGGTTTCCAACCCCTTGCCCTTTTTGGCTTTAAGAGCCACTGCCGAGGCTCTAGCACTAAGATCTAGTCTTAGGGCGAAAGGAGGAGGTATCTCAATCTCTTCATCCTTAAGCAACTCAGAGTCATCTCCAAAAAGTTCTTTTTCCAAATTTTTCTTAACAGAGTCCCCATATTTGGATTTCTTTGAAACCAAGATGGGATCAGAGAGTGTACCTTCTTCAGATGTTTCTGTTGGTTCCTTTTGGGAGAAATCCTTGTCAGCCACCTTGTCAACATTTTCCAAACCAGCATTAGTGTCAATGACTTTTGGAGAGTCATTGACAACCTTTTCTTGATCGTGAGGAAATAGCCGTTGGTTCTCCTCTTCACCAACCTCTTCTTCTTTTTCCTCTGCAAAAGACCTGACGACGTTCTCTGTTTCCTCAAAATCCATTGACCCCATAATCGGAGTCTTCACTCTCTCTTCCTCTACAATCTCTGGGTTTGAGGGTTTAGGCAAGGAAGATTCACCAGTTTCTGGAAAAACCGTTTGGCGCATTTTTTCAAATTCTGGTGAAGGGGCTAGGGTTTCAGTTTCGATTTAGGGAAGGGAATTTTGAGGTTTCTCAGTGGTAATGGGGGATGAGGGAGTTGATTTTGGAGGAGAAGGGTTTGGATTTTGGTTCTGTGGAGGAACGAGGTTTTGAGATGGAGGTTCCATGGCGGTTGGAGGGACGGTTGAGGAAGACGATTCACCAGACAAAAGGGCTCGAAGAAAATCGTCACCAAAGAGGGCGAGAATCTTCTTCTTTGCCGATTCAGGGCTGTCGATTTTGTTCTTGGGAGAAGTAGGGAGGTCGGAGTTGGAGGGAGACGCCATTGGAGAAAGATGAAGGTTCAAGGGTTTTGGGTTCGAGAGAGAGAGAGTAGAAGTTGAGAGAGAGAGAAGGATTGAGAAAAGTGTACCTTTAAGATTAACGGTTGAGGCATAATA
This sequence comes from Fallopia convolvulus, assembly GCA_964016875.1. Classification (NCBI taxonomy): domain Eukaryota; kingdom Viridiplantae; phylum Streptophyta; class Magnoliopsida; order Caryophyllales; family Polygonaceae; genus Fallopia; species Fallopia convolvulus. Next base: position 60,909,230 of record OZ024718.1, on the reverse strand, counting down.
AAGGAATCTACTTCCATCATAAAGGAAGTTGTCAAATCACAAGATCTTCTCTTTCCTCTCTTTTGAAATCCACTTTCCAATTTCAAGAGATACTGTTAAGCCATGATATTTTTCTCGCGCCATAAATCGTAGTCACTGACCTTGAGCATGTCGGCGACTCTTAACACAAAACTGCTATCGTTATATGTCCGTGACATTTGTCCACACATGACTTTCTCTTTTAAGAACTTACTTGGTGATGGGTTTGCACAGGGAGTGCCAAGGAGAACCAAGTAAAATTTTATTTTTGAGGATTTGTCGATCATGATGATAAGTCTCTGTTTAATAAGAAAATAATAAACAGATGGGCTCATAGAGACTCTCAAACATGATAGGTTAGGGACTAGTTTTAGAATCAACTATCATTTGAGCTTATAAAGAGGGTTAGGATCATCAAGTTGATTCTTTTGAGCCAAAACAGAGAGCTCAAAAAAAATTACACGTATACTGAATGTAGTGAAAGTCATTGACAATCAAATTGCATGGGGTTTCCTAAATATGATGTCTATCAAGTATGTCTAAGAATTATACCATACGAGCATGATTTCAAAGCATATGTAAAGCAATCAATTCTAGCCAATCATCGAGGGAATTTATGTAGGGAAATAGATCATTGAAGAGAGATCATACCTAGTTCCATGCGGAGTTGTTCAAAGGGTTCACGATTTAAGGATTTTGTGAAAATTTCTGCTCTTTGATCACTTGTTCTACAAAATTCCATAGTGACCATGCCCTTTTCCACACAATCTCGAAGAAAGTGATACCTTATCTCAATGTGTTTTGTCTTTGAATGTTGCACCGGATTCTTTGAGATGTTGATTGCACTAGTGTTGTCACATAGTATAGGCATTGACTCACACTGTACACCATAGTCACTGACTTGTTGCTTGATCCATAAGAGTTGTGAGCAACACGCTGCAGCCGCGATGTACTTTGCTTCTGTCGTTGATAGTGACACAAAATTTTGCTTTCTAGATCCTCATGAGACAAGACAAGGCCCAAGAAATTGAGCAATCCCTGAAGTGCTTTTTCTATCAACCCGATTTCCAGCAAAATCAGCATCTGTGTAGCCAACAAGCTCAAAATCAAATCCTCTGGGATACCATAAACACAAATTGTCAGTCCCCTTAAGATAGCGAATGATTCTCTTAACAGCTTTCAAATGGGACTCTCTTGGATCGGCTTGAAACCTAGCACATAGACATACTCCAAACACAATATCCGGTCTGCTTGCAATGAGATAGAGCAATGATCCAATCATACCCCTGTACATAGTAGCATTAACTTCTGTATCCTTGTTATCCTTTCCAAGCGAGGTAGTCGGCGACATGGGGGTATCAAACGGTTTAGCATTCTCCAGACTGAATTTCTTAACACATTCTCTAAGATACTTTTGTTGATGAACTCGTGTCCCATCCTCATTTTGAACAACTTGAAGTCCTAAAAAGAACTTAAGCTCGCCAACCATACTCATTTCAAATTCACTAGACATGAGGTTAGCGAACTTCTTCACTAGCTTATCATCTGTTGAACCAAAGATGATGTCATCGACATAGACTTGAACAACTAGTGTGTGACTTCCTTCTCTTAACAAGAGCAGAGTCTTGTCAACTTTTCATCGAACAGAGTCTTGTTTCTAACCACATTTCCTTCATCATCCAGCTTATTCTGAACACCCATCGTGTTCCAATCACAGATCTTCCCTTTGGCCTTAGGACCAAATGCCAAACCTTATTTCTTTCAAACTGATGAAGCTCCTCTTGCATGGCACTAACCCAATCCGAATCTTTCAACGCTTGTTCAACATTTTTAGGTTCCAACATTGAGATGAAAGCATTGAAAGCGAAGAAGTTGTTTAGAGAAGATCTAGTTTGCACACCTTTTGAGAAATCAGTGAGGATGTTAGTGACATGATGAGCACTTTTCTGTTGATAATTTCTGACCTGTATCTTTGTCAGGTCACCGACTTGAGTCTGAGGAGTTCTCACCGAATCTTCTTCTGAGTTCTCCACGCTTGAGCTCCTATCAGGTGTTTTCTCGTCATCAGATTCACTATCACTTGAACTTTGATTTTGACTCCTTCCCCCTATATTGTCTGAGTCGGTGACTTCAGCATTGTCACTGACTGTTGATTCTTTTGTAGACACTGGAAGAGAGTCGTCTTGGACCAGATAATATCCTTGATCACCATCATCAAGATCTTTAATCATCGATCCTCCCATAGTGTTTTCATCAAACACTACATGAACACTTTCTTCAATCATTCTTGTCCTTTTATTGAACACTTTGTAGGCTTTGCTATGAGGAGAGTAGCCTACAAAAGTCCCAACATCACTCATTGGATCGAATTTTCCCAGACTGTCTTTGCCGTTGTTGTGGACATAGCATTTACATCCAAAAGTGCGCAGGTGGGCGACATTGGGCTTAACTCCTCTAAGAAGCTCATACGGAGTTTTTCCAAGAAGTGGACGAAGCATAGCACGATTCATCACATAGCATGATGCATTAATGGCTTCACCCCAGAAATTTCTCGGAAGACCACTTGAAATGAGCATAGTCCGTGACATGTTCTCCAAGGCACGATTCTTCCTCTCAACAACGCCATTCTGTTGAGGAGTTCTTGGCGCTGAAAAGTTGTTACTTATGCCATTTTTCTTGCAAAAAGACAGAAATTCAGAGTTGTCGAATTCTGTTCCATGATCTGATCTGATTGATACAAGTGTAACTCCAAGCTTTTTCTCAATAACTTTCACCCATGCTTCAAACTCTTCAAAGACCTGATCTTTAGAAGACAGAAAAATAGTCCAAGTATACCGTGAAAAGTCATCAACAATGACAAAGATATAGCTATTTCCTCCACGACTTTGAACTCGCATGGGACCACATAAATCAATATGAATGAGTTCTAAAGGTCTAGTGGTACTTACCTCATTTTTGGATTTGAATGAAGACTTTACTTGCTTACCTCTCACACACGTCTCACAAACTTCATGCTTGTTTGGATCAATCTTGGGTAATACTCTAACCAGTTCTTGCTTATGAAGCTTGTCAAGAAGTTGAAAGCTCGCATGACCAAATCTCTTGTGCTAGAGGTCGGCGACATCTGTAACTGTTCTAAGACACAGTTTTTCTTCAGGCTCAAAACAGGGGTCCACCTTATACAGATTGTTTTCACATACCCCTTTCAGAAGAATTTTGCCTGAACTAATCTCTTGCACCTGACAACCATTCTTATCAAAAACAACTTGATATTTTCCATTAGCACAGATTTGGGAAACACTTAATAACTTGAAACTCAGATTATCAACAAGATTTACATTGTCTATAGTTAGCTTATCTGAAAATCTTACCGTACCAATACCAGAAATACCACCTTTGCTGTTGTTGCCGAAGGTAATCTTACCTCCCTTGTATTCTTGAAGTGAGACGAAATCCCTAGGGTTTCCCGACATATGAGTTGAGCATGCACTATCAATGAACCAGGGCTCCAGGTCACCCACTTCAAGTTGTATTGAAACAATTAGTTCTTACGAACCCAGTGTTGTTTAACTCCTCTGGGTTTGGCAACATAATAACTCCTAGAACAACATTTGTCACAATTAGCACACACAGATCCTGGAGGACAGTCAGTGACAGTGGATCTGCCATGACTATCACTCAGAGTCAGTGACCTTGCATTTTTATCATCTCTTGCCTTTTTGTGACAATCATGTTGATAGTGACCAAGCTTGCCACAATACCAACATGTCCTATGAGACTTTAAGGCAACATATTTGCTATAGCCCGGATATATGGGTTTGTTGTTGATGCGAGATTGAAAGTCAATTTGTGATGGAGCCGAGTTCTGGACTTGTTTTTGCCATATGTTGTGCACCTTTTGATCAGGATACCACTGTTGCTTCCCTTTGTCAGGTTTAGCCACCACATGTGTAGAACAACTTGCATTGTCACTACACATAGGGGTTTTACCTTTAGACACGAGGGGAGCAGCCTTGGTACCTTGAGTATTGGGTGCACGAACAAAGCCAATTCCAGATCTGTCTACCTCCTTCACAAACTTCCTTTTATAGTCATTTCTGACCTCTTGAGCCTTTTCAGCAACAAACTCATGCAACCATTTCTTTCTTTTGGTCTCATCCTCGACTTTAAAATTTTCTAACTCACTGGATAGCTTAGAATTACCCAGTTTGAGCATGAGTCTTTCACCTTCTAGGTCAGTGACTTGTTTTTCCAGCTCATTGACTTGTTTCTGCAAGTCAGTGACTTGGATCTTTGAATCTGAGCACAACTCACAGGTTACTGACATAGGAGATGAGACTTTTTCAAGCTCAATTGCTTTAGAGGACCAGTGTTTGTTATCATCGAAGAGATTGGAGATTGTTTCTTCATTTTCTTCCAATTTTTCTCTTAACTCAGTGACCTGAGTTCCAAGCTTTTCGATGATAGCAACCAGCTGTGCCCTAGACTTTTTGATTAAAAGAGAAGAAAGTTCAGAGTCATTTACCTCTTGAGAAGGATTGTCCTCAATGGCCATGTAACATTTTCCTCTTGCTGGTGCCACCTCATCATCATCGTCAGACATGTCCCAAGTTACCATCATGCCTTTGCCAGTTTCTCCACTTTTCCTCTTTGGACAATTCTTGGCAAAGTGTCCCTTAGCTTGACATTGATAGCAAATGACATCCTTCATATCTTTCCCTTCTTTGGATGATTCTGGAGCTTTTATGGGAGCTTTGTTACGATTCCACAACCTCTTCATAGCTTTAGAGATGAGAGCAACATCCTCATCTATTCCATCAGTGTCATCGTCTCCTTGAGCCAAATCAAACGCCCTTTCAACCTTGAGAGCAATGTTTTTTACTTTCTCTGAATCGAGCCTTTCAACTCTTCTTTGCTGAATGTCCAACAAGGTCTTCCAAGGTCAGCAACTTGGTTTCCGTTTGAGTAAGAAGAGACGAAGCAATGCTGTCCCAACTTTTGTTCAAGCTAGAGATCAACTTGTTGGTGAGTTTCCATTGAGGAATTTCTTCACCAAGAAACTCCAGTTGATTCACAATCGTCTGAAATCTGGAATGATAGTCACGAAGAGATTCTCCTTTTCCTTGAAAAATGTTGTCATACTCTGTTTCGAGACTAATGATCATGTCCTTCTTTACATCATCATTTCCTTGATGAAGTCTTTTAAGAGCATCCCAAATTTCTTTAGCCGTTTTGTAGCCGATCACCTTCTTGAGATCTCCTTCAGTAAGAGCATGATGTAAGACCTTCTTTGCTCTAGCATTTTTTTCCAGTTTTTTGAAGTCAACATCATCGTACTCAGCTGTGGTCTTTTCTGTCTTTCCATCCTTTCCAAGAACAAAAGTTTCTGGACCAATTTCTATCACCTTCCACAGTTGACCATCAAGAAAACAGATATGAGTTTTCATCTGTTCAACCCACCAGTCATACTCTCCTACCCTTAGGATTGGAGGCTTCCAGAACTAGTCATTCACAGAGGTGTTGGTGGACGTCATTTTCCTGTATGAAAAGTGCTAAAAACACAATCTAAAGCCTTGGCTCTGATACCAATTGTAGGAACGTTAGTACTAGGACGAGTCGGCGACTCCTACGAAGGCGTCGACTTTGAGTTATAAAGCAGCGGAATAAACACACAGTAAAGTAAACGTTACCAACGGTCTTTGACAAGCAATGTATAGTGGAAACTCTTCGTAAACTAACTAGTTTACTTAGAGAAAAACCACTCCCTTCCAAGTTTATCACTTGGTCAGATTTCAAGAGTCCTTAGACTCGCTCTATTGATTTCTTGAGTGATTACAAAGCTCTCCCGTGTACAAGAATGAATCCCACACCCTTGAACCACGCTCTAGCTTTGCACTCACACTCCCACTCTCACGCTATGCCTAAGATCTCTTGACTCACCACTTGTACGAATCTCACGCACAAGTACACTCTTTCTTTCTTACACACGATATGAAAATTAAGCTCTAAGTCCCACCGATTAGCCTAAACACACGAGTATTTAAACTAAGGTAAGAGAGATCTCATGTATATTATTTTCCATTCGATTAGGAAAACAATTTACACTTGATCTTTTACAAATCTTTCCAAATAAACAATTGTACGCATACTCAAATATTCTAGGAGAATCACAATTATCTTCATCTTGATTTTAGCACTCTTTTGATGATCTTCTCCTAAAATAGAACACGCAGTTGTCTTCAATTAAACGCACAAGATCTGTGCGTTCCTTCCATAAATAGATCGCTTCGCCAGCTGGTTATGTCAGTGAATTTGCCAAGTCGCCGACTCGACTTGCAAACATAAGGTCACTTACTCTGGAACCATCAAAACTCAAACTTCCATCTTCTAACAACCACCCGCGATGGATGCGTTTGTAACGCATGCCCAAAACCCCATCATCAACAACAACAACAGGAACTACAACAACAACAATAGAAGCAACAACAACAATAACAACGGGAACGACGCCAACCGTAAAAACAATCGCGGTGACAATTGGAACTGCTTCGGCGGAAAGCAACAAGGCTATAGGGGCAAGGGCGGCCCTTTGTACAACCCAAACGAAAAGGGACGTTCCAACCCTGCGTCAGGCGCCAACACCGTACCACGAGGCCCGAGTCAAGTTCAGGCCAGCAACATCGAGCAACAAGCTCCCGCGAAGTAGGCACGGTCTGGGCAGACAACGACACCCGATGGGTATATCCATACCATCTTGGGTGGACCATCGCTTGCTGGATCAAGCCAAGCAGAGAGAAAGAGGTACGCGAGGGCAAGCCATCATGAGCCCTCGGTATTTAGCGTCGCCTAGACCTCGTGGTCTCACGTAGGCTTGGCCTTCACCTCCAAAGATGCCGAGGGACTCCACATGCCGCACTCCGACCCCTTGGTGGTGCACGCTCAAGTGGGCTCGAAAATGGTGAAGCGAGTACTGGTGGACACGGGATCCTCCGTGGACATCATGTACTACGGTGCCTTCGAGCAGTTGGGCATCTCCGAAACATCCTTGAAGCCCTACGCTGGGAAGCTCACCTCCTTCTCGGGAGACGAGGTCGACGTGGTAGGTCTCATAGACCTTTGGATGACGCTGGGCACCAGCTCCACGAGGAGGACTGAGATGGTGGAGTTCACCGTGGTACACTTGCCTTCGGTGTGGAATGCGATCATCAGGAGGGTATCCTTGATGAAATTCCAGGCGGTAGTCTCCATCTATCACCTGAAGATGAAATTCCCTGTTGACGGCGGGGTTGGAGAGGTAAAGGGAAACCAGGAGGAGGTTCGCGTTTGCTATGCGATCTCGACAAAACAAAAATGCCCGGTGTTCATGGTGGAGTCCCCCGGCGAGGCCGACCTCGAAGTCTGGGACTTCATGTTCCCCATCCCCGAGGTAGAAAGAAGGGTGGTTACCCCCTTCGGGAATGAGTTCGAGAAGATCTACTTGGGAGAGTGTCTCTCTGGGAAATCGGCGGAGTCGCTGGAGGCCTTGCTGTCCAGATTCCGCGGTGCGTTCACCTAGACCGCTAAGGACCTGCGCGGCGTCCCGCGCACCGTGGCTCAACACTCCTTGAACGTTGATGTCACCACCCGCCCTGTCGTGCAACGACGGAGGAAGATGAACGAGGAAAGGGCAAACGCCGCGAATGAAGAGGTGGCTAAGTTGTTGGCCGCGGGGTTTATCCGCGAGGTCCAGTACCCGAAATGGTTGTCCAACGTCGTGCTGGTAAAAAAGGCCAGCGGCAAGTGGCGGATGTGCGTGGACTTCAAAGACCTCAACAAAACGTGCCCCAAAGACAGCTACCCCCTGCCCTCGATCGACAAACTAGTTGATTCAACCACGGAGCACGGGGTTTTGAGTTTCCTCGACGCGTACTCAAGATACAATCAGATCTCGATGAGACCGTGTGACGAGGAGGAGACGTCCTTTATCATGCAACGGGGTACGTATTGCTATAAGGTCATGCCTTTCGGCCTTAAAAACGCAGGGGCGACCTTCCAACGTCTCGTTGACCCGGTATTCAAAAACCATTTGGGGAGAAACGTGTCGGCTACGTCGACGACATCGTGGTGCGGAGCAAAAGCCCCGAGGATCATCTGGCCGATCTCCACGAGGTCTTTGTAACCCTCAGGCACAATCGTTTCAGCCTGAACCCCGAGAAGTGCGGCTTCGGCGTGTCGTCGGGGAAGTTCCTAGGCTTCATGATTATCGAGCGCGGGATCGACGTTAACCCCGCTAAGGTCGATTCGATTCTCTCAATGAGGTCGCCGCGATCTCGCATAGAGGTACAACGTCTCAACGGCGCCTTGAACTACTTGGGGAGGTTTTGCTCCCGCTTGGCAGACAAGTCTCTGCCCTTCTTTGCTGCCCTCAAGAAGAACGACAAGTTTGTTTTGGACGAGGGGCTAGAGCTCGCTTTTTCCGAGCTAAAAGCCTTCCTATCAAAGCTCCCTACGTTGTCACCTCCAATGGCAGGCGAGGACTTGCAGTTATATGTGGCGGTGAGCCCAGAGACGGTCAGCGCGGTGCTAACCAAAAAAGCCACGCACCCATTCTACTTCACAAGTCGCGTGCTCCAGCCCGCGGAGCAGCGATACTCCCCGGCGGAGAAAATGGAACTGGCCGTCGTGACCGCCGTCAGGCGCCTGCGCCCTTACTTCCACGCACATCCCATTCAGGTCCTCCCTGACCTCCCACTTCGACAAATCCTCCACCAGCCCGCCCTCTCCGGGTGAATGACGAAGTGGGCAGTCGAGCTCTCCGAGTTCGACATCAGCTACCTCCCTAGAACCGCAATGAAGGGACAGGCCCTCGCGGACTTCATGGTGGAGATCACCTTCCCCGAAACTAATGCGAGCTCGGAGGAGTGGAAGGTATTCGTTGATGGTTCACGATGTGATGCTGGTGGCGGGGCTGGCGTGTTCCTCACCGGTCCCTCGATCGAGACGGAGTACGCCCTTAACTTCGCCTTCGATGCCACCAACAACGAGGCCGAGTATGAGGCCATGATAGCCGGGATAGAGATGGCGCTCCTCAGTGGAGCCCGCCAAATCAGGGTCTACACCGACTCCGAGCTAGTTGCACGTCAGCTCAACGGGCAATACGACACCCGGACGGGGTTCCTGCCTGCGTACCGGGAGAAAGTTAAGGCCTTGGTGTCATGCCTGAAACCTTTGCGGTAGAGGCCATCCCGCGAACCTCGAACACGAAGGCGGATGCTCTCGCGAGGTTGGGTTCTGCCCTCCCCTTGGAGGTAGGAAATCGCGTGATGGTAGAAAGAAAGCTCTTGCGGAGTGTAACCAACGAGGTTCTCTCCGTCACCACTGGGGACTGGAGGACCCCAATCACGCGATACATGGAAAGCGATGTCCTACCAGAGGACCCCGTGGAGGCTCGGAAGTTAAAAATGCAGGCGGCACGCTATTGCGTCATCGGCGACCATCTCTATTGCCGAGGCTATGCTGAGCCCAACCTGCTTTGTGTGCCGACCTAGTCTACGGAGCATATCCTCTATGAGGCACATGAGGGGGTTTGTGGCGGCCTCCCAGGGTGGCGAGCCCTATCATATAAAATCACCCATTTAGGATACTTTTGGCCCACTCTCCGGCAAGAATCGAGGGCCTATGTCCAGCGATGTGACGGGTGTCAGAAGCACAGTAACCTCTAGCACGCCCCGACCTCGCATCTTCGCTCCATCTACACGCCATGCCCCTTCGCGATGTGGGGGATGGACATCCTCGGCCCCTTCCGCAAGGCTGTTGGCCAGGTGCGGTATATCCTGGTCATCGTCGACTATTTCACGAAGTGGGTCGAGGCACAAGCAATGGCAAAGATCATGGGGACAAAGGTCTGCGACTTCCTGTGGAAGAACCTCGTTTGCCGCTTTGGCGTTCCCATGACCATCATGACTGACCATGGCCCCCAATTTGATTGCGAGGAGACCCGGACCTTCTGCTCTGACCTAGGCATAACCCTCAAGTTTTCCTTCGTGGCCCACCCTTAGTCCAATGGCCAGGTGGAGAACGTCAATGCCCGCATCTTGTCCGATCTGAAAAAGCGCCTGAGCATGGCACAAGGTCACTGGGCAGAGCTTCTCCCACTCGTCCTATGGACATATTGCACCACCACGCGTCGCGCAACGGGAGAAACGCCTTTCGCTCTAACTTACGGGGCGAAAGTGCTAGTCCTAGTAGAGACCTTGGTCCCTTCGGCGAGAGTTTTTGATTTCGATGAAAAAAGAACGAGGCCAACCTTAGGGTCGAGCTACTATTTAGGAACGAGCTGCGCGAGGTGGCCGACCTGCGCTCTAGAGAATACAAACGGCGCGTAGCGGTGTATCACGACAAGAAGGTCAGACCCCGGTTCCTGGCCACGGGTAGCCTCGTCTTGAGGTGTACCGAGGGTGCCAAGCTGGAGCCTAATTGGGAGGAACCATACTTCCTCGGAGAGGAGGTCGCGCCCGGAGCTTTCAAGCTCAAAGACAGCGAGGGACGTACCCTGAGCAAAACATGGAACATCGGTCGACTCAAAAAATATAATGTGTAAACTCTCCAAACTCTGCTATTTCCTACAAATTTTGTGAATAAAGGGTTGTGGAATTTTCAAATCTGTCTCAAAAATAAAAATTTCGTGCGAAGTCCACCCCTCTCTTCCCGCTTGGGGTTGGAGATTCTCGATTTTAAGTTGCGAAGTCCACCCCTCGCTTCCCGCTTGTGGTTGGATATTCTCGGTTTTAAGTTGCGAAGTCCACCCCTCGCTTCCCGCTTGGGGTTGGAGATTCTCGGTTTTAAGTTGCGAAGTCCACCCCTCGCTTCCCGCTTGGGGTTGGAGACTCTCGGTTTTAAGTTGCGAAGTCCACCCCTCGCTTCCCGCTTGGGGTTGGAGACAATAAAACAGTCATGCTCGATCCGAGCGAGGCTCGTGATCGTGGCATAAAATCTATCATGCGCGATTCGAGCGAGGCTCGTGGTTGTCGCTTAAAATATATCACGCGCGATCCGAGCGAGGCTCGTGATCGTGGCATAAAATCTATCATGCGCGATCCGAGCGAGGCTCGTGATCGCGACATAAAATCTATCATGCGCGATCCGAGCGAGGATCGTGATCGCGGCATATAAGTTTACCTCCACGATTCAAGCTAGGCTCTAGACATCTTGAGCAAAATGGAAAACTCTCCAAATTTCTTCAGTATCATCCTCAAATTCATCTCGAAGAATGGAACCCTGGAAATGCCAAGAAGCTATGTCAAGGAATACGGTAAACGTTTGTTCAAGTATGCTATTCTCAAAGCGCCAACTGGTGCAGAGTACAAAATGGAGTTGAAGATGCGCGATGGCCGAACATGGTCGTGCCAGATTGACTATCCCCCTAGAACAAGTCGTCACTCTCACAAAGAACTCGTCCAAATCAAGCAGTAAGATAGCGATGCTGATGATTGTCCACACAAAGTAACGAAAGGCAGAAAAATGAAGAACACCAGCAAGGCTTAAACCCACCCCTCGCTTCCCACTTGGGGTTGAAGACTATAAAAACAATCATGCGAGACCCGAGCGAGGCTCGTGATCTCGGCTTAAAAACAATCATGTAAGATCCGAGCGAGGCTCGTGATCTTGGCACGACAACAATCATGCGCGATCCGAGCAAAGCTCGGGTTCGCGGCATAAAACGAGCACCCGATGTGGCCTGAGGGTGCCACAAATGTTGTGACACTCGATCCATGGGGTTGGATCGAGGGTATATGTACAAATAAACTAAAGTAAGAAACACAACGCAACCATAAAACAAAGAGAATTACATAAAATAAGGCCACGAGGGCCGAAATGTCATAATTACAGACCCCGGTGGGGCCACCAAAACAACAAAAAAACACATTAAAATGTCAAGGGCATCCTTCATTCCTTCGGGGCCTCGGCGGTGGTTGCCTTCGGGGCCTCGACGGCGGTTTTTGTGGGAGTTTGGTGGACGACCGAGTCAGAGACCACAACGGGTTGGGAGGTCGTCACGTCGATCGCAGGATGAGAATCTGTGACAACGGGGTTCGGGCTTCCCTGGTCGAGGTCCTCCGTGGGGGGTGCCTCGAAAGCCACGGTCCCGTCCTCTATGAGGAAGAACTCGCATTCCCCCTCGGGCTCCGCCCCAATCTCTTCCCCCATAGTCAGTGCGTAGTTGGGGTTGAAGAAGGTAATGCGAGGATCCATGGGCCCGTACTTCGCGACCGCCTGCCTAACCCCCATGCGGACGGCCTGGCGGAACATCTTGTTCACGCTGCCCAACAACTCTTCTTTGTACTCCGTGGACTCCACATGCTTGGGCCCCGCAGCCTTCACCTCCTCGTTGAGCTCGATAACGCGCTGTCGGAGGCTGCTGATCTTCTCCTTGGCCTTCTGGAGCTCCGCTTCCTTCTCCCTTAAAAATTTGTGCTCCGCGGAGAGTTTTCCTCGGAGCTCCTCGATCTCGGCCTCAAGATCCCCAACATGGCCCTTAACCTTCTCCGCCTCCCCCTTAACCTTCCCCGCCTCCTCCTTAGCTTTCTCCGCCTCCCCCTAAGCCTTTTCGCCTCCTCCTTGGCCTTGGCGGCGGCCTTGGCCTCGTCCGCCGCCGCAACCTCAGCGGCTCGAATCCGTCTCTCGGCCTCCGCGAGGTCCTTGTTCTTCTTCTCGATCTCGGCATCGCGGGCCTTGAGCTTCGCCTCCATCTTATCCATCTTCATGTGAAGGAGGCTAATGCGACTGCAGTTGTAATTCTCGAAGAAGTGATGCTGAAAAACCAAAAAACGTGTTAAAACAAAGATGATAATGATGGAACCAACAAAAAGAACAACCTCGAAGAAGTAGGGCATACCATCATTGAGTAGCGGAGGATCTCGTCGTTGAGGGCAACCTTCGAGAGGTTGTTTGCCCATGCAACCTCTTCCTTCCAGTTCGCCCTGTCCCAATCCTTGGGCATGCCCCGGGCGGGTCTAGGGCAGTGAAACTTGTCGGCAGGAGGCCCGGTGGTGGACACAACCCAGCTTGCGGGGCTGGAGCGGTGGGCCATCTCCCCTCCCGAGGTCCCCTTCTGGCCATCGCCCTTCTATTTTTTCTTCTTGTCCTGGCGGGGGGGGGGGGGGGGGATCCTCGGATTCTTTCCTCTTTGATCCGACTGCATCGACGGATCCTCGGGCAGCTTGGGAGGACGTTCTCGCAACGTCCCCCCTAGACGAGGCCCCCTCGGTAATCTTCACCCCGGGCGCCTTCGCCAGCGGGGGTGTTACCTTCGGTTGCGAGGTGGGTGGCCTCGCTTGGGGGGCTAGTTCCTTTATAACGAGGCCCTTAGAGCCTCGTGGGACTTGGGAGGTGGAGGTGGAGGTAACAGGTTTCTTTTCCTGCGCCCTCGAGGTCAGAGCGTTGAAGAGATCCACTGTCAAAAACACAAAAAACATGTTAAGAAAATAAGTTAGATAAAAGACAAGAAGGGAGATATCGCAAACAATCAAGGCATTATGACCCGAGCGAGGCTCGTGGTCAGCACTAAACAAGCGAGGTATTCCCTCGGGGCCATGCGTTGCCCACAGCCAAAAGCAAGTAAAAAAAACAAGCAACAAAGGGGAAAGTGAGTACCCTCTTCGCCCTCACGAGGTGGAAGGGTGAGACTCAGGCCGGCCCGCTCAAGCCGGTCCTGTGCCAGGTATTCTTAGAACGGTTCCTGGCGCTCAGGAACATATCATTTCTAGATCTCGTTGGCCTTTTGTATGCCCTTGGGCCGAACGAAGTTGTCCGGGGCCGTGGGGAAGTTGAGATACCTCCCGGTAGGGTCCCGGACCAAGAACCATTTCTTCTTCCACGACCCGACATTCGAGGGGGCCGTGGTGATCTTAAGGTCGGGAAAGCTGAGGTTGACGAGGCAAGACTCGTGTTCCCTCCTCGCTAGAAACAGGCTCGACATGGTGTCAAGGTCGGGTCCATCTCCGAGCTCGTGGCTGCGAAGGGTGTAGGCACACAGGAGCCTCCACGCATTTGGAAAAAGCTGCGCAGGGCAGACATGCATGGCCCACAAGAAGCTAATGATGTGCGGGGCCAGGGGTAGCCTGAAGCCGGCCTGGAGGCTGGGCTGATGCACAACCATGCATCTGTCGTAGGCCGCCAAGGAGCAGCCCTCTCCTTCGGGGAGCGCTAGCTCAACCCCCTCGGGCTAGGCGAAGTCCTTGGCGATCTTCGCAAGGTCTTTCGGCTCTAGTATCGTAGGCTGCCCCTCGGATAGAAAGGTCCCTTTTGAGTCCGTGAACATAGGAATCCGCTTCTCGAGGATGGACGGCACGCTGGACACGGCGTCGGTGATATGCTCCACAAAAAAGCTTGCCAGGTCGTTGGAATCGGACGACCTCGTAATAACACCAGCCACCTCCTCATCAGAAATCGAGGACGTGGCCATTTCAACACCAGACGAAGCGCGAAGTCGGTAGAAGCGTTAGTTGATGGAGACGTCGGAATCACTAGGCTCACTAAAAATCAGCGAGGGAGACCTCGGGTTCTGAGAGTCACAAGTCTCTACGCTCCCTACGGTCTCGGAAGCCTCCTCGTAGAATCTCTCTTGAACCTTGAACACGAAGCCTGGTGAGGGCCTCAAAGAAGCTCCTCTAGGAATGAAAGAGCGACGTCTAGGCCACGAGAGGCGAGCACCTGGAAAAGAAGAGTGTTGAGACATCGAGCCAAGCCACAAAAAGAATACGCGAGGTAAAGACGGGAAGAAAACACGTGGCACCCTAGGGCTACTCTGACAGATAGGACGGCTAGAGAAGAATTTGAAGCGCCAAAAAGAGGAGAGAGAAGGCGGAATGGAAGCCAGCGGTGGAAACCCAAACGTCCCGTCAGTCGGGCATCATGACGTTTGGGTTTTCGAGGAATTCGAATTCCGAAATAGCGAAGCGTTTGAAGAAACCCAACCATCGGTTGACGAACGAAAGATTCGTGGGCATGGCGGTCGCTACCCTCGCCCCATCTTTTCGCCGCCGTAACACTGGCGCGAGCCGCCGAAAAGCAACCACCGCCCGCTAGGGCACAAAACAAAGCAAGAGAAAACGCAAGAAAAAGAGGAACAAGGACACGACGCAGTAGCAGGCGCCTCCCTCACCCCCGCTGTTTCGCCGCCGTGGCACTGGCGCGAAACGCATAAAAGCAACCGTCGCCCACTAGGACACAAAACCAAGAAAGAGGAAACGCGAGAAGAAGTTCGAGAGCATCGTTCAGACGCGAGCGCCGCCCTCACCCCCGCCGTTTCGCCGCCATGACACTGGCACGAAACGCCAGAGGACAACCGTCGCCCACTAGGGCGTAAAACGAAAAGCATCGAAGAGACGAAAAGGGGGGGGGGGAGTCGAGACGCTTACTTGCTTAAAGATTAACGCGGATGATGCGGTAGCGCTGCCGGAGTGTCGGAAAATCGTCGATAACCGCCTGGAAACCGCTGCCGGAAACTGGAAGGGCGAGAGAGAGAAAGAGAGGAAATGCCGAAGGAAGAAGATGGTGATGAGGCGTGCGAGAGACGCCTCTTATAAAGAACGAACTTGGGCCTCTCCCCGCTCCCAAAAGGTTTATTGGGCCTGGTCTACCTCGGCGGCCCATTAAGCGAAATACGGGGGAGCAGGCCCAGGAAGCATCGCACGCATGAACGAGAGAAAAGCCTAAGTGTCAGACTTCGCAAGATAGTTCCTCGCAATGTGTCCGCCCAGCCCCAGACCTCGCACCTCGCAATCCTAGGAAGTATGAACCCCGCATCCTAGGTTCAATGAACCAACTACACTTCGTGTTTATGACATGCAATCCTCGGGACGAGGTCCCCAGGCCATGGGGTTGTGATGGTGCTCAAAATAGTAGAATAAGAAGTGGGCCCGGGGTACGAGGAACAAGCGGGCCCGACGGGGTTCCCAAGGTGGATTTCGGGGCCCACAACCAGGCCCCCCTTTTGTTTTAACAAAATCCCTATCCGCAAGAGGTCTGAACCTCGGGGACGAGGTCCAAACCTCGTCGCCGACTTAGCTAACATCCCCGCCCAGCTCGACCACTCAGCTGTCGCCGTTCCTCCCAACCAATCAACGACTGCCTCACCTCTGGACCAATCAGAAGCCCTGATCTCGGGCCTCCCACATCGATCAATAACAAAAACTCGGCTCCTCAATTCTCTATAAAAGGAGAAGAACCTCGTAAGTGGAAGAGGGTCGAAAAACATCTTGAACTCAAGAACTATCTTGCTCGTTGAAGATCGACGTGTTGAAACATCGTCAAAAGACCTCGCTATAGACAAGTGAAGTCCACAAAAAGACTTCAAGTCACACAGAGCTTTCACTAACACCAAAGACCTCGCTGCTCAATCTCGCAAGCCATCATAACCACACTCGAACTCGAAGCTCAACCTCGCTACCGGTATCCGTCAAGCGGCATGTGAATGGTAGAATCTCGTAGTGATTAGGAGATCTCGAACCCTGTTAGATCGAGATCTCAAATACTCTTAGGAGGTCTAAGGTGTAAACCTCGTTGGCTTGTAAACCTCGTTTGTTTGTAACCTCGCTGTAAGAAAACAATAAATAAAGAGCAAGCGTTTGCACAATCGAATAATAGAATCTCGTTTCTTGTCTTTTAGCGACGTTTTATTTCGGGTTTCATCAGCTAGTAATAGAAAAGTTCAAATCTACATCTTGTAACTAGGGAACTACGATATATATAAAGTGCTCATTCGAAATCCTCCAAGGGAGGTAGATGTTTACCCATTCAACTTGTTGGTTGAAGTGGGGTTTCTCTATAAGGAATCGTGTCATTAAGTTTTTGTTATTTACATTCTACTTTACTTGTCCGATGCGAAAGGGAACTGTCGATTCTTATAAACTAATCTATGATCCTACAATTACGAAAAATTACACCAAACTAAATCAAACTGATTTACTTTTTTTATAAGGAAAGAAATTAGGAACTAACATATTCAATTACATTGACACATATTTTATCTCTTAAATCAAAGACAATGTTCTCTTCTATACTAATCTTTATATTGTATTTTTCATATTTACAAACATTCTTATTATTATAGAGTAAAAGATAAGAACCCTAATATATTAGGGTTCTTATCTTTTACTCCATAATTTATTATGATATCAAAGACAATGTTCTCTTCTATACTAATCTTTATATTGTATTTTTCATATTTACAAACATTCTTATTATTATAGAGTAAAAGATAAGAACCCTAATATATTAGGGTTCTTATCTTTTACTCCATAATTTATTATGATATTATATAAATTACACCAAAGAATTTGTATATTCCATAATTTATTATGATATTATATAAATATATTTAGTATTTTAAATTAATATTGTAAAATTTTATAGTTTTTTTAGTAAAATTATCTCATGAATATCACGGGACTTCAACTAGTTTCTCTTATAAACATGTTCTCCTTTTAAAAATTTCCGGCTCCTTTGAAAAAATCATGAATCTGCTAGCGTTTAACTATAAGAAATCTTTATTATATACATGTAAGATACATTATAGAAAAATCATTGTTAAAAATCTCAGTATTCAACTATTTTCGAGTACTAGTGGGCTAGGGATAACCACACAAAGTAAGTATAGCAAACCATGATTATTGGAGCAATAAAAAAAAGTCTAACTTTACTATTCTTGTTTTATTTTTTGTGTTTGAGGCGGATATATGTTCAATGTGGCCGGTGGTGTCAAACTTATATATGCAAATTAATGTAGACGAATTTGGCACAGTAATATTACGCAAATATAGCGAAACATTATACTAAGATACATATGTCAACAACTCTTTCCGCCAGACATTTGGTCTAACAATTTCCTAAAAAAAAAACAAAAAAGGTGGTCTAACAATGTGCCGTAAAACACTTGCTCACATTTGCATGATTCATGACAATAATTAATTTTATATAAATATTGTTATAAGTGGTTGTCCAATCCAATACCTAGTACTCTCTAAGTGGCGGAATTCATTACACAAGTCAAAACATGGAAGACGGATGAACTGATACAAATCCTTCCCAAGGAACATGTAGATTTAATCCAAGCAATTCCCATCCCAGATAATAATATACAAGATCGACTCTATTGGGCACTAAGTAAGAATGGATAGTTTTCAACCCACTCAGCAATAAACCTTGTGACAAACGTAGAAAATTAAGAACCAAGCCTAACTAAGTGGATATGGAAACTGGATATACTCCCCAAAGTTAAAAATTTTCTTTGGAAGATAAGCATGAATGGACTCCCTACAAAAGAAAGACTTAGAGAGAAACATGTACCAATTTTAGGAGGATGTTTTTTCTGCAATTGTACCTATGAGGACTCTAATCATTTATTATTTGAATGCCAACATACTCTAAACACCTTAAGGAAAATAGATACGAAAATTGAACAATCACTTCGGAACTACAACACCAATGCAACTAATATGAAAGTTACTTTAACCAACCTTATTAATCAAATTGGAGAAAAAGAATTTTGCATTCTCGTTGTTTCATGGTGGAGCATCTGGCACCAGAGAAATAAAATAGCCTTTCAGCAAACTGCAATTGATCTCATACAAGACCTACCTCAATACATAAAAATGCAATTAGAACAGTGGGAAAGAGCAAAACATTGGAATGAAGATGAAGAAAAAATTAATAGCATAAATAAGAAAATAAGGAAAAATAAGGTAACAAGTAAGGCATGGAAAAAACCAAACACAAGAATAATTAAAGGAAACTTTGATGGATCAAGACTAGACAATGGTCAAGCATCAGGAGGTAGTATTCTACGAGACCACAATGGAAATGTTGTTCGGTTAATGGCAAATAGATATGGACCAATGACAGCCTTAAAAGCAGAAGCTCTGGCTCTACGAGATTGTATTAGAATAGCAAAACAAGGAGGCCATAGAAATCTAGAGTTTGAAGGCGATAACCTACAAGTCATTAAAGCGGCCCAAGGACACTTAAATTGCCCTTGGGAGATTGAGATGATTATGTCTGACATACTCATCTCTCTCAAGGATTTCCATTTAATCAGGCTCTCTCATGTGACCAGGAGTTCTAATGTTGTGGCTGATAAAATTGCTAGACTGAGCCACAGTCTCCCGGTCTCCCATATTTTGAGTCATCCAGAACTTCAAGTTCTCATCCGTAAGGATGCTCTAGGACGCCCTCCCTGAAGGGAGAGTTACCTAAACATTACCTAATAAAAAAAAAAATACCTAGTACTCTCTGTCTCTCTCTCTCTGAGGCCTAGCTAGGGTAGAAATGTTCCCGTTCGGGCACAGTGTCGATGAGATCTCATTCGAATGTACCGAGAATGAGCAAGCTGATCTCATGCTTGACAACCACCTGCTTGAACTTGAAGCCGTCAACTTAAGCACCAGAGGAAGAGACCAAACGGCATGGATTGGTGGTGACACTACTAGGGCTGCTTGTGGAGTTAATGACGATGCGGGAATGCTAGATCTACCCGATCACGACCACGACAAGATGAAGAGGAAGATGGCGCATAGAGATATAGAGAAGCAAAGAAGGAACGAAATGTCTTCCCTTTTCTCTACCCTCCGCTCTCTCCTCCCTCCTCAATATGTTAAGGTATATGTCATGTCTCTAACATTCTTACACTAGTCTCTAATCTGTGCTTTTCTTTTTCCCACACTTGATCTTCATTTTATACATACATAGATGATAGATCCAACCGCTTCTTTTCTCCCTCAATTTATTCACCCTCCATTTTGGATCTATAGTTCAATTTGGTTAATTTGTCTAATTAGCTGAAAATAAATAACCCTCAGTAGGTCTTCCAACTAGGGTTTTAATTTGCTATGTGAAATTTGCATCAATTCACCTAGCTCTTTTGAATTGCCTTCAAAGGTCTTCATCATCACCATTGATCCAGTGAGGCTCAACTAGCTACAACGGAATTTAGGGGTCAAGATGGCGTACCCCTTGTTGGATCGTAACCGGTTAGCTAGAGCTTAGGAACTGGCTGTTAAGCTGTTCCCAAGGCAGCGGAAGAAATTATCGCAAGTATTAGAAAGACAGAATGAACGCAGTTCCTTATAGAGGAACCCCACTACAACCAACTAGTTGTATGGGTAAACCTCTACCTCCGCTTGGAGGATTTTGAATGACTTACTTATATTATTGATTTGTTCCTTAGTTACAAACAACCAGATTCAAACTTCTATGTTCCTACGAGTTCTACCTAACTCTAGCAACACTAATGAATCTTCTCAACTGAGTTCCTAAGCGAATCAATCACTAAATAAGTAACTCAAACCTTACACCGAATCGCAGTTCCCTTGCTCCTGGAAACTTGGCTTCACCGTCGTCGAGATCAGACACTCGCCGCCGGGGACTTCTCTTCTTCTTTCTCTTTCTCTGTTGTGGGTATTTGTGAGTTCTGGGAGAAGTACTCAATCCGAGCACTATTCATTTGGCTTTATACTCGAGTGAACTTGGGCTTCAATCGCATCTTTCATTTGTGTCCGAAATGCCCTTTGCTTGATGCCCAAGTTGTACTTTCTTCACATGTGACTTCAATTTGAACTAGGTCAACTTCTTGAAATGATCGGACCGTTGGATCAATCGTGACAGTCTGCTCCTCAGACTGTGCCTTCATCCTGTCCAAGACAAGATCCCGTGATATGCGCTGATCGGTCCTTGTCCTCACATGTGAGTTCCCATGTCATGGGAACTGTCCTCTTCAGAGTTCCTTTGGGAGAAACTCTTCATCGTGTAAGCTTGTGTTCTCTGGTCATTCCTGGGAGTTCCCATTACATGGGAACTTTCATCTTCAGAGTTCCCTTGATGGGAACTCTTCATTGTGTGCTTCTGTGATCTTTGGTCATTCGTGGAAGTTCTTTGCTCAACCTGTGTTCCTTAGAAATACTTGATCGAAGCACATTAGTTCCCTTATAGCGTTTGTCATTATCAAAACTCGGAGAACTATATCGTTGTTCCGATGTTTAGAACCAGAGGTCCCAACATCGTTCCAACAATTTTCCCCTTTTTGATGATGACAAACCTATCACAAAAATCAGCAAGTATTTCAAAGCATGATATGCAGATGAGTTCCTATGCGTATTCCTAGGGAGCCACTTCTTGTGAATCACTGAGTTCGTACTTAGCTTTTTATGCAATTGTTCCCCCTTAGCTATAGCATATTCTATGATATCTTTTCAACTTAACTCATCTCGCATTTTTTGTCTTTCCCCCTTTTGACATCATCGAAAACAAGTAAACACATAAATAAGGAAAGAAAAGAACACGCAATCATACTAAAAACCATTCATTACTTAAGCGAAATATGTACATAGTAACACAAGAGACAATATTTGTGGGAACATTGAGGCTAGGAAAAAGAAGGAAAGGATCATGGGCTTGGGGGAACAGGGCATCACAGAGCCGTGTCAAGACTTGGACCATCTTTTCTTGTCCTCTAGCGATTTGTTCTTGGTCCCTTGCAATCTTTTCTTGGTTCCGGGCCATCTTGTCGAGAGTGTTGGCAATGTGCACCAACACTTGAGTGTTCCCATCCTGGGTGCCTTCACCAGATGGTAGCCTTTCTTGTTCCTCCACTGGCTCAAAGTGGCGCATTTTCTGGACGACAGAGATGTCCAGTTCCCTTCCGATGGTGACCTCTTCTTTGGAGGTGTCGTAGAGGCCCTCTCTGAGTAAGAGTTTCTTGATGAGGCCAGCATAAGGGAGGGAGTGGGATTTTGAAGCCATGCACTTCTCCATGTGCCCGAGAATTATGCGAGGAAGATTGATGGGCTTTTTGAGGAGGAAGTGGTAGAGGATAATGGCATCAGGGATGTTGATAACAAGGCGCTTCTCCTGGCGAGGGATCACCATGTTGATGATGAATTGATGGGCCAGTTTTGCAATGAGGGACAGGTGATGGGTAGAGGTGCCAGTGGTGGGAACACGGCCCTTTATAGATCGTGTTGTAGATCACCTCGCTGTCGTAGTCGCCCCAGTTTTTGGCAGGCAGTTCCTGGAGGCCCTGGACGGGGACCTGAAGTTGAAGGTGAATTGTGGATGTTGTGAAGATGAAGTCGTCGCCTTCGAGAGAGAGAGTTCCCTTGGTGCCGTTATCTTGAACCACAAAGTTGTTGTAGAAACGGCGCACCTGAGCGGGATCCACACTCATAGCCTCACGACAGATCTGTTCCCATCCTTGGGCCTTGATCAGTTCCCATAGCGGCCCGAGCCCTTGTTCGATGAGCTGCTCTTCTGAGAGGATGAGAGGGGGAAGGAGTTTGCGACTCTCAGAGACGTGAACTTTCTTGGGCACAGTTCCCTTCCCTCTCTTCTTTGTGTTCCCCCTTGAGACCGTAGCCTTTCCTTTTTGTTGAGGGGGTGCAGCTGCTTCGATCATCAAGGGGCGGGTCCTTTCCTCCGGGACCTGTACCGACACCACCATTTGGTGTCCTGGAGTTGGGATGCCGGCAGGCTCAGTGACATTGGTGGCCTCCTCATGGTCCTCAACGTCATCGCTGGAGGTCCCTTCATCCTCGGAGGAGGTCAGCCCTGTTTCCTCCTCGTCTTCTTCTTGATGATGACTGCCTTGCCCAACACCATCAGTTGATGCTAGGTTCCCTTCTTCTTGGGCCTTGCCCCCTTGGTGTTCGGAAGGCCCCGTGAGTGCGCCTTCGAATTCTGCCTCGAGGACTTTGAGTTGGGCTTCCTCTTCAGCAGTTCCCAGGAATACGGGCGGCAGTTCCTTGGACTTTTTGCGAGCGATGAATCCAATGGGGAGATCATCCTCGTTAGAATCGAGGTCGATTGTTTTCTGGGCCGAAGGAGGTGGGGAAGGTAGTTTTATTGTGTTGGGAGAAGAGGGAGGGAGAGGAGAATTTTGTGGAGTAGGGACCTTGGGAGTGGAAGGAGGAGGAATAGGAGTTTGAGCCTTGGGACTTGAGGTCCCAGGGGCAGAAAGTGAGATGGGTGATTTGGCAATGGGTGAGGTGGGTGGTGGAACTCTAGGGGAGGAGGATGGTGGAGGAGTGTTCGTTGGTGACGAGTGAGGGAGATTGGAAGTTCCCTCAGTAATGGGAAGAGAAGAAGGGGAAGTTGTGGAATCGGTTTGAACAGGAGGTGGTGGAAGTTGGTGCTGGGATTGAGAGGTCCCAGAGGTGGAAGGAAGGGGAAAATGAGTGGGGGTTTTGCGACACAGGAGGTGGGTTTGGAGCAATTAAGGTACTCTTCGAATTTGAAGTGGGCTTTCTTCTTTTCGGAGTGAGGGGGGAGGAAGAGATCTCTAAGCGTTTTCTTTTGGAGGATTTGTGTTTGGATTTTGAGGAGTGATGTTTGGATTTGGAGGATTGATGTTTGGATTTGGATTGTTTGGGTCTCTCATGTTTGGAAGGGGGTTCGGATCCGAAACTGTCGACGATGACAATCGCGGAGGAAGAGGGAGGTGGAAGAGTGGAGGTCGGCGGTGCTGGAGGTTGCGCCGCCGAAGGAGGAGGAAGAAAGGGACTTACATAATTGTAAAGTCCCTCGATGAGGACGTCGCGAAGGGCTGGATCTTGCTCCTTTTCGACGTCGTTCATCATTGTGATGAAAAGGGTTTTAGGGTTGTTGAGAATCCATTCCTTCATTTGTTCATAAGAGTGGGTTGGAGCTATTGTAAAGCTTTTTGGGAGCTGAGGAGATTTGGAGGTTTGCTTGAAATGGGTGAAAGGGAAGTTGCAGAAAGGGAGGAGTTGCAGAGGAGAATGAGAGAGATGGGCCCAAAAATGGCAATTTGGGGTTATGAAGGGAGAGAGAAGGCAAGGG
The DNA here is from genome assembly GCA_964016875.1 of Fallopia convolvulus. Classification (NCBI taxonomy): domain Eukaryota; kingdom Viridiplantae; phylum Streptophyta; class Magnoliopsida; order Caryophyllales; family Polygonaceae; genus Fallopia; species Fallopia convolvulus. Next base: position 60,885,383 of record OZ024718.1, on the reverse strand, counting down.
GTAGAAAGGGAAGTTAGAATCCTCGATAACCGTTGGCCAATGAATGTGGAGGAACGTTTCAACTTCCGTAGTAAACTTTTGACACGTGTTACTTTCTTCCAAGGGAAGTCACTTCGAGCGATTCAAATGCTTGGCCCATAATGCTTCGAATTCTGACACAATTTTCCGTTTTCCAAGTGACGTTTCATTTCTCAGATCTAGTGTTCCCTGCTTTTGCCCATCAGTTCCCATGATCTTTGGAAAGGTCATTTTGAGTGGAGAGGTTAAGGGAACTCACACTCAATTTTCTGTGAGGCTAGGGAACTCAAAAGAGAACCAGACAATTGCAACTCGATTTTGGGATAAAGAGTTTGGCTCATGAGAAGCGTTTGTCTGGTCCTTAGCTTAGGGTAGGTTTTATGATCAACCGTCATAGTGGCTTGTAGAGAGGGTTAAAGGGAACTCTGGTTGATCATTTTGGGCCAAAAGAGATAATGTTCCTTTATACAAATCAAGCTCTAGACTAGTAATGTGGCAAAATGAAAGCACTGAGTCCTACAATTCCCTATCATGCATTTCTAGTTAGACTAATCAAGCATTGAGGAGAGACAAACATGGACTTGTTTAGTTTAGAGTTATCATCCCTAGAAGCATTCAAAAACGCTGGTAGGGACGTCTGTCTAAAGCTTTGGTGAGAATGTCCGCAATTTGCTCTTCCGTTCTACAGTGTTGCATAGAGATGTTCCCATTTTCAACATTGTCACATAGAAAATGATGCCTAATGTCTATGTGCTTAGTCCTAGAATGATGCACAAGATTTTTGGAAATGTTAATGGCACTAGTATTATCATAGAGTATAAAAACTGGGCCAAATGACATACCGTAATCCTGAAGTTGGGACTTGAGCCATAGTACTTGGGAACAGCATGATGCGACAACCACGTATTCTGCTTCAGCTGTGGAGAGTGCCACTGAAATTTGCTTCTTGGATCCCCATGAGACTAAGCATGACCCAAGGAACTGGGCCATTCCTGATGTGCTCTTTCTATCAACTAGGTGCCCAGCAAAATCTGCATCTGTATAAGCAATGAGCTCAAGGGAACTGTTCCTTGGATACCAGAGGCACAAGTTGTCGTTCCCTTTGAGGTACCTGAAAATCCTCTTCACCTCTTTCAGATGTGATTCTTTGGGATTAGCTTGAAAACGTGCACATAAGCACACTGAGAACATAATATCAGGCCTACTAGCAGTTAAGTATAGGAGAGAGCCAATCATACCTCTAACGTTCCTTTGATCGACACTTACCCCTGTTTCATCGGCATTGAGCCTGGAATTTGGGGAGATGGGAGTGTCGATGGGCCTTGAGTGGTCCATCCCATACTTGACTAGCATTTCTCTGATGTATTTCTGTTGATGAATCCTTGTTCCCTCCTTTGTTTGAGATATCTGGAGTCCCAAGAAGAACGTGAGTTCCCCTATGAGACTCATCTCAAACTCACTGCTCATGAGGTCCTTAAATTTCTCTACAAGAGTTTCGTTAGTTGCTCCAAACACAATGCCATCAACATAAACTTGAACAATCAAGATATCCTTGGACTCTTTCTTAAGGAAAAGGGTTTTGTCTATGGAACCTCTAAGGTATCCATGAGACAGAAGGAACCGAGCAAACCTATCATACCATGCTCGAGGAGCTTGTTTGAGTCCGTAGAGGGCCGGAAGTAGGCGTGATTGTGTAGCTTCTCATCTTCGAAACCTGGGGGTTGAGCTACGTATACTTCTTCTTTGAGGTGCCCATTTAGAAAGGCCGTCTTCACGTCCATCTGGTAGAGCTTGAATCCTTTGTGGGCTGCATAGGCTATGAGAAGACGAATGACCTCGATCCTTGCAACTGGCGCGAAGGTCTCGTCATAGTCGATCCCTTCTTCTTGTCTGTAGCCTTGAGCAACCAATCGAGCCTTGTTCCTAGCTACGGCCCCAGTATCATCGAGCTTGTTCTGAAAGACCCATCGAGTTCCTATGACATTCTTGTTTTTGGGCCTAGGAACTAGCTTCCACACCTTGTTCCTCTCAAATTGGTGTAGTTCTTCTTGCATGGCTTGAATCCAATCTGGGTCCTTAAGGGCTTCTTTGATGCTTTTTGGTTCCACCAGTGAGACAAAGGCGTTAAAGGCACAAAAATTATTGAGAGAGGAACGAGTTAGAACACCTTTATCATATGGAGTGATGATGTTGTCAATAGGGTGATCTCTCTTTTGGTGGTAGTTTCTTGTTCGAATGTTTGAGAGGTCAACCTGTTCCCTTGACTCTTCTTCATCTGTGTCTTGAGTCTCCTCTTCCTCAGGAGAACAGTTATGTTCAGCTTCTTCGCTGGGACTTTCGGGAGGATTCTCTTCGGAGTTCCCTCGTTGTCCCCCCTGAACACTAGATTCTGGTACGTTTTCATTCTGGGGAACAGAGAAGTTTGAAGCATCTTGTGGTTCTTCTGTTGAGGAGGGAACTTCAAAAGAGCTTTGATCTGTGGAGTTTTGATCTCCTTCATTGTTCCCTGATTGTGGGGCATTGTTCCCACTTGGATAGTCTTCATCTCTCTTTCTTGGTTCATCCTCGTCGTCTTCTTCTTCTTGTCTGACCAGCTTGAACAGAGTTCCCTTTCCTTGGACCTCTGTTCCCATCTTTACAGATTTCTCGTCGAAGATGACGTGGATGCTTTTCTCTATCTTCTTGGTCTTCTTGTTATAGACCCTATACGCCTTGCTATGGGAAGAGCATCCCAGGAATATCCCTTCATCGCTCCTGGGATCAAATTTGCCAAGGTTGTCTTTCCCATTGTTGTGGACGAAGCATTTGCATCCGAAGGTCCTTAGATGAGAGATTTTTGGCTTTCTTCCTTTGATCAGCTCGTAGGATGTCTTTTTGATCATGTGCCTTGTCATTGTTCGATTCAGAATGTAAGTAGCTGTTGAGATGGCTTCAGCCCAGAAGCTTGGAGGAACTCCACTCTCTAGCATCATGGTCCTTGCCATGTCTTCTAGAGTTCTGTTTTTCCTTTCCACCACACCATTTTGTTGAGGAGTCCGAGGAGCTGAGAAATTGTGGGATACACCGTTGTTGTCGCAGTACCTTAGGAACTCTGAGTTCCTGAACTCAGTTCCGTGGTCAGATCTGAGTGACTTGAGCTTGATTCCCATGCTTACTTCCATTTTCTTGATCAGTCTCTTGAACTCTTTGAAGGTATCTGATTTTGATCTCAAGAAAAGCACCCATGTAAATCTCGAAAAGTCATCAATTAAGACATACATGTACCTTTTTCCTCCGTAGCTTTCAGTGTCCATGGGACCACAGAGATCCATGTGTATTAGTTCCAATGGTCTTGTAGTGCTGACCACCTTCTTGGGTTTGAACGAGCTCCTGGTCTGCTTCCCACGAACACATGCTTCACACATCTTGACTCCTTCAAGGTTGATTCGTGGGAGGCCAATGACTAGATCCTGTAGATAAAGCTTCAAGATTTGATTGATACCTGCATGGCCCAGTCTCTTGTGCCAGAGTTCCGTTTCGTCAAGGGAACTTGCCAAGCACAGTTTCCTTGGTGGCTCAAAGTCTGTATCCACCACATATATGTTGTTGGACCTTCTTCCTTTCAGGATGATTTTGTTAGTCTTCTTGTTGATCACTAGACATTCCTTTGAGTCAAAGGTGACGATGTTGTTCCCTTGATCACATATATGAGAGACGCTCAAGAGATTGAATCCCAGATCTTTCACCAAGTTAACGTTGCTGATTTTGATTGATTTGTTGAGTAGCACTTCCCTTGTTCCTATGATCTCTCCTTTATTTTTGTTGCCAAAGGACACATGACCTCCTTCGACCTTTGGGTGGAGTGAGGTGAGGCTGTCTTTGTTTCCGGTCATGTGGTTGGAACATCCACTGTCAATGACCCATGTGCTGTTCCCCTCACTGCCACCTACAAGAAAAGTTAGTTTTTGAGGACCCAGGCAAGATGACTCTTGCCTGGTCCCTTGCAAGGGAAGACAGTCTCAAGTGGCACATAATCAGCAATGTTAATATCATGAGAGTACTTGTTATAGTCAAAGTTCCTATGGTTGTTTCTTTTAGTGGGAACTCTAGCAGGCTTCACTACTACAAAATGACTCAAATACCCCGGGCTTTTCGCCCCAAATACACCGGATCTCGCCCGGGGTAAAGGTTGCTGGGGTATTTGATCAGTATCCTAATACACCGGATCCAATCCGAGTTATATACTCTCCTTGAATTTATCCTCCAATCTACTTATCCGGTGTAATAGCAATATTTAATACCCCGGATAATCTTTATCCGGTGTATATATGATTATTAATTATCCGGGTTATTTAGTAACAAAAATACACCCGTTGTTGAAGTCCGGGGTATAATGTATAGGGTATATGCACCGGATATGGATGTCCGGTGTATAATGGTTAGGATATATACACCGAATGTTGAATTTCGGGGTATAATGTTTAGGGTATATACACCGGATTATTATTGTCCAGTTTAATCGCTTTTGAATTGTTAGGCTTACAAAACATAATATAATCCGGGTTAATGTCCGAGTTAATAGCTCTATAATTACTCTAGGTGTATTAGAACAATGAAATCATATTTATAAGCTCAATTCTAGAAATTAATTAATAGTATAAATCAAAACTAATTAATAGTAGAAATAATGTTGATAAAAATAAATTAATACTATTAGATAATAATATCAAAAGACAATTTATTAATAGTAGAAATAATGTTGATTACAATTTGAAACAAAAAAAATATGTCCATCCATTGTCAACACTGGAAAACTTTTGGAAGCTTGAATATTCCTAAATATGCAGCAAGGAACCTCTATACAACAACATCTGCAGCGACAAAAAGAATCCATCAAAAAGGATTGAGACTAACAAATTTCGAACAAATCCTTCATTTGACACTAAGTGTTAGTTAGACTTGCGTATCTCTTGGTAGGAGATGCGAAATGTGTGTAAAGAGGAGATGCAAGTCCATAATGATGGTATTCTGGGTGGGGCTTGGATCTCCACTACAGAAATATACTCTTTACAACTGCAATAATGTGATAAATTAGAAGAAGGTCTCTTCAAAAAGAACAAGTGAAACATACAAGATTATCCAACATTCACTTACAAGAGTCAAACTACAACACATCGCAGAGAAAGCCATGACATCAAGAGTGAAAACATACAAGACTGCCCAACATTTACTTACAAGAGTCAAGCTACAACATAGCACAAAGAAAGCCAAGACATCTTAATATGACTAGGCCACAATCAAGCCTAGAATAAGTTAATTTTTAGAACTTATGTGCTACAGATATGAGGACTTGACCCATTCTTGAGTTTGAGCATTCAATTAAAAAAGGTATTAATTTAAACAATGGAAAATACATACGAATATCAAGAGGGTCAAGAGTCTTGGTATCGATCTGAAATTTAACCTCTGCAGATGTAATAAAAAAAGAGAGTAGGCACTAAAAATAACATAAAAATGGCCAAGTAGAATCCTGTCCTTATATACCTTTGCCAAAGAATTCATATTACACAAATCTATAGTGAGTGGATCCATCATGAGACTGCAAATAAGATCTCCATCAATAGATTTAGACATCAAGAACAATAATCTTAAGCCATGAAAGCAAGACAAAGAGGTCAATATGGGGGAGTTTAAGGCACAATATTGCCACCACCAGATTAGCAACTTGACTATAAAAAAACTATAAGAAACTTTCTAATTCACCTCATGCAATAGGGGTTGAGCAAGAGAATATGGCCATATCACCATCACTTGTGCATAATAGAGGGATTTAAAAGAAAAGAGTCAAAAGACTACCCAAATATTGTAAGGAAATCCTTAAGCATTCAAATACTCAAAATAAGCCAACTGCTAGAGTCCCAAGAAAGATTAAGATACACAAAACTCTTAATTCATATGTGAACAAAGCTTTGCACGATCTCTTCCCTACTGAACCTTTTTTTAAACTAACATCATTAGATGTCCCCACTTCCCAACATGTACAAGATATATTAATGAAGACTAATTGTAGCAATAAAAAATAAAATACAAAATCAGAGGATAAATTTTCACCTGTCGTCCATCCTAGCTTGAGCTTCAACATAAGGCAAAAACTACACAAATTTGATGCACAAATTTGAAACCAGAGTCACAACAAGTTATTAATATTAATCTCAGCATGAAATCCAACAACATCGTGGAAAATCAGATAAATTCTAATAGATTCCTAAATTCCTTGGCCAAAACATCAAGAACTAAGTACTAGTATAGCAAGAACCCCTGGACAATCAAAAAAACTATAGCCTTAGCAAAATAAGTTTGAAAAGCATACCCTAAACTAGTTGGTATTCTCTTATATATATTAGGGCTAGTCTCCTTGACTCCCACTTAGTCACATTAACAAACCAACCTCAACTCATTACAAGCAAATCTTGTACAAGCTGCTGGTCTTTAAAGCGAATGAACTTGATTCAAAAGGCAATGCATCTATCAGATGATAAAGCAAGTATACAAACTATACACAAATACTCCTTATCACATGGCACATTGATCAATGCTTTTAATAAGGCAAATAATAATATATATATAATCAAACACAATGAAGGAAAATTTAGACTAGGATCCTAAAATTAACCTTAAATCTTGCTTGTTCGACCTCTATTGGTCTAATCACTCCTAGCTTAGTGATGAGTGAAACACTGCTTTTTAATTTGCTTAACTCAAATTTATAATTGTTATTGACAAAAAAAATCTTTTTGTCTATCTATCTTTAAATAAAGACAAAACCCTAAATTGAGATGAATTAAAGGCCAAAAAATTTAACAAGATATAGGCCAAATTGAATCATAGATTGTGCAAATTGATTTTGAAATTGGGTAATTTAAACCCAAGTTTACAAATTGAAACCGAAATTGGCCAAATCAGCATGCGTATAAAGCAAATTCATAGATGGATACTTAATTTGTACGTACCTAGCAGATGCAATGGTGGCAACAAGGACACCTCATCAACAGCAGGATTTGGCGACATTGGTGAGCAGGTGGCATCGACAGGTAACGAGGACGAAGGCTTACAGAGTGGGTCATCGAAAGGCCCGCTTGGAGCATGTCGGTTGTGGATGCATTTGGAGTGGAGTGGATGGGCTTATGGGTCGACGCCGGAGACGAGAGCTTGCGAATGCGGATGGAAGACGAAGGTGTGACAATGACTTCGAGGGCGGTAGTAGGCGTCGATTTGCGAGGTGTGTTCTAGGTTAAGAAAAGATATTTGCGAGGTCCAAATACACCGGACCATTAACGCCCGGTGTATTTGTTGTTTTAATATCTAATACTTCGGGTTGCACACGCCCGGTGTATTTGTATGCCCTAAATACCCCGGATCCTACAACATCCAGTGTATATCGTTGTAATATGATTCAAATACACCGGGCGTTTAATGCCTGGTGTATTTATGTGATGTTCTTTTAATTTGATATTTTATATCTCGTACTATTAACGCCCGAGTTAAATGCTATGAGGTAATAACCAATTTTTGTAGTAGTGCTTGTTGGTTTGTTGATTTTGCCTGTTCCAGTACTCGTGATTTCTCTGGGCTTGGGCCTTAGCTTTGGGACAGCTTTCCTTGTAGTGCCCATGAGCACCACAGTTCCAGCAGGTCTTATAGTATTCTCCTAGGTAGTACTTAGGATGGGGTCTCTGTATCCTGTTCCTATCCATAATTTCCTTGTTGTACACTCTAGACCTATTTCCCTTAGTTATTTGAACATACAACTTATGTCCAGTGTTCCCAGTGTAATAATCTACTTCTCCATTCACCCCACTTTCCAGAACACGGATTTTTTCTTCTAAGTGTGCATTTTTCTGTTTCTCACATTGAAGCTCTAGGGCCCTACACTCATTGATCTCTTTTTCACTTAAAGGGGACTTTCCTTTTCTAGGGCTCTCTGATTCATACCCTATTCCGTGTCTAGCAGGGACAAACCTCGTTTGGGAACTAGAGGTTTCAGAGTTCCCTTTTGATTTACTTAAGTTTTGTAGAAGGGTTTCTCATCACTTTCTAGAGTTTTAAGCTCATCTTCAAGTTTTACGATGTGAGACAAGTAGGACTGAAGTTTTTCTAGGAGGGACACACAGTTGGGACATGGCTCAAAACCAACTAGTTCAGCATTTGTGTGTTCCGATTTTTCCAACTTCTTTTGCAATTTAATGTTGTCTTTAACAAGGCTTGAAAGAATTTTTAGCAACTCAGGCTTTTCATAATTATTCAAAGAAGCAAGAACGGATTCAGTAGTTACCTCACTGGGTTGTTCCCCAGTGGTGTCTCCTATGGCCATTGCGCACATGTCGGGTGATGCCCAAGATTCGGGATCTTCGTCTTCTTCATCGTCCCAGGTGGCGATGTAGGCTTTCTTTCCTTGCTTACGGTCGTCAGTTCCCAGTGGGCACTCCTTTGCGAAGTGTCCCTTTTTGTAGCATTTGTAGCATGTGACGTCCGAAAGATCCTTCTCAGCAGGTTTTCTTTGGGAACTCTGTCCTTTCTGTGAGTTCCCATTTCCCTTTTTGAACTTTCCCTTGTAGAATGATCGAAGGGCCCTTGTTACGAGGACTAGTTCTTCATCCTCTTCTTCTTCTTCAGATTCTTCATGTTGCTCTTGAACGGACTTGAGCACCTTTTCAAGTTTGAGGGCGATCCCTTGGTGTGCCCTCTTTTGCTCCTTGTCATCTATCTTTCTTTTCTCATGTCCCACCAGTTTTCCAAAGACCTGGTGAAGCATAAGAGTTCTGTTTTCAGGGTTCTCCTTGAACATCGTTCTTTCATTTGCCCACTCTCCAGTCAGCTCGTTGAAGAGTTGTTGAACCTTCATTTTATCAGTGATTTCCTCCTTAGTGATCCCAAGACCAGCCATCTTAGTGAAAAGTCCCTCGAAACGGGATTGGTAACTATCGATGGATTCTCCCATTTCCATTTGGAAATTGAAGAACTCCTTCCTCACATTCATCTGAAGATCTTCTCGGAGGTCTGAGTTCCCAATGTGCATTTGTTGGATGGCTTCCCACACTTCCTTCGCTGTGTCGAGATTTGCCACCCTATCACAGTCTTGCACCGTCATAGCGTTCTTGAGGTACTATGTGGCTTTGAAGTTGGCCTCCATACACTTATATTCATTTGGCCCCCATTTGGAGAGGTCATTCTCAATCTCTGGATCAATTTTGAAGTTCCCTTTCTCTATAACGCACCAAGCCTGGTAGTCCTGGCTGCGCATCCAGTTTTTCATGTCTCGTTGCCATACTTCAAATCTACCAGTGATGAGCCTTGGTGGCTTGCTGTTGTTGTGACCGACTTGGGTGAGCTCGTGAGCCATTTTGAAACCTACGATGCTAACACAAATCTAGAGCAACCTCGCTCTGATACCAATTGTTGGATCGTAACCGGTTAGCTAGAGCTTGGGAACTGGCTGTTAAGCTATTCCCAAGGCAGCAGAAGAAATTATCGCAAGTATTAGAAAGACAGAATGAACGCAGTTCCTTGTAGAGGAACCCCACTACAACCAACTAGTTGTATGGGTAAACCTCTACCTCCGCTTGGAGGATTTTGAATGACTTACTTATATTATTGATTTGTTCCTTAGTTACAAACAGCCAGATTCAAACTTCTCTGTTCCTACGAGTTCTACCTAACTCTAGCAACACTAATGAATCTTCTCAACTGAGTTCCTAAGCGAATCAATCACTAAATAAGTAACTCAAACCTTACACCGAATCGCAGTTCCCTTGCTCCTGGGAACTCGGCTTCACCGTTGTCGAGATCAGACACTCGCAGCCGGGGACTTCTCTTCTTCTTTCTCTTTCTCTGTTGTGGGTATTTGTGAGTTCTGGGAGAAGTACTCAATCCGAGCACTATTCATTTGGCTTTATACTCGAGTGAACTTGGGCTTCAATCGTATCTTTCATTTATGTCCGAAATGCCCTTTGCTTGATGCCCAAGTTGTACTTTCTTCACATGTGACTTCAATTTGAACTAGGTCAACTTCTTGAAATGATCGGACCGTTGGATCAATCGTGACAGTCTGCTCCTCAAACTGTGCCTTCATCCTGTCCAAGCCAGGATCCCGTGATATGCGCTGATCGGTCCTTGTCCTCACATGTGAGTTCCCATGTCATGGGAACTGTCCTCTTCAGAGTTCCTTTGGGAGAAACTCTTCATCGTGTAAGCTTGTGTTCTCTGGTCATTCCTGAGAGTTCTCATTACATGGGAACTTTCATCTTCAGAGTTCCCTTGATGGGAACTCTTCATTGTGTGCTTCTGTGATCTTTGGTCATTCGTGGAAGTTCTTTGCTCAACCTGTGTTCCTTAGAAATACTTGATCGAAGCACATTAGTTCCCTTATAGCGTTTGTCATTATCAAAACTCGGAGAACTGTATCGTTGTTCCGATGTTTAGAACCAGAGGTCCCAACATCGTTCCAACACCCCTGCCCTAGGGAAAGGGGTATGCCCGATAGATAAAGAAAAAGCTGAAATTCAGCTATTTGACAATAATAACTGGATTTAGTTAGAATGCACCAAAATTGAAATGATATAGGGACTAAATCCATCTCAAATGCTGTATATAAAAGCCAATGAGCATGAGCATGAGAATTTCATTCAAAGCTGTAATTACTTAATTGATTCTAATTTGTTTTCAGGGAAAGCGGTCCATGTGTGACCAAGTAGCGGAGTCCCTTAACTACATCAAAGATTTGCAGAACAACATCAAAGTGTTGGGAGACAAGAGGGATAACCTTAAACTGCTACAAAACGGCAATCATGGAGAAGCGAGTTCCTCTGACAACGGTTGCAACATCGAAATCTACTCGAACTCAGTTGGTCTACAAGTACAAATTGTTGCTTGCCAAAGCCCAGAAAGATTTGCCTTTTCCAATACACTAAAGGTTCTACATGAAGAAGGTCTTGATGTTGTAAACTGTGTTTCCAACACAGCAAATGGGAATTTCTTCCATCACAACATCCAATGCCAGGAGGTTATATATATCTAATATCTCTATCTATTCTCAATCTTTATGATAACCCCCAATAGTTTGATTAATTAAGATGGTACAAAAAATTAACATAAACTCTTGCTTTGGTTGGTTTTATTGCTTAAATTTATTTAGGTTAATGACGCGACATGTGATAATATTGACATTGAACGGCTGCAGCGAAGACTCTATGATGCAGTTTGCTCAAGTTTGTTTGAAAGTTGATTAATCAGATCAATGTTCAATCTCCTGATCTTACCCAAATAGAATGCTTTTTCACTTCCAATATAGTACGACGTCTATATGTTATAGTTTGAGTTCTTTTTAATTAGGGGATAGCTGTTTGATTGAGTCGGTATTGAACCTGATTACGTTGTTGAAATTCTTTTATTTGGTGGACATGGTTTTCTGATTAACTGAATAGGTTTTTTCATGGGTTTAGTTTGTGTATTTGATTATTTTTCATGCAATTACTTTAATGAAAATCCCTCAAAAATTTCTAGTGAAAAAGAAGAATATTGCACACAGCACGTACATTGTATATGTGCTGCATGTTTGATTAATATTACAGAGCGATCTTGTAGGCCATATGAAGATCCATCTGGAATATTTTCTGCCTTCTAAATATTGATAACCAGTTTAATTAGCCGAATTAAAACATGAATAAGCTTATATAATTATTGGAGTTTCAGCTTTTTATACTTTTTTTTTTTTTACAACAACAACAACAAAACATCTATCCAACTATCCAAGTGGAACCCGATATAAACAGGATCTAGGGGTCGAGATGTACGTACCATTACCCCGACTTCAAGTCGGGAGGGTAATCTTCTCGCGCCATTCATCTCTACACAAGGCCATATCTGCTGAGGCTGTTTTTTATATTTTTTATCTTAATTGGGGATGAAGTCAGGCCAGCTTTGCCATACGTACGTACGTGATTGGGTGTTCCAGTTGTCCTTGCAATAATATTAAGGATAATTCTTAAATCTGTATCTGACTTTAATCATGTATGGGGATTATTTTCCAATAATGAGGCCAGGAGATATATACAAATCCCATGATTAGAATGGATATATCTTTATGGAGTTTAAGATAAGTATTTTTTATATTAATAGAAACTCAACAATTATATTTCACCAACCACCTAATTTGATTAAAGTAGTAGTGGACGATCTTGCAAATCAAATAATGAGCGTAGATAGTCAATCTTTAGGAAGTAAATGTGAACAATAGCTGATTTTGTTGATACAAGTGTGTATACATTCCCACTTCGACCAAATCAAAGAAAGATATATCATTGTATAAATAAGGGTCCTTAAACAATAGTTTAAGTTTTTGGATCTTATAATTAAAAAATGGTCAATCCAACAATGCACATTGTTAGACATGATTGTCTTGATGGCCATGATGTCAAATTCGGTGCAATAAAGCCTACTGAGCTCATGTTTTGATGGACTACTCTTCCTATAATATTTTAGAATGAAACATTTATGGACTTGTTGTGTTTGTGTGTACAGATTAACACTCCTCAGTGATTGGTCCATCAAACAATGGCATGGTATTAGAGCCCCCAATTGGTCCATTTCCTAAATTTATATAGCTATGGCATGGTATTAGAGCCCAATTGCTCTATTTCCTAATTTTATATAGCTAGAAGAAAATAAGACGCTGAAAACTCGTTTAAAAAGTATGGAGATAAGTTATAAAGAATGAGATGCTAAACCCTAAAATATAATAATTTGTGTGCCAACTAGGCCAGAGTAATTAACATGCACTTCAGAAGACATGTTGGTAAGAGTGGGCATTCTTACATCCAGGACGGAACCAGAACCTTCTCATTGCAGGGGCAAATAAAATTTTCTAACCTAACTAATGTGTTTTCAATTTAAAAAAATACTCCATCTGTTCAGAAATTCGTGTCGTTTTTGCCTAATTCTTTTGTTCAATAATATTTGTCATTTGACATATTTTACCACACTTTTTTCCAATATTATCTTTAATAATTAAAAATTACGTATAAATATAATAGAAGTGAAAATATCTTAACAAGATTGACGGTATTTAAGTCAAATCATATGGTTTTTTAATTTTTAAGACAAATCTTAAAACGACATGCATGTATTTCTGAACGGATATAATACAAAATATTGAAAAATATTTAAAGAAACTCTTAAAATTTTTAATACATAATTAAAATAAATACTTAAAACACGCATATTTTTTTTTTCAAAATAGCTAAATATTATTATATAAGACAATGTTGAGAAAGATGTAGAAATAAAAATAAAAATTTATACAAAAAAAGAATATATTTTATTGATGAGAGACTAAAATATTTTAGAATACAAATGCATTAAACAATAGTTTATAAAGACAACTTATACGATTATGTTTCAGAATACATTTCGGTTAATAAAAGAAAAATGTTTCAGAACACAAACGAATTGAATCTATAAACACTAAAGAGTAAAGACACATAACTAATAACTAAAATCCAAACTGAAACCCTCGTACTAATAATGAATTATGTGATTTAAGACATCCCAACAGTAACTTGTTCAAAGCTTTCGGGTTCAATTACATTATGAAAGTAGGAAGTTTAGCATAAGATAAAAGCATTCTAAGTAAATGACTTGTTAGAAGTGGTTTGTATGTGTCTAATCTTAAAACGTTCATAACTTTTTGCTCAAATGTCAGATTGGAGCATATAATATATCAAATCGAAGCTATTAACACGAAGAACATATATAACAAAAAAAATTTGGATTGGGGGGAGCATGGCCCACTCCCTCCCCCATATAGTTCCGCCTCTGCTTACATCGAACAAATCAAAGAAACAATTATCAATATATATCTAAATATCTAATGATACAATTTTTATAAGATAACTTAAGCTTTTGGGATAGAAAGTAGATCCCCGACCACTTTATAATCTACAAATGTTCAATTCAAAAACACACCACAACACCAAAGGGAGTTGGCTCAGGTGATCGGGTAAGTGGTAACCTCTAGTGGATAGAAAAAATTTCTTTGGGAGACTCACCCACCAAAGCTAGGTGCGCAAATCGGGTCGAGCTGGACGTAGCCAAAACGAAACCCTGAACTAGGGGCAACTTGCAAAAAAAAAAAGATTCCTTCACCCAACTCTACCGATCGAATTTGAACCTTTTGACCAACAAATGGGAGGAATGCATAAAAATGGCTATTGATCGATTCTATCAAGATTAAACATAAAGGGAAAATGAAGGCAACTGATAGACTAAGAGCAACTCCAACGGGAGAGCTCCATTTTGGGTCCCTTACGATTAAATATTAATATTTTTACCCATTTTTTTGCTAGAGTCTGTCCCTTTCAGTCCCTCATTTGAGGGACGACGACTCTCACAACATTCAACTTTTTTGATTTTATTTTAATATTTTTTTGGATGAGGGACTGCTTGAGAGCCTCCAATTGGGAGGTGCTCTAATATTCTTGATTGAAGCGAGCTATCGACCTCACACAAGAAAGGTTGCGCTGTAAGCTCAACCATGTCAACCACAACACCCTGAGACATTGGCTCAAGTGATCTTTTAAACATGGGTGGGCGTACTCCTATTCTAATCTAATTGAATTTTGGTCATGTTTGTTTTTCTTTTGTTACATTTGTCATGGTATTTTCATTGTATACTTTTATTTGAATTTGAGTCTCAACACTTTTTTTTCTTGGTGCATCTTTTTTAGATCTCTTTTTTACAGTGGAAAATTTATCTTTTTCCAAAAAAATACGCGGGGTACTTGCAGACACGTTTTTTTTAAAAACGCAAAGAATTTACGCGCAATAAGCCTTCGCGCAAAACAGCATTGCGCGGAAGGGAAAAAGTGGAAAAAGGAAAGGCGATTTGGAAAGGTTGGTATTTGGCTTGCTCGAAACAAGACTGTGCGCGAAATGGGCCTGCAAGGCTCTAAATGGGCCAGCCCAAAACGGGCATGCACGCGCATCGGCGTTGCGCGGATATTTAGGGTTAAATCCCTTCGTCGAGCCGCCGCCACCATCGTCTTCTTCCTCCGTCCTCTTCCCCTGCGAAATCCAAACTCGCGCAAAACCCAAATTCGAGCAAAAAAAATGTCCCAAACCCCGCAATCCCCCGATGGCCGGCCGACTTCCCATGAAACACCTCCGTCGGCTTCCTAATCCACACCGACAAGATCGGGTGCACCACCACCCGCCATTATCGGCGCCACCATTGCTGCTCCACCACACACCGCTACAAATCTGGGCGCGGAAGCTTCGGCCGTTGCTCCGGGCACGGACGCACCACCACCGGCCACCACCAATGTTGTTTCGGGCACGGATGCACCACCACTGGCGCTGCTCTGAGGTCGGCCGCACCACCACCCGCCACCACCGATGCTCCGGCAAGATTTGGGAGGAAAAAGCGTCAACGAGATCTGGTTAGGCGATGTTATCGGATTTTAGACGACCACATGACGGATGTGGCTCCGTCGACATCCAATGTTCCGACGACTTCCGGAGCCGCTCCGGTTCATAGCCCGATTCGCACCCGAGCGACATTTACGGCTGTAGTACGTTCTGTTTTAATTAATTTTTTTGTATTGAAAATTGATTAATATAGCCTTTCGTAATGAATATATAATTTAGTTAATTAATTTCATTTAGTTATTTGAGGTAATACCGTAATAATATTCAATTTCTTAGTTATATTTACATTTTTTATTGTTATTAGTTATTTTATTCAATTTAGTTGTATTATTTAGAGTTATATTTAGAATATGAATTATTAGTTATGAACTTGTAATAAATATGTAGTTTAAATTCCGACTACAACGACGAAGTCGTTAATTGAATTCATAGTCGTAGGTTGAATTCGTGATTTTAAAGAAATAAAATTAAAATTATTGTAATAAATATGTAATTTAAATTCAATTGAAAATTAAATTGAAAATAAATTAAGTCTGACTTTAAGTATGTAGTATTAGTTAGAGTTATATTTAGTCGAATATTACTATACAAACATAATGAAAATTTGTATAAAATTAGTAATGACATATTGAGTTTTTAGGTCGGATTTTGAATTCCGACCTAAACGAAGAATTCATTAATTGAATTCATATTCGTAGGTTTAGTTCCTAATTTTACAGAAATATAAGTAAAAAAGTAAAAAAATTAATATAAAACTTACTAATTTAATTTGAACTTGTTGCCTAAAGGACTTGCACACTAGCTTGAGCGTCGTCCTCCTCGAGAAGAGGAAGAAAAAGACGATGCCCAACCTTACGGTTGTCGAGATTGCACGTGTTGTACTTGCCGCAGTACCGCCTACTGAGCAGCAGCAGATAGACCATGATCTTGAGTTGATGGCTGCCCCGGAGAAGGATATAGACCCCTCCGCCGAGAAGGAGGTGGATTTTACGGACGAGCTTCTACAGGATGATCTACCAGACGACGTGGTAGGGGACGATCAGTTGTTCACGAAGCAGGACATACACTTTGATTCTCCTTCGGATATTGCAGAGGATTTGTCGATTGACGATTACCATATATCTGAGGCATCGTAATCGGTTCCGTATTCTTCTCCCGGTACACCTTCCTCATCCTCGTCTATGAAACTATCGATTCACGACGAATCTTCTTCCTCAGAATGATAATCGCTCCATGACGTCTCTTCTTCTCCTGACGACATTTTTAAGCAATGGTGTGGAATGAAGGTCTGCCAAATATGAAAATCGAAATAGGTATTTATAGGGGAAAATTTGACCCTTTTTCTACCGTTTGAGATCTGCGCAACGGGGGCTCGCGCCAGTCCAACGACTACTTTTTACAAAAGTGTCGTTGAACTGCGCACAACAACGATGTGCGCTTGCACGAAACAATGTTGCGCGCGCAACACTGTCTCTTGTGCAACGCTGTTGCGCAGCCTTGCATTGCTCGCCCCAGAAAATCCTCAACTTCTAAAATGTCAGTTTTACCCTTACGCGAAATAGTGTTTCGCGCGAAATGCTATTGCGCGTAATTCTGTGGGCGCTTACAAATTTTTTTGTGTGTATAAATCAACAACCAAAAAATATAGCTATAATTGATTCAAGCACTTAGCCGGTTTGTACTCTAGGGAAGTTGTACATATAAGAATAGATATGAATTACCTTTTGAGGGTTGCCTTTGCATTAGATTGAATTAATAGGCATACATATCTTGCAATACAAGATTAGATATTTACACATATATTATTATATTTTATCATGCACCCGCAGTTGAAACTGGAAGTTACCTAATAGTAAGCTTTTCCCTAAAATCCAAAAACAATTGGAGAGGCAAACTCTTTGTGAAAATGTCTGCACATGTCCTAACGCAACATTCTCACGAACAAACATAATGTGCAATTTAATGTGCTTTGTACGCTGATGTTGAACTAGATTGTTGGCAAGGTAGGAGGTTGAAATGTTATCCATATAGACTAAGGACACCTTTGAGAGAGAACATTTTAGCTCAAGAGAAGATTACATAGGAAGGTACACTCATTGACGATGTTGGCAACTCCACGATACTCGGCTTCGGTGTTAAAGTGGGAGCCGATAGACTGGCGCTAAGCCAACCAAGATGCAAGTGTTTCATTAAGGAAGATAGAATATCTCGATGTAGAGTGTCGGGTGTCCGGGCGAGCAACCCAATCAACATCAATATAAGCAATAAAAGTTGGGAAATTAGAGGGAGATATGGTGATGTCGAGGCTAGAAGTCCCATGAACAAATTTGATGATTTGTTTCAACACAACAAAGTGTTGTCATTCTCGCGGATCATGAATGAAGAGGAAAATCTATAGAATTGCATATCAGATGTCAAGTCTAGTGAAAGTCAGATACTGAAGAGCACCTGCAACACTCCTATAAAGAGTGGGATCTTACATAAGAGCCCTGGTGGATCCACCGAGTTTAGTACCCGGGTCTATTAGTGTGATAGAAGATTTCATGACCATACTTGTCCTGAGTCAAGAACAAGCCAAGAGGACCCATATCCTCCATAGAAATCTCACGACTAAGCAATGTATTGGTGAAGGAATGTTCTAATTGCAGCAAGTTACCATATATGCAGAAAATCATTCTTGACTCAAGCTGATGAATAGACCAAGAACGCAAAACTACAAGGTGAAGGAATGTTCTAATAGCAGCAAGTTTTACCACTATACTGAATGTCTCATCACAGTCAACTCTAATTTCCTATGAACGACCATTGGTAACCGAACATGCTTTTTAGTACTCCAATGACCCATCAAATTTGAATTTATGCTTGAATAACCAAATACATCTAACCGCATTGGCCCTTGCAAGATGTGGAACAAGAACCCATATACTATTACTCATAAGAGCTTCGTATTCATCATACATGTAAATGGATGAATTTGGATCAAAGGGGGCTTGTTTATGAGAGGTAAGGATCGGAGATAGGTGGTAGTATGGAGGTTAAAGAGGCATTAGGGTTTAATAATTCCGGCACGAGATCGAGTGCTCATTGGAAGGGAAACGGGGGGAGGAGCAACATGGGGGAGGGAGTCACGGTTATGAATTGGGTTCGAGAGTCAAGGGCAGGCTCTTCATGATCGTGATTTGTGGGTGTCACGATCTCGACTGGTGATCAAGGCTTGGAGAGGAACCGTAATGATCGTGACGTGAGGGAATCACTGTGACTTGGATGTGATGTGATTTCTCCTCGAAAAAAGGTTCAACGGTGCCTCAGACTCATATAGTGGGTCTTGAATCGGGTCCTTCAACTATGATCTTGGTGGATTCGACAGTGGAAGCAAATAGAAGTTGGATGCATGGTTTGGCGTGTCGAACTTTGGCAGATCTTGATCGTCTCGATTGGAACTAGAAAGGACCGACTTGGGGGTCGATCCTAGGATGACGCCTTATGTTGGCGATTTGTGAAAGTCATCAATCCATTTGGTGTCAGTCATGAATGGATAAGTGTGGGAATTACTAAGGTTATCGCTTAGGCTTGGGGCGTGCGGGAGGCATGGCCTAGTGATCGGCCCAATAGTATTTCTAAGGGTTTGAAAGAGTTAGAGGAATCATGGTGGTTTGGCATGGGCCTTGATGCAAGGGCGCTAGAGGCGCGCCTTGATCGGTAAACCCGAACTTGAGGTTCTCGGCATAGGCTGGCTCGTTGGCATGAGGGTGAGTTGAACCTCGAATGCGCCGAGCACCATGCATCGGCATGGTGTGCTGGGACGCTCCAGCGAGCGAGCGCCGATGCCTTGGCACTCGGCACGCGCTCGCTGGAGCGTCCCGGCACGCCATGCCGACGCATGGTGATCGGCGCACTCGAGGTTCAACTCGCCCTCGTGCCAACGAGCCAGCCTATGCCGAGAACCTCAAGTTTGGCTTTACCGATCAAGGTGCGCCTCTATCGCCCTTGCATCGAGGCCTATGCCAAACCACCATGATTCCTCTAACTCTTTCAACCCCTTAGGAATACTATTGGGCCGATCACTAGGCCCTGCCTCCCTCACGCCCCAAGCCTAAGCGATACCCTTAGTAATTCCCACACTTATCCATTCATGACTCACACCAAATGGATTGATGACTTTCACAAATCACCAACATTCCTCCCCCATTTGTGCAACGTCATAAACTTGAACTTCATGAAACAAACTCTATGTATAGAAATAAATGTCCGTAGACTTGAATTTATAACTTGTAACAATTACAATCATGCACTAAAGAATCGTGGTGTTCTAAGAATTGAACCACATCAACTTGTCTAAGTACATGTCGTAAGAATTACACATGAGTTTCTTAGCGTATATGTGCTATACTTGACGCATTTATGAAGGCTCATTCATCCCATATCTATTCACATATGCTTTAGTCGAGATATCCTTGAACTCTAACTTGGAAGAAGCCTTGCACTTCCACATATGCTTAGTTGAGTTTTCTAACTTGCCCTACAATTGCAATTTCCAAAAACTCATTAATGAAAACTTGTTTCAAAATTATTTTTCCATGTAGGCTAGAGCAAATACCTTGATGGGAATTTTGTATGCTCTCCAACTCCATGTCTTTGGCCTACCACATTAAATTCAGCCCACACCTTTTGGTGAGGGGGAATTGGGCGTCCAAATCATGGAGTTTGTTAGGATTTTAACCCCATCCCTCGCGATGCCTTAGACATCAAATCTTTTGCCAAACTCTTGGTTAAGTGATCGGCAAGGTTATTGTGTGTTCTAACAAAGACAACCGAGATGACTCCATGTGTGATCAATTCTCTAATGGAACTATGCCTCACACCTAGATTTCTTGACTTCCCATTATACACTTGGCTATAGGCCTTTGCCAAAGTGCTTTGACTATCACAAAAGATAGCAATGGGGGATATCGGTTTTGGCCACAAGGGTATCTCACTCACAAGATTCCTAAGCCATTCCGCCTCCTTGTCGGCCGCAGCAAGAGCAACAAACTCCGACTCCATAGTCAATGTTGTTATGCAAGATTGCTTCTTGGATGCCCAAGATATTGCGCCACCACCCAATAGGAATACACAACCACTTGTCGACGAGTGATCTTCCATATTGGTGATCCAACTTTTTTCGGTATAACCTTCTAAAGTAGAAGGAGTACCCATGTATACAATACCATAAGTCATTGTCCCTTTCAAATAATGAAGCACTCTTTTTAGAGTGTTCCAATGACTTGCACTTGGTCGACTAGTATAGCGACCCAATTTGCCCACAGCATATGCTATGTCGGGCGTGTACTCGTCATTGCATACATCAAGCACCCTATCACTTGCGAATACTCAAGTTGAGACATTGGTTCTCCTAGGTTAGGAAGGAGTTTCTCACTAGGATCCATAGGCGTGCTCACCGGCGTGGATTTATCACAATTAAATCGTTTCACCACTTTCTCGATGTAATGGGATTGTGTTAGGGTCAAACCCTTGCCATCCCTCTTTATCTTAATTCCTAAGATCACATCGGCCTCTCCAAGATCCTTCATGGAGAATTTAGTAGACAAGAATTCTTTCGTCTTATCAACTATCGTTTGGTTTATACCAAATATAAGCATGTCATCAACATATAAACAAATTATAACTCCTTGACCGGAATTTTCAAACTTGCTATAACACACTTATCCGCTTGATTTATCTTGAAACCATAGGCCAAGATTACTTCATCAAACTTTTGATGCCATTGTTTAGGCGCTTGCTTAAGTCCATAAAGAGATTTGATCAAACGACATACCTTATGTTCTTGTCCTTCCACTACGAATCCTTCGGGTTGCTTCATTCACGTCCATTTGATGGATGACACGACCATGAATGCTTGACAAAGCAATCAAGAGTCTTATCATGGTGATTCTTGCCACGGGGGCATATGTATCAAAATAATCGACACCTTCTTTTTGTCTAAAGCCTTGGATAACCAATCGAGCCTTAAAATTGTCAATGGACCCATCGGCCTTCATCTTCCTCTTGAAGATCCATTTACACCCTAACGGTTTGCATCCGGGTGGAAGGTCCGACAACTCCCATGTGTTGTTGCCAACAATGGAGTCCATTTCATCTTGGATTGTTTCTTTCCAAAATGAAACATCTTGAGAACTCATGGCCTCGTTGAAGGTCTTAGAATCCTCATCCATATGGAAATATGAAATTCTTTGACCCTCAATCTCTCTAGATCCTTCAACCAAGAACATCTCAAAGATGGGTTCACGAGACGTTTGTCCCATCCCAAGTGCATCATGCACTCGCCACCGCTTAGGCCTTCGAGACCTCAACGTCGACGCTTCGGCGTTACATGTGCCAAGCAACGCTACGGTTGCGTCCTCGGCATCGCTAGACGCGCCTGCGTCCTCATCCTCAATCCCCGCAGCCTTGCGCTTTGGTGATCGAGGTCCTTCAAACGAGTTTGATCCCTCGAGCATCGGCGCCACGCCAACGTCGTCATCGCTCAGCGTCAAGGGCGCGCCTTACGACGCCCCTATGGACGTGCCTTGTGTCGCGCCTTGTGGTGCGATGGCACGAGACATGGATCGAGTGATTCTCGGTCCAAGCGCCGAAGTTGGCTCCTCCTCAGTATCTATTGGACCCGATGATGGGTCGATTTCTTCTTGGTCCTTTTCCCTAGGCCTTGGACTAGATGTGAATCTAGTCTCGTCAAATATTACATCACGCGATTCTATCACGGTATTAACCGAAATTGCATGATTGGGCTCTATCACAAAGAGCCTATAGGCCTTAGAGTTTTGAGCATATCCAATAAAGATGCACTCAACACCTCTATCTCCCAATGTCTTAAGTTTATGGTCCGTTAGTCTAACGACCGCACGACAACCCCATATACGAAGATAATGAAGATTAGGTTTCCTCTTGAACCACAACTCGTAAGGTGATTGGCGATTTCTATTGCTAGGCACTCTATTCAAGATATAGTTAGCCGTATGCATTGCTTCACCCCAAAACGAGTTCTTTAACCCGGAATAGGACAACATGGCATTTACCATGTCCTTAAGCACACGGTTTTTTCGTTCCGCCACCCTATTCTGTTGAGGGGTATATGGAGTCGTCGTCTCATGGATTATACCACAAGACTCAAAGTACTCCTTGTCCATATATTCACCACCACGATCGGTTCGTAGTCTTTTGATCTTGTGACCCGTTTGCAATTCTACTTCGGTTTTATATGCCTTGAACCTGTCTAGTGCCTCACTTTTAGAGTGAACTTGATAGATATAGCAAAACCTTGAGTAGTCATCAATAAACGTTATGTAATAACGCTTTTGACCTAATGATGGCGTTGCATGCAAATCCCCCAAGTCCGAATGGACTAGCCCTAGGACTCCTTCCTCTCTCTCAATTCTCTTGAAAGGAAGCCTTGTTATTTTGGTTAGCAAGCAAGTTTTGCACTTTTCCTTTGTAGGTTCAAAGTTAGGAATAAATTGATCCTTTGCCATATCTACCATGCGTTTCATGTGGACATGCCCTAATCTCGCGTGCCATAGATCATAAACCAAATCATTTGACACCACCATGTAATCATACATAACTTTATTATTATTGATTACATTAAGTAGGAACATATTGTTCTTATAGTGGCCGAAGCCTACAAATATTCCAGCCCTACTTATAACAAGACGATCGGCCTCGAAGACCAATCGATATCCTAACTTATTTAATGCACCACCACTTACAACATTCTTTCTAATGTTGGGTGCGTACAATACATTATGTAAAATAAGTTCCTTCCCACTTGTAAAGTGTAGAAGCACGTCTCCCTTCCCTAAGACTGGAGTCGTCGACTCGTTTCCCATGTAAAGAACTAAACCGTCCTCTACATTCTTCATGTGCTTGAACCATTGTTTATCCATGCACACGTGGGTGGTGGATCCCGAGTCAAGCCACCAATTTTGATTCTCATCCTTCAAGACAAGACATTCATCAATTTTAGATACACTAAACAATGAATCCTTTTTAGATAAACCAAAGACCATTGGATTACCTTGCTCGTGGCTTGCGCCCGAGCCTGACTTAGGCGCTAGCGCGCCCTTGTCCTTGTGAACGGGTTTGGCTTGAGAATCCCGTTTCATGTGACCAACCTTGCCACAATTCCAGCATGTCCCTTTAGCCTTTTCCTTGGAACCACGCTTGTCGCCTTTTCCACCCTTGGAACGCTTGGACCACTTGACACCCTTTCCCTTGCGTTTAGCTGCCTCTATGGTATTAACTGAATGGGCGGACTTGTCCTCATTCTTCTTCCCTTTATCGTTCACTTTGAACTCCTCCTCAGTCTGAAGACAAGAGCCAAGTTGGACAAGATTCATGTCTTCCTTGGAATGTTTGAGAAGATGTTTTGCCCCTTTCCATAAAGGAGGCAACTTATCCACTATAGAAGAGACGGCGAAGTTCTCATCCATAGTAATTCCATGTTGGGTAAGTTGTCCCAATATGCAAACCAATTCATGGTATTCATCCATCACCGGTCTAGACTCCACCATCTTAAAGTTGTTGAAGTTAGATACTAGGAACTTCTTGGACGAAGCGTCTTCGGCCAAATATTTCCCTTCGAGTGCTTCCCACAAACCACGAGCGGACTCGTAATTTTGATACACATCGAAGAGGGAGTCGGCCATCCAATTTAAGATATGACCACGACATATATAGTCGTCGTTCTCCCATTTCCCATAGCGTCTATGTTCGAGCGCTATGGATTGCGTCTCTTAGACTTGTTCCTCGGTCTCGTTCTCGACCGTGTCCGGTATGGGGGGTGGTAGCTCTGGGCACGACGTTGTAAGCATGTACACCACTTTCAAAGAAGTAAGCAAGAAATGCATCTTCTTTTGCCATCGGCGGAAATCCTGCCCCTCAAACTTTTCAAGTTTCACAAACTTAGAGGCCATCTCCTTGATCGATGACTCACTCGTTTTAGCCATTATCAATCACCTTGCAAGTCAAAACAACAAAACTAAAATAATAAATAAACGTTGAAGATTGTTAGTTTTAGTGTATGTTGTTAGTTGAAGGTTAGATTCGGCTCTTGTAGACCCCGAAGGGTAGTCAAGACAGTTTGTGTTGGTGATTTGTGAAAGTCATCAATCCATTTGGTGCGAGTCATGAATGGATAAGTGTGGGAATTACTAAGGGTATCGCTTAGGCTTGGGGCGTGCGGGAGGCACGACCTAGTGGTCGGCCCAATAGTATTTCTAAGGGTTTGAAAGAGTTAGAGGAATCATGGTGGTTTGGCATAGGCCTCGATGCAAGGGCGCTAGAGGCGCGCCTTGATCGGTAAAGCCGAACTTGAGGTTCTCGGCATAGGCTGGCTCGTTGGCACGAGGGCGAGTTGAACCTCGAATGCGCCGAGCACCATGCATCGGTATGGTGTGCCGGGACGCTCCAGAGAGCGAGCGCCGAGTGCCAAGGCATCGGCGCTGGTGCGCCGCTACGCCGACGCAAGCGCGCGCCTAATGCGGCAAATCGTGGGCGCGCCTATGGGGCTGTTTTGCATTGACTTGCATGTTTAGCCAATTTCATATGATTGATTGGTTATGTTATGATTCCTATAGTGAGAAATAAAGCTCAAGGACTATGTGGCAAAATTTGAGATCTAACCAAAGCTTGGAACACCAAATTTAAGCTAGCTCAAGTTATGAGCTGGTTTTAGCTCAGTTTGAGCTAAGGCGTTGACCTTTTGGCTTCGCGGTAGCAGCACTAAGCTTCGTGGGAACGTTGTCCACGATTTTCGTTTCGGTAGTGATGGCTAGGCAAGCTAGATCACCCATGGTGTTGGGCCGCGCGCACATTGGGCCTCCTTGGGCCATGTCTTGAGTTTTGGATAAGGATGGATTTGAATTTTGAAAAGTTGTTAAGGAAAGTTACAAAAGTTGTTACAACAAACTCCCTACTTTTCCTCCTTGTTTTCCTCCTTAATTTTCTCAACTAATTAACTAAATTTTCTCTTTCTATAACCACCACTCCCCTTGGCCTATAAAAGGGAGTGGACGCCTCTTTTGTTCGGGTGGTTCGAATGAGAGAAGAAAATCACGAGTTTGTTGTTTGAGTTTTTCCACATCAAATTACAAACACTTATCAAAAGAACGAGGTGCGTATATATGCAATGATGATAAATGCTTGCCACATGTTCATTGTATAGGAACGTTTTATCTCACAAATTTATTGTGGTTGAACCCTTGGCATTAATAGAGGCAATAAACGTTGAAGGAAAGCGGGATCTCATCCCGTGACTCGTTGCCTTTATCAAGTCACGTTTTGTTTATGCTTAGAGTTTTACTTGTGTTCTAACATAAACTAACTATTCGGCGGTGATTACCCTTGTGGTCTACACCCAACGAGATTACCTTCGAGTCTACTCACGAGATTACCCTTCCGGGTCTACTCAAACTGTCTTGACTACCCTTCGGGGTCTACAAGAGCCGAATCTAACCTTCAACTAACAACATACACTAAAACTAACACCTTAGCCTAATGAGAGCAACTCGATCCAATAAGTTGTTTTAATTAATGAAGATGTAAACTAGAAAAGGAGTCCGAATGGCCTTTTAAAGGGACAGCCACTCACGAAACCCTAGAGCTTAAAAACAACAAACGGACTAGCTCATGCATGCAAGCAAGGACTATGTCCTAAAGCCCATAATCCAAAAATAACACTTGCTAGAAGTATAAATGTTTAGCAAAGTAGCTACTATAAAAAGAAAGCAAAGCAACAAGGGCAGGTTCGCCAAGATTGGTGACGCATGAAGTCGGGGCTTGTCGGTGAGAAGCATCACGATTAACGGGGCGCTCTTGTGCCAAAGGATGGGTGTGTGTACCACATGTCTCGTCAAGAAAGGATGCCGAAACGGGTGTGTTAGACTCGGCATCCGGGTGCGGTATCATGACTCCAATCATGACAAGGACTCGTGTCAAGGGCCCTTGGGAGCGCACTGATATGGTCTTCTCCTCCTCAATGACGGTCATGGAAGGGATCGTATCACCCTCCCCCTTTAGTGGGAAGCGTCCCTGCTTCTTGATCATCAAACTCGAGCTCGATGTAGGGGGAGAGTTTGATGATCAAGAAGCAGGAACGAATGATGGATCAGCATCAGCATACCTCGTACTACAATAAGTGAGCTGGGTAGGGTCCACATAGAGGTCCGGAAAATAATCACTACTTCGATTGAGCAATCTTTCGATTGCTGAAATATCATCTGCATGCATTTTTAACGACATTTCTCTAAAATCTAATATCGTGCATGAACCTCATATAAACTCATAATTAATATATAAAACTAATAATTAATCCATAAATATATTAACCATGCAAATTAAGAAAATTCATATATTCTACAAAAAAAAACTAAGAAAATTCATATTTACTCTCAACAACTACTTAATCACTAATAATTAAACATACATCAATGTATAGGTTACACATAGTTTAATTATTTATTTTATAATATAAATTCACATATAACTTACTATCATGTATGAACCTAATTTAAACTCATAATTAATCGAAAAACTAATAATTACACCATAAATAAATTAACAATTCAAATTAAGAAATTTTATAATTAGTTTCTACAACTACTTAATCACTAATAATTACACATACATTAATCTATAAATTACACATAAATTAATTAATTATTTTTACAACATAAATTAACATTGTGAGCGGGTAAAAATCATAGCTACCATATTATTATTTTCATTATCGCCATAAAGGTATTTCTTAAATTATTACATATTTATTATCTTTTATCTATTTTCCTATTATATTAAATATGATGGTTATGCAACTTAATGGAAGATTTTATCTTTAATTAAAGATAGAATTAAAGTTGGAGAAGGGGTGAAATATTCCTTGCTTGGGCTTTAAGGCAGTTGACCAACCCTAGGAGGATAATATTTTCGGCCTTATTGATAAGAAATTCGCCCCCCCCCCCCCTACCTCTCCTTCTTCCATTATAAATACACGTCTTCGCCGTGTAGGGAAACATATTGATTAATAGACTGATACTCGCTCAGGCTATTGAACACACCTATTGAGAGCTTAAACAAGCTAATATTCGCTTAGTTTGACTATTCAGGAATATCCATACTCGCTGGATCTCTCGCTTTCTTGTTGTACCTCGACGTTCAATTCGACAGACTACTCTTTTGACTTAGGCATCGGAGGTGGATTAGGGGGTCCCCGCCCCCTGTGTCCATTGTTTTGCAGGTTCTAGGTTGAAAAAAGCAGTTAGGAGCGGAAGAGGAAAGAGTTCTCAATTAGTGCATTAAAAACCGATTTTTTGTGCACTAACAAACATATAAATTTACGATCATGTAAACTACTTAATCGATCAAACTCCTGGTAATTAACATATAAACTACTTAATAGATAAAACTAATAATTAATCCATAAATTACACATAAATTTAATATTTTGCGTACCAAAACCCTCGACGGGGGGGACGGGTTGACTCGTCGTCTCTTCCGGAACTGTGACTTCAACCTCCTCTTGAAATCTCGAGGTCGCCTCACTCTCATTCAAGTTAATTGTAGGCCTGGATGCATTCCGCCTTCTTTGTTGGGAGTTTGAAGATGAAGATTTTGACCGCAACCAACTCTAATAAAAAAAATTAGGTTAATTTAAACCTTAATAACTTAATATAATTCAATTAAAATAAAAAATTCATACATACCGAAATACTTCTCGTTATCTTTGATAGCGGTTTAGTTCACCGGATTAGCCTAAGATTTTGGACTACTTGAATCGAATTAGCGGATTTGGGACCACTTGAAAGCTGGAGAGTTGGGCGAAAATGGAGGAAATGGATCTGGAAGAGGAGTTGAATAGGGAGTGCGGCGGGAGTTTGGACGAAAATGATGTTCGTTTGGGCTAGCGAAATTAAAAGCCCCAAAAATACGGTCAAACTGGGATTCTGCAATTGCAGAATCCCAGATGCAGCGGTAGCGGCAACCGCTGCAGGTGCAGATTCCCACGCGGAATCGGCACCTTTGACCGTGTTTTTTTTGAATTTAATAAATAGCAGTAGGTTATACTGCTCTAGGGTTCAACTGTAGGGTCCACCGCTTTAAAAGCCAAGGCATCCTTCAACTCTGACGGGGGCGCCCTTCATTAGTCATGTTGGAAGAAGAATGATAGGGATACTAGAAAATGGTTTGTAAGGCTTGAACCGGAGCATTAAACACCACCTAGGATTACCTAGATTTTTGTAACTATCTTTTGTTTTTAATACAATTACCCCTTATATTAAAAAAAGAAGAAGATGATATCATCTTCTGATTTTTTTTCTTTGGTCAAGTGATATCATCTTCTGTCATACAAAGCGGAAACAATTGAACACCTTTTTCTCAAGTGCCCTTACTCTTAACAAGTGCTCCAACATAACAAGCCACAAGAAGGGCACGAGTGACATGGTACATATATGGATGACATTAGTGGCTGGCCTCAAATTAATTAAATGCTTAGTAATGTCAGAAGCAAATGAACACTAGAGTACGTTTAACACATGGAAATCCATCATGTGTGCTTCTATCTACTACATAATAGGAAAAAACAATTGGGAATTCCTATTTTTGTAACATATTTTTTTATTAACGTGAATGAGAAGCTAGTAATCGTTCATTCAAAAAAAAATGAAAAAACTAAACTAACTTTAACTTATGAGTTATGTCCCCTCTGATTTTCAGTTTTCTTCTTTATCATCATATGCCCCAATTAAGTGAAGAACCCTACGGTATAGTGCATCTATGCATAGACTTCCACCCATTTGATTGTACATCAATTCGTACTTGCAATCCAAGAAGTTGATTATCCTTTTCACTTATGTATACTAGACTAGGCAAGACCGCACCCTTCTAGAAATCAGATTTCCACTTGTCTCAAAATAAATTGACTTGAAATTTTAAAATTTGCTAAAATTTATCACTCTTAAGTTATTCCAATCTAAATAAACCGATAAGAAACAACCAAAACATAACCTTTTTTCTTTTTGAGAGAGAGAGAGAGAGAGAAACAAACAAAACATAACCTATTGAGCCAACTTAATCCCAAAATATATAGAGAGCTGAAAGAAATTAAGGTAATGTTTGTATATGGATGGCATGCTATGGTCAAGCATTCCAAAAACACCATTTTTTACACTCTCTTCCACATTATCTAGATATCCAATATATATTTCATCACTTTATCATACTCAACCATATAAAAACACATTTTTATAAAATGAGTTAAAATATACATAATATGGATGCCTATAAATAAAATAAAAAAGTATAGTATTATGATCATTTATTTTTATGTTTTAAAATACCAAACAAGCACTTTTACACTCCTACCATTCCACTTTTAAAATATTAGAAGTACTTTTTTTTAGTGACCACGAGAGTCGAATCGATGATCTATGGGTACTACTCTTGGAGGCTTAACCGATTGACTAGATGCCCGAAGACCGAAACACTTATTCTAACATTACAGAATTACAAAAGTAAAATACTTGGACATATCTACTAACGATCATGGATTGATCATTGATTACTGTTTCTTAAAGCAGAACAACTTCAATCGGAATTTTGCTATCTTTGTTATATGAAGCTGAATGGATGCACCTTATGGCGCATTCTAATTAAACCATTGCAATTCCACCTTAATCTCGATTCCTTGAGAACCTACAAATCACATAATTATAAGAAATCACCCTATCATTCAACCAAAAAAAAAAAGCACCAATGACCAAAATTGGTGTCAGTGTAAATAACCATCCCCTTTAGCATGTCATTCCTGCAGTTAATAGTAATCAATTAATATAAGCCCCAAAATCAGAGAAACAACAATAAATGTGTGAGAGAGCCCCCAACACGATAATTCCATAGAAGAGTCATTTTCTCCAACACTTTGCAGACAGACGAACACAATCCCACCCTGATCGATCCCCTGACCAAGTCAGCCGCCGTAGGTGTCCCCCACCGCCGCCTGAAACTGCAAAAGGTGGTGGTAACAATCGGCCGCCGTCGGCCTCTGCTCCGGATTCTGATCCAAACACCTCTTCTCCAACTCCTTCAACTGCTTGGGCAACATCCCTCCTCCAACCCCACTCGTCCTCACCAAATACCCAACCCCCCACACATCCACCTTCACCCCGTGAACCCCCGACGGCCTCCCCATCTCCGGCGCCCTCGACCCGGACCCGGTCCCGGATCCCAGCGGGTTATTGATCTGGGGCGCCGTCACCATCTCCTCAAACCCACAAACCACCCACTCCTCCTCCTTGTCGCACCTCCTCAAAACCTTCTCCCACGACAAATCCCTGTGCATGAAGCTCAAATCGTGCAACGCCACCAGCGCCTTCGTCACGTGCTTCAGCGCCTCCACCAGCTCCTCCGTCGTCCCCGGCTTCGCCTTGAACCCACGCGGGCTGAACGTGATCGACAGTTCCGCCTCCGACCACCCCGTCACGTGCTCAGTGTAAACCACCTGCCGATCCAACACGTTGTACACTTCCTTCACCGTAGACCACTTCTCTTTCCCGGCGTAGAACCGGGTGACCGTTTTGGGCGTCATTTCGGATGCCACGTGGCCTGGGCCGTGCTCCACCCTCGCAAAGTCGCTGAACTTGGTTGACCGCTCAGCGAGCAACGGCAAGAGGCAGGCGATTCGCCAGCACGGCACCAACGCCTTGATCCGATCCGAGGGGTTCGAAAGGTCTAGCGAGTAGAGGTCGGTTCGGATCACCTTGCTGTCGTCTAGGGATTTGGTGAGCGCACAGAACGTGACCACGTGGCCGACGGCGTGGTAGCCGAGGAGATAAGGAAGGTCAGAGTAAGACCAAAACACCTTGTCTACAATGGAAGAAGATGGATCACTTGTTGCTCTCAGCTTATCAGTTTCCTCGCCTCTCCATAAGCACAAGTTCTTGACGAATCCGGTGACATTAGGCCAACTATTACAAGATTCTGGTTTGCGGAGGAGATTCATTTGAAGGGGGCAGAATCTTGAGACGAGTCGGTTGATGCAATCGTCCCAGAGGCCTATGAAGGAGTCACGTGATGTAGGGGTGGTGGTGAGGACGGGCGTTGACCGGATGAGAGGGCTTAGGAGGTCAATGGTGAAGGATCTTGAGTCTAGTAGTGAATCGTTTGAGGTTGTGGTGAAGAGCTCTTTGCCTGGTGGGAGGTCTCGGTAAAGATCCTTTCGGAGAGGGAATCTTAGATCCTCTGCAGGTGGTTCTTGTACGTGCCATGACAGCTCATAGAGGCCTGGGAGTGATAATGGTGGAGCACGAAGGCAGTTCATGTAGTAATCTGTTGGGTCTGAGACTTCCCATGTGAGTGTTGCTGCATTTAAACACATGCACCAAAAACAATTAATTACATTTTTCTTCTATGCTCTAATACAAGGGGTTTTACATGAGTGAACAACCAAAAAAATTGAGTACAAGCTCACAATTTTGGAGATAAAACCATCACAATTAGATTCATTAATGCCCTCAACCATAAAAGTTTGTATAGTGACAGACATGTATCTAAGAAAAGTTTATAGTCTGATATGTGAAAATCAATTGTATATGAAAATGAAATCTTCTTCCCACTTACATCTAGTAGGAGGGGTCTCCGTTGGAGGAAGCTGCAATCTTTCAATGGAACCTGGTAGCCATAAAAATAATACCAAATAATTAAAGTCTGGACAAAAAGAAGTAAATAAAAAATTATAAATTATTCGATCATATAAGATCATACCTGGTGGGGTGTTAGCAAGTAATGTAGGCTTTCTTCTACCAAGCACCTTGAGCTGTTGACCAGCTTCAAACTTATCCACAGACAAGCCCTTTAGAGGGCCGTCTGTGAAGGACTCAAAGGCGCAAGCAACCATGGAATCATCAAAGTAAGTCAACTCATCTGCCTTGAGAAAGTTTGATGCTTGAAGCTTGACTCGGCCTTTATGGTGCTCGCCTTCTTCCTCAGTCCACAAGCTCACCGATTCTTCCCATGTCATCTTAATCTTACCAATCCTTCTTAGCTCCCTTGATGAAGATGAAGATGAGGGAGCCATGATTTCCAAAGGAGGTGATTGATCAAACCCTAGAAGACCTGTTGCTCTTCCTCCTTGCAAATAAGGTTGGTCAATTCCACTAGCCATGAGTAGATGTCTTGATCTCACTATCATATCAATTGATTAACATATGTATTAATTAAAAGGGGAATAAAAAAAGAACCATATATATACTTGTTTGACATTTTTATATCAATAAAATCAGAAAGTGCCTGATTAAACACGCCCATTTACTTATAATTATGTTATTTCATGGTAGACAAGAAGGCAGCTTAATGATATAAGCAACACGTACATCAAAACATTCATATGTGGAGAAGTAAATGCCTATAGAACTTATTTAAATAATTAATCAAGACAGACATTCTCATTTAATGAAGTCCTCTCCTCTAGCAAAAAGTACATGCACATACCAGAGAAAGAGGAAGTATCATCTTCTCTTAAAGGAGGAAGGGGAGCAGCTGGGGGCAATGTTTTCATAAAAGAACTTGTCATATTGAGTTGTTCATCACCACCACCAAAAGAACCAAGAAAACTCAAAGGCGTATTCCTGATGAGTCCTCTACCATGTGCTGGCGACATTGATGATGAAGAAGACGTTCTAATCCTTGACCCCATAAACTGAGCAAGCTCCTCAAAAACCTCCTCATCAAAGGAAGCAGGCAATCTATGAATCTTCCTCTCATAAGGAGAAAGCCTAAAATAGCTCTTCCCAATTTGCTCTCTTTCTCCACCTCTCTCCCACTCATAGACTTTCCTAAACTCACCCAACATATTATCCCATTTGGTACCCGCAGTTTTAGCATCCCTATTAACGCCATGACTCTTCAAGAACTCGGCCACCTCCCTGTCCTTCTCAGCCCTAGTTTTGCTCCTCCCGCCGCTGGCCGGGCTTCCAGGCCCAGGCCCGCCTTGGTACTGGATCCTCCACGCCCGGGCGAGCCATAACATCTCGTTGGGCTTCCAAACAGGACTGACATACTTGCCCTTTCTGAATTGCTGGTGGTGGTGGGCTTGATTGGGCTCAGCTGATTTAGTGGTTGCGGTGTCGGAGGATGCTGGGAAGGAGGAGAGGATTGGGGAGTGAGATGGAGAAGAAGCGGTGTCAGAAGAAGATGCAGCTGGGATTACTGTGAAATTATGGCTCACCAATTGGCCTGTTGTTGGGCTTGAGATTAGCTGCTGATGGGATGGGGATGAAACAAGCTTCCATTGGCCACTAGGGTTTGATGAGCTGAATTTGGGTCTCTTGACATTTTGGTGCTGCTGTTGTGGTACTTCTGTTGTAGTAGGGGATAAATTAGAGAGTGGGCTGGAGATGAACTGAGAAGGCAAAACTAAAGAATGAAGCTTGATTGCTTGCGGAGATTTCTCTGCTCCTCCTCCTGTTGCAGCAATAGACTCCTCTTCTTTAGTAGAAGAAGGTGACACTTGTTGTGATGATGCTTGTTGCTGTTGGCTAATTTGTCTTTCACTTTTATTCTCACTCATTTTTTTTTCTCTTTTCTTTCTATTTTTTTCCTTCCCTCTCCAACAGGGGAGTAATAAAAAAATAAAAAGCACTTGTTTATCTCCCAAAACAAACTAAGAAGGTGAGAATTAGGATGAACAAGGAAGAAGAAAGGCACCCAGTAACAGTTGGAAGAAGAGAACTAGTTATATTTGGATTTGGTTGCCATATGCACTAGGGTTTTGAGGTTAAAAGGAGGGGAGGACTGGGTGGATATACTTGCGCCATGTCTTGAAAAAGCAAGTCACAAGAGAGGAGACGCAGAGAGGGGCAGAGAAAGAAAGAGACGAGTATAAAGTTTAAGAGAGAAAGAGAAGCATTATAGGAACTGTCATGAATAGGACCCTTCAAAGGTAGGAGAGAGTCTGAATCTGCTTTTTTTTATTATTTCCGTATCAGATTTTATATATATTGCTGATCCCACCATATATAATACTCCTACTCACTCCGTATGAATAATAAATAACCCTAAACCACCACAAGCACAAGAACATCTTTCTCAAGTTGGGTATTTTTAAAGAAAAGAGTGAGTCAATATTACTCATTTAACAATCTTGAGAGTTGAGAGGGATAGCTCATACTCCGTATTAAGAGAGAGATGCATGATTAAGGGGGGAGTGTAATGATTGTACTCGACTCTGATAACGCCGCTGTATTATCTGTATCCCTCTCTCTATGTTTAACAGATCTCTGTTCACTTAATTATTATCTTTTGGAGAGGAAAGACAAAAGAAAATTGTAAATAAAAAGCCTCCGACTTTTCGCGAGAGTGGGTAAGATAAAAACAGGGGTGTTAAAACTGAGCATGAGAGAGATGGTTTAGAAAAGGCGGGCATTAAATTGTTAGATGTCGACGGGACAAAACTTTGTTAATCTCACTTTTTTTTCTGTAAAAATGCAAGAATAAAAAAAAAGGGGGTAATTGATCGGGCTAGCTAGCTAAAGTTACCTAATACATGCTTATGGAGAAATAATTGACACGAAAAGGGGTTTTATAGAGAGGTCTGTTAAGGCAAGTAAATTTGTCCACATTTCCCTGTCACCACCATTCTTATACTCCATTAACAATCCCTTTCAAGGTGTACAGAAGCATGCAGGCGAGGAGGAAAGAGAGACCCTAGCTACCAACCAACCAAAAATCGCCCGCCCCCACCACACAAGTTTCTTTTTTTTTAAAAAAGAAAAGTAAATTTAAATACTTAAAATGAAAAAAAAGAAAAAGTGAAATCAGCGCCCGCCAAAAACAACAGAGGAGAGTGGCCGTACGATTCCCCAAAATCAACGGGACTGAGCACCTCTCTCTCTAAACTCTCCTTATGAGTTATGATGGGACTGTTCTTCCTCGTGCATTGAGTCGGGTCGGGTTTACCCGAACCGCTTCTTCTCTACCTCTTACATTACGGGTCTGATACAAGATA
The DNA here is from genome assembly GCA_964016875.1 of Fallopia convolvulus. Classification (NCBI taxonomy): domain Eukaryota; kingdom Viridiplantae; phylum Streptophyta; class Magnoliopsida; order Caryophyllales; family Polygonaceae; genus Fallopia; species Fallopia convolvulus. The sequence continues at coordinate 60,849,853 of OZ024718.1, read as the reverse complement.
CCCATCTCACGATTGATTTTTGATGTATGTAAGATCTGGAAATTAAGTGCTTAGCGATTGATGTGCAACTGTGCAGCTTCTTCAACGAGGCTTTTATGAGGTTTGAGATGGGCTTTCACAACAAAAAGTAATAATACTCCAGATAAAGTAAAAAAGAAGAAGAAGAAGAAAGTTCATTTCGTGCTAGCTATTTGATACTACGCCATATCAAAAGTCTGGCACGGGGCTATACCTAAAATCATGAAAATGAATGCTAGCTCATTGGAGGCCAAAACAGATAACTTTGGAAATTGAAAAGGGGGTGAATTTTGAAGGTTACTGCATGTTACACCATGTAATTCTGTAAAAATGGCTATAGTGCTAAAAACCATGACCAACTTTAATAAATTCACAAGCATGTAAATAGGGGAACCTTTAATAAATTCACAAGCCAATGAAAAACCAATGTGTAAATGACTAATTGGGTAGAGACGAACATTTGAAAGTTCAATAGAATACAAGTGCCCCATTATAGTTTATACCAATTTTGTATGCTAAGATCCGCTTTTACATTCTAAGTCAAACATATTATTCCCTATGTTGTACTTGAACAAAATGTTAGTTTATGCATACACATAAGTTGCAATACCCAAACAAGTTTCATGTTTGTGTAGATGTTTGATTTGGAAGCGTCTGCATTATGATCGCCAGAAAAACAGTGTTGTCAGTAAATGTTTATGCCATTGGAAACATCTACCTAAGCTCTAGATAATAGAAGCATGCACTTCAAGGGTAATTTAGTCACGCCCATCGAGTGGTATGAATTTCATGCTATCACAAAAGCATGAAGCACGGATTAGAAAAATTCTTTGGGCAAATCTGATCATGTTTCCAAACTACCTTCTTACCCATTGGTAAGAAAAATGTACGCACAAATTACCCATGTTTTGTGGAGTATTTATCCAGGGTAAATGTAAAATGCCATGCCCCAACTCCATTCAACAAAATTTATTATAGTGTTCAGTCAATCACAATATATATAACACGTACAAGAAAACCAAACTTCAAGATCATTTCACCCTCATAAGTCATAACCTATATACATTATCTTCGATCCTTGTGTACAAACTTTTTTTGAACCTTCTTATAAAACAATTGAACACGAACCCATAATTACACGTTGATCTGGTTTTTCCTTTTGGAAAGCTTGATTAATTTGAGGCAGGCAATGGTTAATTTTTCACTAATCTCCCTTCCAACAACAATTTCTCTGGATGAAGAAGACGCCGGCCATAAAGGTTCTCCTATTTCAATCATACTCTAGCTTCATTGATCTTGTCTCCCATTTTTTAACATCAATGATTATTTAACATAACAGAAAGAGACACTTTTGCTGGAGTTTCCTGAAAGCTTCACTTATGCTAAAAATAGTCTGCCTGTTACCCTCTATAATTAAGCACTAATTAAACACTCCTCAACTTATTCCTCCAATTTAATTAAGCACATAAAAAGAAGTAGAATTCAATTCATAATAACATACACCCTTTTCAACTGCTAAACAAAGATTCCATGTCAATCTTTTAATTAGCTCCCAAAGTTCCTTTAAGAAAACAAACTGTATCCAAAATTTTCATTTTAATTAAGTCATGCACTATTTTTCACTATAGTTGAGGATCAATCCCTTTCTATAGGAGAAAATTTCAAAAGAGAGATCAGTGTCTTCAAACAAATTCCTTTCTTTATGCGTGATTAAGATATCTAACACAATTAATTAATATTCAGTTCATCTAAACATCCATAAAAGCAAACATTTCTTACACTAAGATTGGCATCTAGACCCAGTGATATCAACTGATTCAGTCGACACCAAGGAAAATAGTGCAGAAGCACTTCGGACGTGAATGGCCAAAGCGGGGATAAAGAGTGAAGACGGGATAGGAAAGAATTAGGGCAAAACTAATTAATTTCTGATTTCTCATTCATTGCCTCCCTAGAATACAATACAGGAGTATATATAATAATAAACCCTAACCCTAATAATTCAAATAAAGTGCCTCGGGGAAGAACCGTAAAGAAAACCCGAAAAGAGAATTATAAAATTCTGTATAAAAAATACATCAATTAATTAATTAAAGACTATAAATAATTCCTAGGATATAACGTATCACCAAGTTACAAAGGTATATTAATTTCTCTCAACTTATTGAAATTTGCACATATGGAGTCTTTATATAAAAATTATCTTTTTTTAATTGGTTACGAATAAGGTGAGTAATTAATAATTTGTAAATTTAAAAAAAAAAGTTTATACTCTCTCTTTTGAGTTCTAGATATCCATTATGTCCTTTTGGCCTCTAATTTTTGTTCATATTTTGGACAAAACTTAATTACCAAATTGACCCTAAATCTTTAATTCAATCTACTCTATATCTATATAATATACAATAAAATTTTGAGTAATTATTTCAATCTAGTCTATATCCATTCACGTATTTAGTCAAGTAGATAGGATCTCAAGATAGTAAAATGATGTCTTTGTTTCGACTCTCGTGAACTGTGCCATTGGAAAAACAAATAAAAATTCTATATCTATAGATAGAAAATTTGAGAAATTGACACGGATAAAATCAGATTTCTATCAATTGCTAAGTATTTTAGCTTAATCATTGAATCCATGACAATTTTCAATGAAAGGAGGGATACCTTATAATTGGACATATTATGATTATGAAGTACAAGTATGCATAAGTTAATTATTTCTTCCCAAAAAACCCAAGCAATTCATCTACTTTCAAAGAACATTGAGCTTGCATATATCTTCGTGAGTGTTTGGTTTCCATATGACGATCGAAGTATGAAAGTATGAGAAACTTCAATTCATAATAAACCGGGTCAAGAAAGGGGAAAGAAATTAAAAATGTGAAGTAAAGCCGGAAACTCAACCCTAAATCAGGAAAAGATCGATAGAGCAACGAGATGGGAATGATGATTGAACAATCAGGAGACAAAATTGAACCAAGGAAAAAAGGGGATCAAATTGACAAGGAGAGATTATGATCGGTGTGCTTAGTTGTTTACCAGATGATCGAAATCGTTCAGATTGCCATTTGACGGCTGCTTCGTCGAGATGAAGGAGAAGCGAATACGTCGTAAGCAGTGTAAACCGTAACGGCTCTTGCACTAGATCTGTCGGCACAACGCCTACGAGGGTTTTTTTGTTATAATCTTAGACTTAGTAGGAGTATTTTAATGCGAACAACATTGTGCTGAATTTAGTAACACTTGAAACAATTATTACATAACCGTTAGTCAGAAATTTAGTTATTTTTGGTTTAAAGTCCCAAATTTAGTTAATTATTAATACAATGTAGAACATATAGGAGTGCATGGACGTCTCTATTTTCTTGCCATTACATCCAAGGTGAAATTAGTCTAAGACTCTCTTCGGTAAACCAAGGTTTTTAAGGAGGTGAACGTTTTTAGGAGATTTTTGGATAGATAGAGTTTTATTATAAATAGAGGTTTTCTTGAAATCTTGCAAAACATAATTGAGTGTTTGACATTATAAGGTTTTTGGGTAGGTTTTAGCTTTAAATTATCAAAAAGAAACTAATTTTATTGATTAAAAAATGGTTTGTTAATTTTTACAAATCTCATAAAATCAATCTATTCTAAGGTTTTCATTTTGTGGTTTCAAACCTCCTAAAAAACATCTACCTTTTATATAATCTTGTCTTACCGAACACCTATTTAATTAGGTTTTAAATAATAAAAACCTTCAAAAACCTACGCTAAACAAATCCAAAGTAAGACATTCCATCTATACGAGTAAGTGTGTACATACTCCCAAAAATAAGCTGATAAGTGTAAGAGAGGACATGTGTTTGAATCGTAGGCGGATCTAGGTGGGGGCGGGGGGGGGGGGGGGGGGTGCGCCCCACATTCGGCGAGTTTACACAAGAAGGTCCGATCTCGAAGGGAAATTTTGCAATTTTGCAATTTTGCCCATACAGGGTGGCTCTGGGTGGAGCAAAGGTGGAGGCAAGGAGGACTAGAGGATGAAGAGTAGGAGGGTTGTGTACAAGTTTGTGTGTGATTCAATGGAGGAAGACGAACCAGGTGAAGATTGAGGCAAAAATAACACAACATCGTTTTGACTCTATTTTTTTATATTGACTTTTAGCTTGAATTTTAGGATTTCTCATTCAACCTTTCATACCCAATTCGCAATTAAAAATTGAGAGGCATGGGCAAGAAAGAGTTGAATGAGGTTAATGACTAGCAACTAGTGGAAGCTAAGAAGACATGACATGTGGAGACTAGAGGTGCAAGTCAATGACTAATTCCAATCTCCTCTAATATGTGTGTTAATTTTTATTTTGATTGGAATGTGTGTGTTAATTATTAACCTACAAGTTGTAATTCAATTAATGTGTTTATGTGTGGGGAAATTAAAAAATTTAACAATTTGTTAAGCCTTGTCCAGATGGTAGATGTCATTGATATATTTTGTTAAGAAATTTTTCATAAATAATGTACTATGTCTTTATCCTTATTAATTAATTTAATTGATATATTCAATAAGAAATTTTAAATTGATAACTTAATATTGAAAATTTTGATAATTTGAACTAGTTTGATCTCATTACTCAGGCGCATCAGTTATTCCAAAAATGCCTTGATCCCACAAAACTCCAACCTCGGTCTATTACATTTGTCTAAATCGGTTATTCACTTATTCCTCCTCCTAAAGTGCGTACCAATGCCATGATCCCATAACTCGGCGCATTTACACCTCTAGACATGTTCAGTTTATTAAATCGAGTTTCCTTACACCAAACTCCCACCTAAACCAACAACTGTTACCGAAATTGGTGATATCATGCAATCCACGTACACCCCATGCAAAACCCTAGCCCTTCACTTACTTCCTTATCAAACTCTTATTTAGGAGAGTATATATGATTCTTCCTCTTCTAATTTAGATCCTATATTTCTCCCAATCTCACCATATCTTCTCCACAAATATCCTCGGGCCCACCCTTTCAAACTGCCGCCTCTCACTCCTCGCCCGAACGATCTCACGCGCTCCCACTCGCCTTAACTCCCTCGCCAAACCCTAAACCTAATTCACAATTGCCAAACCTTGATTTGCCTTTATCCGGTACTACCTCATCTCAGCCCATGCCAGACCCTAATCTTTCTCCTTATTTAGCCACTTCCACACCCTTACAAACCCTAAACTTAAGCGTGGCATCATCACACGTTCTAGGAACAATATTTTCAAATCGATACAAAAGTTCAACCTCTATGTTCAACTCTCCCCACCCATCGAACCCAAGACCATCACTCAAGCCTTAAAAGACCCTCTTTGGCGGGCTGCTATACAAGTGGAGTTCGATGCTCTATGTGTGAATAAGACCTGGTCACTCGTTCCTTCTTCTTCCAACCACAATCTTGTCGGTTGCAAGTGGGTGTTTCGGATTAAATATCATCCCGATGACTCCATTGATAAGTAAAAAGCACACTTGGTTGCGAAAGGTTTTCACCAATGTCCAGGCTGGGATTATTCTAAAACGTTCAGCCCAGGCATCAAGCCAGTCACAGTCAGCATAGTCCTTACTTTGGTCGTGTCTCGGGGTTGGTCTCTTTGACAACTGGACGTCAACAATGTGTTCTTACAAGGTACCTTGCACGAGGAAGTATTTATGTGTCAACCTTCAGATTTTTCTGATCCCGTTGCACCCTCTCGTGTTTGCAAGCTCAACAAAGCAACTTATGGCCTTAAACAGGCTCCTCGTGCCTAGTACAATGAGCTTAAATCCTTCTTGCTCAAACTTGGATTTTGTACCTCTGTCTCGGATGCCTCTCTCTTTATCTATCGTCGGCATAATCGCTCTGTCTAGTGTCTACCTACTAGTGTATGTCGATGATATAATTGTCACCTGGAATGACTCAGCGCCCGTCTCTTGGCTACTGAGTACTCTCCCTAAACAATTTTCTCTTAAAAATCTTGGTGAGTTGTCGTATTTTCTTGGCGTTGAGGTCCTACACTCCTCTTCTGGTTTTTTTTTTATCTCAACGCAAGTACATCTATGATCTTCTTCTTAAGGCCGACATGGAAACTGCAAAACCGATCTCCACTCCTCTTGATGGTAATGTTGTTTTGTCTCAACATATTGGTACTCTTTTGTCGTATCCATCTGATTACAAAATGTTTGTTGGCAGCCTACAATATCTCGGTTTGACCCGTGTTAGTGATTTGTGAAAATTCATCATTTCCTTTGTGTGCATGTGTTGAGATAGAGTCACATAGGAGCATTGATTGAGACGATCGACCTTTGTGACAAACCATGATTTGTTTAGAGGATTAGAAGTGGTCAAAGAAAGATAGCTAGATGAGATTCCGAGACATGCGCTGACGCTTAGGCATGGAACCTCATGTGCCAAGGGTGCGGCATGGGCACGACGCTTGGTATGGGCGCGTCCTTGCTTAGGCTTTGGCGCCGCACGGGCATGTTGTTCGGTAGGGGCGCATGATAGCTTGCATATAAGAGTAGTTTAGATGCATGTTTTATGTAAGTTTTAGCTAGTTTTAGATTGGTTTTAATCTAGTTTTTAGGATCTTGTGTTGTTGGGTAGATTGCGCTTGTTTACTCGGTTTTGCAGGTTTTTAGGTTTATGAACAAAAGCAGGACGAGTTCTAGTTGATCATGGTGGTGGTTAGAAGAGTTGAAGTGAGCTAGGAGGTGGTGCAAAGGAGCGCTGAAGAGTCGAAGTGCAAATGAAATGGAAAAGAGAATTTACGCTGCTTGCAAAAGAGGAGTGCAACCCGAGTAATTTAAGCATGAACTGATTGCGCGGGTTGGGGAGACAAGGCGCGGCCGCGCAATATGGGGTGGAACCCGTGCAATTGGCTTTTCACGCGGACGTTTGGGCCGACGTTTATGCTTGGCTTTTTGGGCTTGGTTGTTTATTTGTCCGAAGATTTGCTTCTTTGTAGGGTTTGAAGGATTGTTTTTGAAGACATATTTAAACTCTTGTTAGTTTATCTTTTATCATAACTTAGATTAGAATTTCGGAGGCTAGGGTTTTTCTCTATAGAGGCGAACTTTAAACCTTTGTAAGTTTTTCTTAATTTTAATTATGAATTGCTAAATTCCTTTGTGTTTGGCTAGTTATTGAAATCATGATTTGCATATTGTTATGAGGTTTGGTTTGATTCTCAACAAACTTGAATAGAGTTTATTCCCTATGCTTATTTGAATCTAAACTAGGGTTTTGTTAAATTAGCTACCTAATTGAATTTCTAGTTATAACTGAATCTGATTAATTACCGGTCGGAGTTAATTTGATCAAGAGTATACTTTAATCAATTTAGTACCGGTTGGACTTTTTGGTTAAAGAAGGGAATAAATTCACAAGTTACTTAGATGTCTGGTTGCTCTAAGTGCTTGTTTCTATTGATAACTTGAATCATTATGTTGTTGTTTAATTGAATCTAAAAGGTCTTCTAGGTTGTTAGATAATTAGGGTTGCTAGATTGGTAGTTCTATCAACTAAACCTAAAGTTTGGGTCATAATTTACAATAGATTATTCAAGTGAGAAGAGAATCAAGAGAATCGATGATCAACAAAGCAATGTCATGATGGATTTAACTAGTTGAACATGCTCGTCTCTCATATTTTATAATCAACTTTTGCATTCATATTTACTTTTCAGTCTGCATATTAGATTAGACTTTCAATCATAAACTCCTCTTTGGTTACTTGGCATATAAGTAATAGCACACATACACGAGTCCTTATGGGATTGATCCTTGCTTACCATTCTACTCGGATTGGTTAAGTTAGGATTCTTTGATAGGTAAACGACTGAAAAATACCTCATCAAATTTGGCGCCATTGTCGGGGACTCGTCGCTATTTGTGTTTTACTTTGTCTGCTATTCTTGGTGTTGTGAACCTATCTTACAGTTCATAACACCCGAGCTACTAATTCATGGCTATCTTTGAGTGTAGGCAATTGCTTGATGAACACTTCCATGAATACTTTTATAGATTCCAAGACTATGTGTATGAACATTGGATTTCGGGTTATCATTACTCTACGAGGGAGTTATGTCAATACATATTTGAGGGTATGAACCCTAGGACTTTTAGTCTAGCCTGGTGTAGGAGCAATAAAAGACTGTTGGATATGCAATTTGAGGAATGTTGGGATTTCTTTTGCTCCATGGGCTATCAAATGAAGGTTGAGGAGGAATCCGCTAGACTTGAGTCGGGCTATGAAGATGATTCTAATGTTAAGACTGAGTCTACTCTTGTAATTCAATTTGAGGAAACTATTGCTTTGAAGGAGGAGGATTGTTTCTCTGACAATGACAACTTTTTTGATGATGACATAGAGGATCATGAGGAATAAAATTAGAAAGATCATACCATTGAGGTTGTCAAGGCTCCATGTATCCTTTACCCTAATCTCTCATTCTTTATTACTCCTAACAAACTTGAGGTAGAACCAAGTGTAGAGACTAAAGTGAAATCTCGAGATTACTTGGTGTTCATCTTTGGTAAGAGTGGTAATGTTGATGAGTGCTTTGATCCATATAGTAAGTATTTTGAGTATCTACCTCTTGAGCTAAATTGGTTTCATTATATACCTTCTCATGAAAATAGTGCTCATACTTTTTATAAGTTGAAACGGTTTTTTAATGGTATATTATTCAATTTCAATTTATCATTGTGCTACTTATGTTTTTCTGAGATGTGTGCACAGGGGTTTGACAGGTTGTTAAGGGCATTGACAATGTCTAATCTTCTGAATTCATGCTAAACGTCAGCTAATGACGTTAAATAAGCGCTTCTTGGGAGGCAACCCAATGCTTAGATAGATTTCTTTTTCAGTTAATCTTTTGCTTTTTAGGTAGTTTTGTGCGTGTTTAGATATCTCAGGTCCAAAGATTGAAAACCCGAAGAAGCCACCACCACCACCGGATTACCCGCCGCACTACCCAGACAGCTAGATCTCTGTGAGTTTTTCTCTTTCCTTTACTTTTTACTATACTTTGGGAACAAAGTATGTTTTAAGCATGGGGGAAGGGAATTACTTTTGCATTGCATGTAGTTGCATTAGTTTAGGTCATATTTAAAATTTTGAATGCATTGATTAAAATCCTGAAAAAATGAAAAAAAATCAGAATAAATTTGAAGAAAAATACAAAAATATTTCATTTAGGCTCTTATTTCCCCATTGTTTGATACCTCTTGTTTCTCTAAGCTAAGTATAAGTCCTAACCCATGATTTGCATGATATGCTGAAGTTTATATGATATGAGCATGATCATTGATTAATTACTTTGATTATAGGATGGAGCATGTATTTAGCTTGAGTTTTAGATTCATTTTGAAGTTCTAGACAAAATTTTACCTTGTGAGATTTTTGGCTTTTCATGATTATATTTGTTCTCTACATTCTTGAGTGTATCACCATGATTATCTAGCTATAGAACTTGCATTTAGACTCTTTAACAAGACTGCTTCATATGACTGAATGCATGACATTAAAATGATTGAGGCAATGTTTCCTTATAGCTTATTATTTCCCTTCCTACCTTACAAGATCATGTTTTGACACCCCATTTCTTTAAGCTTTAAGCCTATTTTTATACCTCCACAAAATAATCCCTAGCCTAATAAGCTTGACTCATCCGGGATTTAGGACTTTAGGTTGGTTTTGTTTTGTGTGAGTTTGGTATAAGTATGGGGAAAGTTGAAAAGAAAGGTGAAAAAGAGGAAATACAACTCTAGTGTGCAAGTTGAAGAAAAATGAAGGTCAAAGATAAGTACAAAGAAAGAAAAAGTGAGCTTGAAAGGTTAGTAACCTTAAAATAAGTATAAAAAAGAGTTGAATAAGAGGCAAAGAAAAGAAAGAAAGAAGGAAGAAAGAACAAACAAAGTGCATAAATGAGTTTTTATGGAGTTGGTGAAGAAAGTTTGGGAGTGGTAAGAAGAAAATAAAGTGTAAAGTTTGGGTTTATGATTAGTTCTTTATCCCGGATTTAGCACCACATGACCAAAAATTGATCCCTTCCAAATTTTTCTTTACTTTGGCCCCATTACTTCCCTTGAAATACCTCATGATTTTTGTTATGTATTTGATCCACAGTGGTGGAGATTTAGGACGTTGATGCAAGCTTATGGTAGTCTAGTTTTCATGGTTGATTTTTGAGTGAAACACGTCCTTAAACACTTGAGAGTTTGAGTGCAAACACATTTACCTTGGTGAGGTCTAGAATGAATGAATGATCTTTGCTTTTTGCTTGTTATAATACATGCTAGGAAGTCTTGGTCGGGTTTTGATTATATGTTGAAATGCTCGTTTGATTATGAGATGGATGCATGATTGCATTTCTGTGGTGTGTTTTGGATTTACGTCTTGCTTGAGGACAAGCAAGGGTTAAGCATGGCGGAATTTGATAGCTTGCATATAGGAGTAGTTTAGATGCATGTTTTATGTAAGTTTTAGCTAGTTTTGATTGGTTTTAATCTAGTTTTTAGGATCTTGCGTTGTTGGGTAGATTGCGCTTGTTCGCTCGGTTTTGCAGGTTTTTAGGTTTATGAGCAAAAGCGGGACGAGTTCTAGTTGATCATGGTGGTGGTTAGAAGAGTTGAAGTGAGCTAGGAGGTGGTGCAAAGGAGCGTTGAAGAGTCGAAGTGCAAATGACAAGGAAAAGAGAATTTACGCTGCTTGCAAAAGAGGAGTGCAACCCGAGTAATTTAAGCAGGAACTGATTGCGCGGGTTGGGGAGACAAGGCGCGGCCGCGCAATATGGGGTGCAACCCGCGCAATTGGCTTTTCACGCGGACGTTTGGGCCGACGTTTAGGCTTGGCTTTTTGGGCTTGGTTGTTTATTTGTCCGAAGATTTTCTTCTTTGTAGGGTTTGGAGGATTGTTTTTGAAGACATATTTGAACTATTGCTAGTTTATCTTTTATCATAACTTAGATCAGAATTTTGGAGGCTAGGGTTTTTCTCTCTAGAGGCGAACTTTAAACCTTTGTAAGTTTTTCTTAATTTTAATTATGTCTTGTTAAATTCCTTTGTGTTTGGCTAGTTATTGAAATCATGATTTGCATATTGTTGTGTGGTTTGGTTTGATTCTCAATAAACTTGAATAGAGTTTATTCCCTATGCTTATTTGAATCTAAACTAGGGTTTTGTTAGATTAGCTACCTAATTGAATTTCTAATTATAACTGAATCTGATTAATTACCGGTCGGAGTTAATTTAATCAAGAGTATACTTTAATCAATTTAGTACCGGCTGGACTTTTTGGTTAAAGAAGGGAATAAATTCACAAGTTACTTAGATGTCTGGTTGCTCTAAGTGCTTGTTTCTATTGATAACGAATCGTTATGTTGTTGTTTAATTGAATCTAGAAGGTCTTCTAGGTTGTTAGATGATTAGGGTTGTTAGACGGGTAGTTCTATCAACTAAATTTGAAGTTTGGGTCATAATTCACAATAGATTATTCAAGTGAGAAAAGAATCGATGATCAACATAGCAATGTCATGATGGATTTAACTAGTTGAACATGCTTGTCTCTCATATTTTACAATCAACTTTTGCATTCATATTTACTTTTCAGTCTGCATATTTGTTGAAAGGTTTCTTGAACACATAAATTTATATCAAGACCCCGCTGAGTACAGGGAGTCAAGTTCATCCACGGGAATGAGAATAATGCTAAAGATTAGTTGATAAACTACGAAAAGCAAAATAAACACGAGAAAAACAAGGCCAGGACCGAACTGATTAGGGTCGTGCACGACCCTATGAGGGTCCATCCTGGGGACAAAACACACAAACGATCACAAATAAAGGCAGCGGTTCGAGCACGACCTTAGGTGGGTCGAGATCGAGTCAATTTAATGAGTTTTAATCAAATATAAAAAGGCAATCCTAGGGCTAGGGCTACCACAACAACAATCATGCATGCTTTCAACAAGAACTCATAACTATCATGCAATTATGATCATAGAAAAGTCAACCGTCGCAAACAATTCAAGTTATTCAATCAACTGTCGCAAATTAAACAACTTTCTATTTATCCTTCAACCTAGGAATATCAACTTTCGCAAATAATCCTATTAGAACTAATCAAGCAATCAACTTTACACTTTCGCTTTTAGGTTAATTGCAAGACATGCCTCAACTGTCGCAAAGAAATTAAGCACAAGATAGATAGATATGATCATCAAGCATTCAAGTCATGAATTCAAGTTTTAGACATGCATGATTGCGTTGGGTTTTCACCCAACCCTAGAATCTAAGAGAACTACTCACTCATGCTAAGGTAAAACGAAGACATGATCAAAAATAGACAAACCGAAAAATTCAAATTAAAACTAAAGAGGTCTTACAAATTTCTCCAACTTGTCCTCCAAGTCTTCTTTCAATCCCCCAAAAACGTAAAATAAAAGCTAGAGCCCGAGAAAGAGTTCAACTAAAGAGTTTAGCCCCCTTTTATAAAGGAAAAGGAGCCCTAATTAAACTAGGAAATAAGATAAAACAACTTCCTAAAATAAAAAGATAGAATATCTCATAAAAGATCTCGGAATAAGGAAGAAGTCGGCGCCACGCACGACTCAAATGGGTCGTGCACGACCCTCCTAGGGGTCGGTCCTGGGGCTTTGTTTTCTCCTTGGGTCTAGCAAGACATGGGATGGCTCGTGCACGACCTCTGTGGGTCGATCTTGGCTTGTTCTTGCTCGTGCACGACCTCCTTTGGCTCGATTTTACTCCTCTTTTCGCCCTTTCTTCCTTAGCTTCTCCACTTAGCTTGTCCATAGCTCATCCACCTCCTCTTACAAGGCTTCAAATTCTTCAATTAAGCTCCAAAATGCCTACAAATAGTCACAAAAGATGTGTAGTTTCCGAATCTCAAGGAAATACGAAAACTAAAGCTAAAAAAACTCAAAAATATAAGACTCAAGCACAAAAACCACTCAATCTAATCTATCTAGACACTAAAAACACGACCTAAAAAGCGGATATCAAAATACCCCATACTTAGACTTGTTTGTCCTCAAGCAATAATCATGCAAAATCAAGACCAATAACACAATCTTCAAGCATAGCCTTTATCAAAACATTTTAAACACAAGTGAAAAAGTAGACAAGTAATTTTAACGCCATCACATATGTATGAGTCTCAAGCATAGGCAATCACAATCCAACCTCACAAGGGATATTAATGTGTTTCTCTCAACTCTCATGTGTTTAGGCTATTAAATCAACTCTCATCTCAATCTTTATACAACATCTACTTTATCATTGAGACTTATATCACCAATCTCTCTACCTAGAGAAGTCAAAACACATCAATCATCATAAGAACTCAGGCTCAATGAAATCTTCATAGAAGACTCCATTCGGCCGGGTTGTAACGGGGCTCGGTAAAGACAATAAGGCGTGGAAATATTTTGGTTATGTGGTGCTAATAATATCCGGGAATCAAAGACTCCTAAAAACTCACATTTACCAAAACACTCAAAAGATAACCAAACTCACTCTTTTCTTTATGCACTTTTTCTTTCACTCACCCATTTATCCCAACTTAATCTTGCTTACAAATATTAAGGAAACTTTGGCTCATGCACACTTTATTCATTGCTCAAACTCTTTCTTCACTTTCTTTTCCTCCCATTTGATTTTCAATTTTTTATGAGAGGTCGACGTCGAACTTGCATTATTATTATTTTTCTCAACTCTTTTGTAAGTGCATTCAGGGAACCAAACTCCTTTTACATAATAAACTGCAAGATCCTCAAATACCCAACCCATAATTACCCCACACTTGAACCAGCACACCTCACTCAACAAAACCATCACAACAACCAATACTAAGTCCTAATCCCCGGATAGGGTCAAGCTTTATTGGCTAGGGAATAATTTTGTGGAGCTAAAAATAAAAGGCTTCAAGGCTCAAATTGGTTTCAAAAAGAGGATAATGTAAGGGTGAATATAGATTAAATAGGGCTAATGAAAATAAGTTCTTAATCATAATTAACATGCATGAACAAACTCATAGCGGCTTCAAAAAATAGATAACCATATCAATGACAAGAGATAAATGCACAAAGAGAGCAAATCACACATATAAAGAAGAGAAGGGATTTTTGATATTCTCCCTATAAGGCCAAAATTCCTCACTAGGTAAAAATTTTGTTGGATTGCAATTACTTCTACTCAAGACACATATGCTCAATTTCATTACAAGTCAATTTTCACAAACAAAAGCAATTTCTCAAGACTTAGGCTATACTATCCAAATATGCCAAAGGAATTATATGATAAGCATGAAAATTAGTTCTCATCATAAGACATCTAAGATGGAGCATTCTTTTATCCTAAAACAAAGAAGCAAATATTTTTGGAATTTTCGACATTTTTCAATTTTTTTGGATTTTTTTTCAAGGCTTTTTCTTAACAAAACAAACTAACAAACAAACAAACAGACCTAACACAAAGACTCAATTATATACAACAAGTGAGATTTCTTCTTCCCCTACCCCATACTTAAATCATGCAATGTCCCCATGCATGAAAATGATATGAAAAAGTAAAGAGATAGAAGAAGAAACTCACAAAGAACTCATTGAAGCTTGGAAAGGTGGTGAAGCTCATCATTGTGAACCTCAATGGAGAAGGGATATTTTCGGAATCTCTAGATAGGGTCGTGCACGCCCCAAATAGGGTCGATCTCGACCCCCCTACAAGTGTTCGAAAAATACCCAAAGTTGCACCGCATGTAAAGTCGTCTTTTCGAGCCCGTTTTTGAAGCTTAGGACCCTGCAAAAATCCCACAAAAATTCCATCCCAAACAAAAATATTCTATCCTAGTCTAAAGAAGGTTAGAAAAATCAAATCTAAAAATCAAAAATATAATAAAAATAAAAATTTAATCTAAAGATCGGGTTGCCTCCCGTAAGCGCTTGTTTAACGTCATTAGCTTGACGACTTATCTTAGCTCATCAGGGCGGCTTCCATCCAGCTTTGTCGGGATCATGGAAAACCCCATACTTAGATGGAAAAGCTTCAAAGCTTCTCTCTAGGACATTCGGTCCTCTATCATCCACAAGTATGCTTGGAAGTCCTACATTAGGGTTAGAAAAATCTGAAAACCAAGGAGGCTTCGACTCTTTCACAGTATGTTCAATAGTAGGAGTTGTAAAAGAAGGATGAAAGAAAGGATCATGACCAGAATCAATTAGATCAGAGCAAGGAGACTTACCTTTGTTATTCTGAAGAGGGGTCGTTACCGAGGGTATGTGGGTCGTTATCGACCCCACTAGATCAAGGAATGCCTCGGTATCATGCCTGTCTAGCCCAATATCAGGTTGGAATTCACCCACAGCGTTGTGATTCTTTAGAGAATGGTCGGTACCGACCCACCATGGGGGGTCGGTAGGCTCCTCGTTGATGCTTTTAGCAACCTCATTCGCAGCAGTATTGAAGCGAAACTCGACCTTCTCTTCCCCAATGTCAAATGTGAGTAGTCCCTTTCTAACATCAACTCTTGCCCCTGCGGTGGCTAAGAATGGTCTTCCAAGAATGATTGGCACCACAGGGTCTTTTGGCATCTCCATCACTATGAAGTCGTTTGGGACAAAAAATTTGCCTACTTGCACAGGAACATCCTCTACGACTCCAGTGGCTTTGACGCATGATCCATTTGCCATGTAGAGATTCATATTGACA
Organism: Fallopia convolvulus; assembly: GCA_964016875.1. Lineage (NCBI taxonomy): Eukaryota > Viridiplantae > Streptophyta > Magnoliopsida > Caryophyllales > Polygonaceae > Fallopia > Fallopia convolvulus. Next base: position 60,834,110 of record OZ024718.1, on the reverse strand, counting down.
GGTTCCAGCGGTCCCATATTGGCTTTGGACCAAATAGAGAGAGGTAGGAGACTGGCACTGGCACCTAAATCACATAAAGCTTTAAAACGGTGAGTTCCAATACCTATAGTAATTGCAAACTTACCTGGATCACCTAGCTTCTCGGGGAGCTCTAACGACCTCACCTCATCCGTTAGCTCTGACATTGATCGCTTCCTAGATAAAATCTCCTTCAAGAATTTAGTATAAGCAGGCATTTCATTCAAGGCCTCGGCGAAAGGAATGGAAAGATTCAAGCCTTGAAGCAACTTAACAAAGCGCTTAAACATTTCTTCCGTCGAGTCCTTGGATTTCTTAGAAGGGAAAGGAAGTACCTTAGATGGAGATTGAATAGAAAGAGAAGGGTTAGAAGACTTACCTGGCGAAGGGTGGTCGAGCTCGACCCTTGGAGGGTCGATCGCCTCTTATTCCTCGTTAATAGCGTCCTCAGGATCGACCCATGAGGGGGTCGTGCACGACCCAAAATGGGTCGTGCATGACCCTAAGGGGTTCCCGCCTGTCCCGCGGGTGACCCGGGTTCGATCCCCGGAAACGGCGCCAATTTGTTGAAAGGTTTCTTGAACAAATAAATTTATATCAAGACCCCGCTGAGTACAGGGAGTCAGGTTCGTCCACGGGAATGAGAATAATGCTAAAGATTAGTTGATAAACTACGAAAAGCAAAATAAACACGAGAAAAACAAGGCCAGGACCGAACTGATTAGGGTCGTGCACGACCCTATGAGGGTCGATCCTGGGGATAAAACACACAAACGAACACAAATAAAGGCAGCGGTTCGAGCACGACCTTAGGTGGGTCGAGATCGAGTCAATTTAATGAGTTTTAATCAAATATAAAAAGGCAATCCTAGGGCTAGGGCTACCACAACAACAATCACGCATGCTTTCAACAAGAACTCATAACTATCATGCAATTATGATCATAGAAAAGTCAACCGTCGCAAACAATTCAAGTTATTCAATCAACTGTCGCAAATTAAACAACTTTCTATTTATCCTTCAACCTAGGAATATCAACTTTCGCAAATAATCCTATTAGAACTAATCAAGCAATCAACTTTACACTTTCGCTTTTAGGTTAATTGCAAGACATGCCTCAACTGTCGCAAAGAAATTAAGCACAAGATAGATAGATATGATCATCAAGCATTCAAGTCATGAATTCAAGTTTTAGACATGCATGATTGCGTTTGGTTTTCACCCAACCCTAGAATCTAAGAGAACTACTCACTCATGCTAAGGAAAAACGAAGACATGATCAAAAATAGACAAACCGAAAAATTCAAATTAAAACTAAAGAGGTCTTACAAATTTCTCCAACTTGTCCTCCAAGTCTTCCTTCAATCCCCCAAAAAACGTAAAATAAAAGCTAGAGCCCGAGAGAGAGTTCAACTAAAGAGTTTAGCCCCCTTTTATAAAGGAAAAGGAGCCCTAATTAAACTAGGAAATAAGATAAAACAACTTCCTAAAATAAAAAGATAGAATATCTCATAAAAGATCTCGGAATAAGGAAGAAGTCGGCGCCACGCACGACCCAAATGGGTCATGCACGACCCTCCTAGGGGTCGGTCCTGGGGCTTTGTTTTCTCCTTGGGTCTAGCAAGACATGGGATGGCTCATGCACGACCTCTGTGGGTCGATCTTGGCTTGTTCTTGCTCGTGCACGACCTCCTTTGGCTCGATTTTACTCCTCTTTTCGCCCTTTCTTCCTTAGCTTCTCCACTTAGCTTGTCCATAGCTCATCCACATCCTCTTACAAGGCTCCAAATTCTTCAATTAAGCTCCAAAATGCCTACAAACAGTCACAAAAGATGTGTAGTTTCCGAATCTCAAGGAAATACGAAAACTAAAGCTAAAAAAACTCAAAAACATAAGACTCAAGCACAAAAACCACTCAATTTAATTTATCTAGACACTAAAAACACTACCTAAAAAGTGGATATCAATATTAGATTAGACTTTCAATCATAAACCCCCCTTTGGTTACTTGGCATACAAGTAATAACACACATACACGAGTCCTTGTGGGATCGACCCTTGCTTACCATTCTACTCGGATTGGTTAAGTTAGGATTCTTTGATAGGTAAACGACTGAAAAATACCTCATCAGCGCACCTACGCCTTGGGCTATGGCATGCCTTAATGCTTATGATGGCACGAGGATGGTTTGGAAGCTATAAGACGGTATTGCGGCACGCCAATGCCATGGCACAAGGCGCCGGACACTCGTCTTGAAGCTCAACCGAGCTAGGCATACGTGATTTGAGCAAGGAAAGAATGAAAGTTGGCTTTGTGAAATTTTATATGAACGAATGGTAGCTTCTCTAAGCTTGGTGAATGTCTTAGACAAGGACCAAACCTTGAGAATAGTTTTGCACATAGTTACGAAAGCTAGAACGTAGTTTGAAAGCTTCAAACTAGATTGTAAGTTAGCTCCATAAGCTAAACTTAGCTCATAGTAAGCTCAACTTACTGAAAGACAGCTCAAGCCAGCTCAACTAGCTGGATGTCAACTCACCCAGCTAGAAGCCAGCTACACTAGCTCGGTGACCTAACTTGGTATCTAGCTATGCTAGCTTGGTCCTAGTAATTGCGGGCTAGCTCATTGGGTGGGGACTTGGCCTAATATGGGCCGATCCTATGGGCTTAAATTTGGGCCAAATGGATTGTCAACTTGGGCTTGCTTTTGGGCTTGATGATGGGCTTTTTCTAAAGCATTGTGGACGAACTTCATATGGGCCTTTCTAGGTTGGTTTTTGGAGGGCATTATGGGATGAAGTAGGGTTCCCTTGGCCGGCCATATAAGGAGGAGATGAGAGAGAAGTTTGGATAAGGATGAAGGTAGTTATGGAGAGAGAAACCTTCTAACCACCTTCCTAAATTCTCTACTAGATTCTCTCAATCTCTCCAACGCCTCTAACCTCTTTGTAACCGCCCCATAACCGCTTTTGGACAGCCTTTACTTGTCTATAAAAGGGCATGATAGGCGTCTCCATTGGCATGGATTGTAAGATCAAATCGGTTGAGTTTTGGGCGCGATTCTAAGGGAGTGTTCACATAAAATCAAACACTTTTGTGGTGGCTATCATGGATCCTCTTTCTCAAGTGAATATCAAGGAAGAGTCCCAAGATTCGAATAAGGTATGTGTCTTCTTGAAGGAATTAGTTTTGCCAACTTTTTCCATTGTAGTTGTTGGAACGTTTTATCCCACAACGATATTGTGTATTACTCTTGACATGGAATAGGGGCAATATTCTTTGAAGGAAAGCTCGATCTAATTGAGTGACTCGTTGCCATTATCTCTGCCATCTTTATAAATGTTTTAAATAATCGATGGTGTTTACCCTAGTGGTCTACACCCAAGGAGATTACCCTTCGGGGTCTACTCACGAGACTATCCTTCGGGGTCTACTCAAACCGTCTTGACTATCCTTTTGGATCTACAAGGCTGAGTTTGCAAATATGTTATTCAACTTAACTTAACTTTGCAAATATGTTATTCAATTTATCCTAAAATCAACAACCCGTCCCGAGTTTGCTTTTGCACTGATTGTGCCTCTACTTTGTTTTCCAAAAAAAGTAGAGGCGCAGTCTATTCCTCAAACTAAGCCGATTGATCCAATGGCCCGATGAGCTTGAAGAGTTGATAAATTGAAATGGAATCACATGTGAAGAAAATACATACTTGGCTAACAAGACAAGGGCATTTCGAACAAGTGTAAAAATGAAGATTGAGCCCCAAGCATGAAACGCCTATATAAGCCTATGAATAGTGTACTTCCAAACCATTTCTCATAAATCCTTAATTAAGCAATCTCTAAAGGAGTTGAGTCCAAACAGAAGAAGAAGCCCAGAGAAATTCCCGACGACGAGTGTACGGCTGAGATCCTTCCGCAATATTCAGCCTAAGGTCCATTTCATTAGATCCTATACTTATTTTTTGTGAAATGTGTCCTTTCTCATATTCCCCAAAACAGAAAATGACACTATCGTTTCCCATCTATCCTAACACACAAGGTTCAGCAGGTTAATTAGACATTGGGTTGTTTTATTTTGGATGTGTTTCAGGTTAACTAAAGAACGTTTGGATTTAGCTAGGTGCCTAGGTGGCCTTAATTAGGTTAGACATGGGGTATATTTTGAGTTGGGATTTTTGAAGTCCGACCGGTTGGTTTTGTGTACGTAGTTGCTCCTTCCGTTTTTTACCACGCCGAGGCTCGTCCCTACTAATTTGATCAGACCACGATCAGTAAATCAAATCACTAGCTAGCTATTAAAGTATTTTTTTTAAAATATGATATATATGTACTATTATTGATCGAGCACAGAAAAAAAAAATGTGGATCGATGATCGGTTGGTACAACATATGAAATTGGCATTTGCCTGTTGGGCACAAGAATGAAAAAAAGTCAAAAGCAAGCATCCAAAAACGCACAGAAACATGTGTGATACATATATATATAGTGTTTGAGCTTCCGCTTACAGATTAACAGGCCAATAAAAAACAAACTCCTTCATTCTCGACCCCTCTCTTTTTGGCAGCTTTTTTTTTTCCTCCTTCGAAACAGCCTGCTAAAAGAAACAAGTCTTCTCAGAATATTGAAACAAAACCTGCATATATTTTACTGTATATAGCTGCAACATAAACATACGCAATCCAGCAAGTATTACCCTCTAGCTTAATTACAGCTCACGAATATAGATAATTAAATATATTATATATAGGTCCTCGTATAGCTAGCTAGCTAGCTTGTTATACCTATATGTATATTCTATATATATATATATATATAAAAATATACTACTCCCTAATATGTGGTCTCTCCATCAAATTTCACAATACCGTTAAGACTTTTAGAACACTGAATGACAAGTAGTAAGTTTTTCTTTCTCTTTTTTTCTTATTATTAATACGGAGTAATTTTTTTCACTGTTTTCAATTTGTCGCTGCCTGTGTGTGAGTTTAATTTGACTGTATCAAGTAGTATGAAGGTTGAGGTAGGTTAGCAGCTATATAGGAGGAATAGGGCGGCGTTTGCCTTCATTGAGATTAACTGTTGGGGCTTGAATTACAAAAATTACCGTCTTTTTTACTGTTTGACCTGGATACATGCATGCACTTTTTACAGCTAATTAATTTAAGTTATAGTCATCGATCCGGGCCATGGGATGGACGATTAAAACTGTTCGCTTGTCTGTCTCAGTTTTCTCTTTCTACGCATGCTATTGCTATTGATTGTCTCTGCTTATATATATGTACTCTATTAATTTAATGTTGATATCTACTCCGACGACCAGCTCACTTAATATATAGAGAGAGAGCACATATATATTTTAAGCTTGCAAAATAATGTAAATATAGTACGTCGCAGCATACGGCAGATAAAATCCGCCCACTCTCAGTTGTTTTCTTACTAGCTAGCTAAAATCAAGGGAATTGTTGCAAGGAATGTTGCATATATTATACCGGTGTTGAATATATATGTATATGGATAATTAACTCACTCAGTCAAACACATATTGCACCCACAAAATTGAATTTTGACTTATGTTTAATTAGTGCTCACGTATACGTCGCTGTTACATAAGTCAAATTTCAATTTCGTTAACCTAAAGTAATTATAAAGGTTCTCATATAAACTTCGCATTATATCTCCATATCTTCTAATATATATATATGTTCAAATCTCCTTTTCCTTCATTGTAAATTTGTAATGGTTTAAATATCTCCTATCAAACTAAAAAATAGACATTGTTTCTAGTTTACTCCATATTGAGTTAATGTTTTTTTTTTTTTGAATGAAGGGGTAATTTCATTCAGTGGTCAAAAAGTTACTTACAACTTAATCTAGGCATACCTAGATGTTACATGGGATTTTCAAGGCTAATCCTGATCAGCCATCTTTTAGTCTCTCTGTCTCGCTTCTTCCATCTCGCCTTAATGGCATTCCTCAAGTGGTTAACTATAACTCTAGCACATGCCTCTACGGTGCAATCCTCATTTTGGAAGATTTTCCTATTCCTAGCACTCCACACATAATACATGATTGCGCAAATGCTTGCTATCCACAAATTAAACACAAAACTGTTCTTCCTAGCCATGCCAGTCATAGCTGCAATCCAGTTTTCTATGGTGTTGTACCTCCTCTTGATTTTTGCCCATCCTAGCACATGCTTCATTACTGCCTTCGAGAACTTGCACCTGAACCATAAGTGCTCCATGTTCTCCTTACTGTTACTGTCACAAAGTTCACATTCATCATTTTGCAACATGCCAAACTGCTTCAACTTGTCCTTTGTATGTACTCCCCTGTTCATAATCATCCAAGAGATAAAGGATATCCTTGGGGTATTGATCCTACCCCATATCCAGTTGTTCCATGCCACTTCCGGTCCCCTATTTCTCAGGCTGTCATAGATAACTTTCCAATCATAATTGTCCCTTCTTGTCATGATAATGGCATTGTTGTCATTCCTTTCCAAAGTCTCCTTGAGCTCTTCTCTGATTGCAATTAGGGTTCTCCAGATGCTGCTGGCAGTTGACTTGCAACTGATTTCCCAAAAGGACTGTCCTCTCAAGAGCACAGAATTAGCCCACACGCTCCAGACTGAATTTGAGTTTGATATTATGTCATGTATGAGCTCAGTGAAACTTGCTTTATTCCAAGACAAGATTTCTTTCAGCCCAAGCCCACCTTCTTCTCTAGGCCTACAGACATTTTTCCATGCTATTGGAGCCTTCTTACCTTCCCCATTTCCTGACCAGAGGAAGTTCCTTAGTAGTTTCACTATCTGATTCACTACTACTTTTTGGAGAATAAAGATCTTGCACCAGTACTGTAGTATGCCAAAAAGAACTGCTCTCACAATTTCAAGTCTTCCAGCATATGACAACTTTCTTGAAGCCCACCCATTGACTTTGGAGGTGATTTTGTCTACCAAAGGCATGTACTCTTTCCTTGTGGCCCTAGAGCTGCAAAGAGGTACTCCTAAATAAGTGACAGGAAGCTTGCCTCTCTCCATTCTCATCAAGTTAGCTAGTTCTCTAGCATTTTGATCATTCAAGCCTGCACAGAAAATTCTTGACTTGTCATAATTCACCCTCAAGCCTGACATGTTGCAAAACTTATCCAGTGTTTGCTTCATTGCTAGTAAAGAGGAATAATCTCCATGTGCAAAGAGAAAAAGGTCATCAGCGAAGCACAAGTTAGTGATCCCCACTCTGGAACAGTTAGGGTGAAATTTGAAGTCTCTGCCCTTGCTCATTTTCCTCATCATTCTACTGAGATACTCCATTACCAGCACAAACAAGTATGGTGACAATGGATCCCCTTGACGGATCCCCCTCTTACCTTGGAAGTATCCATGCATCTCACCTCCAAAATTCACTGTGTAAGCGCAATTTGTGATGATTACTTTGATCCAGCTGACCATCTGAGGATGAAATCCATACCCCTCTAAGATTTGCATCAGGAAGGTCCAATCTATGGTGTCATAGGCCTTTTTAAGGTCTATTTTCACTCTGCATCTTGGGCTGATGTACTTGCTAGCATAGCTCTTTACAATTTCCTGGCAGACAACTATGTTAGATCTGATGCTCCTCCCTTTAATGAACGCTCCCTGATTCATATCCACTATTGAAGGCAACACAGTTTGCAATCTCTTAACTATGAGCTTAGAAATTACTTTGCCAATAACTGAGCAACAGGAGATTGGCCTGTAATCATGAATGGTTGCAGGATTATCTTTTTTAGGAATTAGAACTAGGGCAGTGTTCCCTACTTCCTTTAGCAGTCTTCCACTTCTGAAAAAATCGAGGATGGCATCTGTGAATTCATCTCCTATTACTGACCATGCTTTCTGAAAAAACTTGGAGTTGAATCCGTCAGGTCCAGGGGATTTGTTAACCCCTATTTCCCACAATGCTTCCTTGACCTCATCTCTCCCAAACAGAGCTATCATTGCTTGTCTGTCTTCTTCACATATCCTTGGCCCTTCTTCAAAGTAGGAGAAGTCACAAGGTTCACATATTGCAGGTTGTCCAAGCATAATCTTGAAGTGATCAACCACCAACTCTTTAACTACTTTGTCCTCTGTGCAAACGGCACCTTGATCATTCTGAATAGATGTGATTGAGCTCCTTGCTTTTCTCAACTTGATGGAGTTGTAGAAGAAACTACTACACATATCTTGAAATCTAAGCCAGTGGAGCTTTGCACATTGCTGCAACATAGTATTTTTGTTTCTGATGGCAATCTTAAGCTCCTCTAGAGTTTCTTTTTCTAGTTGAAGCAAGCTACCCTCATACGGCCTATTCTGAATCTCATTTTGAATTAAATGGAGCTTCCCCTGAAGCTCTTTGATGGAGAGTTCTTCACTGTCAACATTGGCTCCTCTTAGGCTTCTTAAAGGCCTTTTTAATGCTTTAAGCTTACTGATCAAAGTGAACATCTTCACCCCCGTTACTCTCTTGTTGGTCCAGACGTCTGTCACTGTCGGAATGAATCGTGGATGATCACTCCAAGTATTGCTAAATCTGAATGATGTCTTTCTTTTAGATGGATTCCCCTTGATGTGTAGCAAGGCTGGGGAATGATCAGAGCACTCAGGCAGCTCGAAGCTGGCAGCAAAATCAGGAAATTCATCTAGCCACTTCTGATTAGCCAAGATTCTGTCAAGTTTGTAGGAGATCTTAGAGCCATTAGTGTGTTTGTTGTTCCAAGTGTAGTAAACTCCTGTGAATTTAATATCTAGCAGGCCGTTTCTGTCTAAGCAATTACTAAGATCCTTGTTCAACTGAAAAGATTCCCCACTTTCAACCATCTTTTCTTTGTACTCTCTTATTGCATTGAAGTCTCCTAGGAGAACCCACGACATCTGGCTGGCTTGAATTGCTAGTGCTAATTGGTCAATAGTCTTCCACAATTGAATTCTTTCTTGCACTTGATTAAATGCATAGACAAAGGAAATTGCAAGCGGTTTACACAACTTGGATGAGCAGATGAGGCAATGCACAATTTGAGGATCCTCCAAACTAAAGTCCACCTTGATAACCGAATTAGCTTTCCAAAACACGTCCCATATACGGCCATTAGGGCCCAGACACTTAGTGTTTCTACTCCACCCCTTCCACAAAAGACTAGCTACAGACTGAATTTTGTTAGTCCTTACTCTAGTTTCCAAAATAGCAAAGATATCCACATTATGTTTATATGCAAAATTATTAACAAAATCACACTTAGAGGACTCATTAAGCCCTCTAATGTTCCAGCTAGCTATAGAGAACTTACTCATAGGGCAGGATTGCTTCCAAATCCACCCCAATGCCTTTTCCAGTGTCATCAGCTTCCCCTTCCTTAGCTAGAGCTTGAAATCTCGAACCTGGCCCTGCTTGTTGGTCTGACTTGTCCTTACTCTTGTCTTTGGTAACTATCAACCATTCCTCACTAGTCTCCCATATTGAGTTAATGTTGATTAATTGGTGAGTCATAGGATATGATTGTAGTGGAAGTTTGCATATGTTTGCTATTTCTGCACCATCCATTACGATAATGTAGGATGTAGTGATAAATTTCAAAATTATGAAGCCTAGCTAATATTAGAGGAAGATAAATGAAGCATACTTTCAAAAAAACTATTATAGTGTTTCTTACAGAAAAAAAAGGTGACTTAATTTATCTTCCTTTTCATCCTTGTCATTTATAAATGGAAGAAATATCTATATAGATATTTCAAGAATTGGATTTACAGGTCAGTCTTTAATTTTTAATTTTGTTAATGTTAGTTTTCTTAATTATAGAAAATCATTTCCATTACAAAATGCTTTTTAATAGCTACTCAATCAATGTAGTTTCAAATTTAATTGGAAACACGCAAGGAATAGAAAATGCTCAGCGACAATAGTTTATCAAGCGAATATATCTTTAAATGAGATACATATATAGAGTAGTTATTTATGTTACACCTGGATCGATTTCTTGTCACCATATCTGCTTTGTGATCATGTGATCCTATCAGTGGAAGCCTGAGAATCTCTTTTTCATGACGTAGAACCGTACCGTTTTATCTTAATTAGTATAAACTCAAAATCTGAACGTTACATATATAAAATAGACTTCAACAGATCTGTCTCTCTACTTACATGAGGGGATGTATGTGTGATCGATGTGAATATGTAAAACAGAACTTCGATCTTCTCCTTGTATTAAAAGCTTCAAGTTGTTTTTTACACTTATTCAGCCAATTAACGAAATCGATTTATATACTTTTTATCAAGTGTTAAACGGTGTCCATGTCAATGCCTTGGGATCAGCCCATGAAGTGTTGAAGCTATATACATAAGATCAGGAAATTTGGAACATGCATGTATCAGGAAAATCATGGACATGTATGCATACAAGGTTTCTCTAGATTCGACCGAAAAAAAAAGGTTTCTCCAAACTACATGGGCCATTCAGATAAAAGAAAACTAAAAGACTACATGGGCTGTGATTTGTTCAGCCCATTTTCCATACAAATGAAAGGCAAGATTTTTATTATAATGGGCCGATCCAAAGCTCAATAGATAAGTCAGTACAGCAACGCCTTTGACTTAACTGTCGTTGTCCCGGGCGCACCCAATTTTTTTTTTTATTAAATATCCATCTCCGCTAACGGTAATAGCCTTGCGGAGAATAAGGTCTGAATACTTGTTCATGACTCGAATTCAGACATAAACGAGCAACAAAATGGGCTACAACATTACCATATCTAGAGACATGTTTAACACTAGCTTGCATACAAGATTGTAAGAAGAACTGAATATCATCAATTATAGCACCTAAATAAGATAGATTAGGGTCCTCCATATTGATACCTTGAACCAAAGTGAGTGAATTGGACTCAAATATCACCGAAGATGCTCTCATATTGCAGGCCAATTGAACACCATAGAGCAGCGCCTTCGCCTCAACATCACCACAAGCCAAGTTGTCGGGGAGCGCTTGACAACAAAGTTGAACGCAAAATCGGATGAGTCCCGGATGACAACGTCTAGCCCAGTACAATCTAAACCTAGAAGAGCAGCATTTGTATTAATCTGCAAGAGACCCAAAGGCAGAGGACACCATATCAATGAAAGGAAGAAGCTATGGTTGAGTGAAGTTGTCGGTTCCGATTCGTCTTGTAAGTGCAAACGAAATTATTGGAGCCAACAAGAGTGTAAATGATGAGGTATTTTTCAGTGGTCGTACATACCAAAGAATCCTAACTTAACCAAACTTAGTAGAATGGTAAGTAAGAGTCGATCCCACAGAGACTTGTGTAAAAGTGTTTAACTTGAGTGCCAAGTAACTAATATGGGGGTTTTTTGTGAATGATTATAGACTAAGATGCAAACTAAAAAGTAAATATGAATGCAAAGTTGATTGTGTTAAACAAGTATGAGGAAAGCGTGTTCAACTAGTTAATACATCATAGATATGCTTATTGATAATTGATTCTCTTGATTCTAATTTCACTTGAATAATCTATTGTGGATTATTATCCAAAAGTTTATATTTAGTTGAAAGAGCTAACGTTCTGAACAACGCTAATCATTTAACAACTTAAACAACGTCTAGATTCAATTAAACGATTGATGGTGCGCGAAATAACACGCTAAATAATTTAAAGGCAAATAAATAGTATAAAAAGATAAAGAGATAAAACGACGCGCGGTGTATACGTGTCTAAATATATTGGCACGTTCGGGTTACTGGCTATTTCGTGCAAAGACCTCACAAATCCACGCGTTATTTTACTAAGCAATATATGATTAATTGAAAAGGATAAACTCATGTGTGGCCCATTTAAACACCATCAGTGCATGAATTGCTCTTTCACAAAAAGCATGTGCGACATGTCTTAGTTCAACAGAGGTCAGTATGTATCACATTACGTGATCACCTTCTTGACCCCACATGTGCATTAAATCGGCCCAAATGATAGAAGTGGGCTTGGCCCAACAAGCTTAGTCAAGGGATGGACCCACTAAACAATCAATTTGTTAAACGAGGTCAAATAGACGTCGATCCAAGCAGGGATCAATTCAACCTCGTGTCCATGTGGCACTCCATTGCAAAAATTACAAGACAATCTCATAAGCTTCCCACATCGGTAATAAATGGATAAACATGCAGCTGGACAATACTATACATAAGAGAAGGCATGAGATGATAAAAGGGTCGAAAATCCTCTCTGGCTCGAGAACTATCTCGTTTGTCAAAGCTCGACGTGTTTGATCTCCGAGTGAGATCGCGCTATAAACGGTATAAGGTCTAAAGGCTTTATTCGTAAAGAGCACAAAAACAATCGGTTGAGGGGTGGGGAGGAGGAATAATCCACGTACGAAAACCGTTCGGTTATACGAAATCCCGAGAGTTAATATTTATTTAATTCCCGTTTATAGCGCGTTTATTTCGGGTTTCATCACTGGCGCGGTCTGTGGGAACCTGCTCTCCCTATCCGACCTAACTCTCGGATAATCACGTAATTGCGTCCTCTTCCCTCTTTAGTTAGCCCTGGTCTCTGGTGCGGCGCCACGGGGTTCGCCCCTGGCGTGCGCTGGCGAGGCCGCCATGTTCTTGCGGCGCCACGGGGTTCGCCCCTGGCGTGCGCTAGCGAGGCCGCCATGTTTGTGTGGCGCCACGGGGTTCGCCCCTGGCGTGCGCTGGCGAGGCTGCCATGTTCTTGCGGCGCCACGGGGTTCGCCCCTGGTGTGCGCTGGCGAGGCCGCCATGTTCTTGCGGCGCCACGGGGTTCGCCCCTGGAGTGCGCTGGAGAGGCCGCCATGTTCGTGCGGCGCCACGGGGTTCGCCCTTGGCATGCGTTGGCGAGGCGGCCATGTTCTTGCGGCGCCACGGGGTTCGCCCCTGGTGTGCGCTGGCGAGGCCGCCATGTTCTTGCGGCGCAACGGGGTTCTCCCCCGGCGTGCGTTGGCGAGGCCGCCATGTTCTTGCGGCGCCACGGGGTTCTCCCCCGGCGTGCGTTGGCGAGGCCGCCATGTTCGTGCAGCGCCACGGGGTTCGCCCCTCGCGTGCGCTGGCGAGGCCGCCATGTTCTTGCGGCGCCACGGGGTTCGCCCCTGGCGTGCGCTGGCGAGGCCGGCATGTTCGTGCGGCGCCACGGGGTTCGCCCCTGGCGTGCGCTGGCGAGGCCGCCATGTTCGTGCGGCGCCACGGGGTTCGCCCCTGGCGTGCGCTGGAGAGGCCGCCATGTTCTTGCGGCGCCACGAGGTTCGCCCCTAGCGTGCGCTGGCGAGGTCGCCATCTCTGTGTGGCGCCACGGGGTTGCCGTCGAACCTCGTTTTACACTGAACCGCCGAGCTTCCCGCTTGGGGTTGGAGATTCTCGAAAAGTGCCCTAATCCACCCCTCACTTCCCGCTTGGGGTGGGAGATTCTAGAAAAGTGCCCGAATCCACCCCTCGCTTCCCCCTTGGGGTTGGAGATTCTCGAAAAGTGCCCGAATCCACCCCTCGCTTCCCGCTTGGGGTTGGAGATTCTCGAAAAGTGCCCGAATCCACCCCTCGCTTCCCGCTTGGGGTTGGAGATTCTCGAAAAGTGCCCGAATCCACCCCTCGCTTCCCGCTTGGGGTTGGAGATTCTCGAAAAGTGCCCGAATCCACCCCTCGCTTCCCGCTTGGGGTTGGAGATTCTCGAAAAGTGCGCAAATTCACCCCTCGCTTCCCGCTTGGGGTTGGAGATTCTCTTATGGACGAGGTCCAGATTCTCTTATGGACGAGGTCCAAATTCTCTAGGGATGAGGTCCAGATTCTCTTAGGGACGAGGTCCAGATTCTCCTATGGACGAGGTCCAGACTCTCTATGAACGAGGTCCAGACTCTCTTTGGACGAGGTCCAGACTCTCTTTGGACGAGGTCCAAACTCTCTTTGGACGAGATCCAGATTCTCTTATGGACGAAGTCCAGATTCTCTTATGGACGAGGTCCAAATTCTCTAGGGACGAGGTCCAGATTCTCTTAGGGACGAGGTCCAGATTCTCCTATTGACGAGGTCCAAACTCTCTATGGACGAGGTCCAGACTCTCTATGGACGAGGTCCAGACTCTCTATGGACGAGGTCCAAACTCTCTTTGGACGAGGTCCAGATTCTCTTATGGACGAGGTCCAGATTCTCTTATGGACGAGGTCCAGATTCTCTAGGGACGAGGTCCAGATTCTCTTAGGGACGAGGTCCAGATTCTCTTAGGAACGACGTCCAGATTCTCTTAGGGACGAGGTCCAGATTCTCTTAGGGCCGAGGTCCAGATTCTCTTAGGGACGAGGTCCAGATTCTCTTATGGACGAGGTCCAGATTCTCTTAGGGACGAGGTCTAGACTCTCTATGGACGAGGTCCAAACTCTCTTTGGACGAGGTCCAGATTTTCTTATGGACGAGGTCCAGATCCTCATATTGGCAAGGTCCAGATTCTCTTATGGACGAGGTCCAGATTCTCTATGGACGAGGTCCAGACTCTCCTATGGACGAGGTCCAGACTCTCTTATGGACGAGGTCCAGACTCTCTATGGACGAGGTCTAGATCCTCTTATGGACGAAGTCCTAACTCTCTATGCGAACGAGGTTCGCTAACTCTCAAAAGGACGAGGTCCTAACTCTCTAAGCGAATGAGGTTCGCTAACTCTCAGAGGGACGGGGTCCCAACTCTCGAAAAGTGCGCAAGTTCCACTTAAACTCGGGTTTAGATCACATCGCATAAAATCGATAAGCTGCGCACATGTTTGTTGTCTCGTTGCCCTCGTGGAACGAGGATACCGAGCCAAGGGGTTGTGATGGTGCGCGAAATAACCCGCTAAATAATTTAAGGGCAAATCAATAGTATAAAAAGATAAAGAGATAAAACGACGCGCGGCGTATACGTGTCTACATATATTGGCACGTTCGGGTTACTGGCTATTTCGTGCAAAGACCTCACAAATCCACGCGTTATTTTACTAAGCAATATATGATTAATTGAAAAGGATAAACTCATGTGTGGCCCACGGGGTTGCCGTCGAACCTCGTTTTACACTGAACCGCCGAGCTTCCCGCTTGGAGTTGGAGATTCTTGAAAAGTGCGCGAATCCACCCCTCGCTTCCCGCTTGGGGTTGGAGATTCTCGAAAAGTGCCCGAATCCACCCCTCGCTTCCCACTTGGGGTTGGAGATTCTCGAAAAGTGCCCGAATCCACCCCTCGCTTCCCGCTTGGGGTTGGAGATTCTCGAAAAGTGCCCGAATCCACCCCTCGCTTCCCGCTTGGGGTTGGAGATTCTCGAAAAGTGCCCGAATCCACCCCTCGCTTCCCGCTTGGGGTTGGAGATTCTCGAAAAGTGCGCGAATCCACCCCTCGCTTCCCGCTTGGGGTTGGAGATTCTCGAAAAGTGCCCGAATCCACCCCTCGCTTCCCGCTTGGGGTTGGAGATTCTCGAAAAGTGCCCGAATCCACCCCTCGCTTCCCGCTTGGGGTTGGAGATTCTCGAAAAGTGCCCGAATCCACCCCTCGCTTCCCGCTTGGGGTTGGAGATTCTCGAAAAGTGCGCAAATTCACCCCTCGCTTCCCGCTTGGGGTTGGAGATTCTCGAAAAGTGCCCGAATCCACCCCTCGCTTCCCGCTTGGGGTTGGAGATTCTCGAAAAGTGCCCGAATCCACCCCTCGCTTCCCGCTTGGGGTTGGAGATTCTCGAAAAGTGCGCAAATTCACCCCTCGCTTCCCGCTTGGGGTTGGAGATTCTCGAAAAGTGCCCGAATCCACCCCTCGCTTCCCGCTTGGGGTTGGAGATTCTCGAAAAGTGCGCAAATTCACCCCTCGCTTCCCGCTTGGGGTTGGAGATTCTCTTATGGACGAGGTCCAGATTCTCTTATGGACGAGGTCCAAATTCTCTAGGGACGAGGTCCAGATTCTCTTAGGGACGAGGTCCAGATTCTCTTAGGGACGAGGTCCAGGTTCTCCTATGAACGAGGTCCAGACTCTCTTTGGACGAGGTCCAAACTCTCTTTGGACGAGATCCAGATTCTCTTATGGACGAGGTCCAGATTCTCTTATGGACGAGGTCCAAATTCTCTAGGGACGAGGTCCAAATTCTCTTAGGGACGAGGTCCAGATTCTCTTAGGGACGAGGTCCAGGTTCTCCTATTGACGAGGTCCAGACTCTCTATGGACGAGGTCCAAACTCTCTTTGGACGAGGTCCATATTCTCTTATGGACGAGGTCCAGATTCTCTTATGGACGAGGTCCAAATTCTCTTAGGGACGAGGTCCAGATTCTCTTAGGGACGAGGTCCAGATTTTCTTATGGACGAGGTCCAGATCCTCTTATGGACGAGGTCCAGATCCTCATATTGGCAAGGTCCAGATTCTCTTATGGACGAGGTCCAGATTCTCTATGGACGAGGTCCAGATTCTCCTATGGATGAGGTCCAGACTCTCCTATGGACGAGGTCCAAACTCTCTTATGGACGAGGTCCAGACTCTCTATGGACGAGGTCCAGATCCTCTTATGGACGAAGTCCTAACTCTCCTATGGACGAGGTCCAGACTCTCTTATGGACGAGGTCCAGACTCTCTATGGACGAGGTCCAGATCCTCTTATGGACGAAGTCCTAACTCTCTATGCGAACGAGGTTCGCTAACTCTCAAAAGGACGAGGTCCTAACTCTCTAAGCGAATGAGGTTCGCTAACTCTCAGAGGGACGAGGTCCCAACTCTCGAAAAGTGCGCGAGTTCCACTTAAACTCGGGTTTAGATCACATCGCATCAAATCTATAAGCTGCGCACATGTTTGTTGTCTCGTTGCCCTCGTGGAACGAGGATACCGAGCCAAGGGGTTGTGATGGTGCGCGAAATAACCCGCTAAATAATTTAAGGGCAAATCAATAGTATAAAAAGATAAAGAGATAAAACGACGCGCGGCGTATACGTGTCTAAATATATTGGCACGTTCGGGTTACTGGCTATTTCGTGCAAGGACCTCACAAATCCACGTGTTATTTTACTAAGCAATATATGATTAATTGAAAAGGATAATTGATTGAATTATGATTTCAATAACTAGTCAAACACAAAAGATTTTAGCAATGCATGATTGAATTAAGAAAAACTTACAAAAGGTTCAAAGGTTGCTTTTTGAGAAAACTCTCTTCGAAACAAACCCTAGCCTCCAAATTCTGATCAAGGTTATGAAAAAGATAAAACTAAAAAGAGTTTTAAGTATCTCTTAACAACTACTAAAGATATCCAAGGAAACAAATCTTCAATAATACATACAAGGAATACTCGGAAATACATAAAATCAAGCCCAACTTGAAGTCCAAACACGCGACCCAAATATCTCCGCACGAAGACAGATTGCGCGTTCTCCCTCCATAGTTGCGCGGTCTCGCGCCCTGTCATTATGCCCGCGCCACAGCTCGGTTCAACATTCAAGTGACACTTCAGAGGCCGCTTTGACCCCCTTTGAGTTGGAATTTGGACTCGGAGTAAAAACATGAATTGTATCCCTTTGAATTAGCTTTCCAATAATAACAAATTCAGCTCCATCAAATCATTATAGCTCCCAATCCAAGCATTGCAAGATAGAGGTGTTAAAACAAGACTCCAATGCATGACCCGAATTTAAGCGTTCTTTTCCCTCAACCTCTTGGGCCCTAGCTCTTCCAATCTTTACTTGCACCACTCTAAGCTTCATCAAACTCCACCATAGTTCGCTAAGCTCTATCCCGTCCACGCTTGTTTACCTAAAGATCTGCAAAATCGAACAAAACAAGCGCAAAACCCAAATTTCCTAGAAAACCTAAAAACCTAAGAAATAGACTAAACTAAGCTAAAATCAAGCAATATAAACATAAATATGTATCCTAAACTACACCTAAATGAAAGCTATCAAATTCCCCCATGCTTAAATCTTGTTTGTCTTTAAGCAAGACATAAATCTAAATCACACCACATCATTACAATCATGCATCCATCTCAAAATCAATCGAGCAATTCAACATATAATTAAAACCTGACCAAGACTTCATTGCATGCAATACATCAAGCCTAGAGCAAAGATCATTCATCCATTCTAGACCTCACCAAGATATTGTGTTTTGCTCTCACTCTCAAGTGTTTAAAGGATGTGTTTCACTCAAATCAACCATGAAAAACTAGACTGTCATAGGCTTGCATCAACGTCCCAATTCTCCACTTTTGTGGACCAAATACACAACAAAAATCATGAGTGATGAAACCCGAAATAGACCAACGCTAGAAGACAAGAACGAGATTACTTTTATTCGACTTGGCAAACATTTGCTTTTATTTATCTCTTTAGAGCGAGGTTACAAACAGTGAGATTACAAACAACGGGATTATGAATGGCGAGATTATGCCCTAGATCTCTTCTTAGAGGATTCGAGGTCTCTTCCTAACAAGATTTGAGACCTCCTAACTACTGCGAGATTCTATCACTTAACAGACTTTTAAAGAGCTCTACTCCAGTTGTCAGTCTAGGCCCGATGTCTTATGGCGAGGTCGAAGAGTTTGGTTATGCACGTGGTGGTTGTGGTCTGCGAAGTGGCGTAGCGAGATCTTTAATTGAGACGAGGTCTCTTTGGGCGACTTGAAGTTTTTTTGTGGACCTTCACTTGGTTGTAGCGCGGTCTTTAATGATGATTCAACACGTCAATCTTCAACAAACAAGATAGTTCTTGAGTTCAAGATGTTTTTCGACCCTTTGCTATCTACGCGATTCTCCTATATTTATAGAGGTTTGAGGAACATGATTTTGATGTTTGCTCGATGTGGGACACCCGAGATCAAGCTCTTTGATTGGTCAAGAGTGATGCAGTTGATCATTGGTTGGGAATGTGATGACCGCTGAGTGGTTAGATGGGGCGGGGATGTCAGCTTTTGAACAACGAGGTTTAGGTCTTGACACGAGTTGGGGAGAGTCCGCCTAACCATCCCATTTTATAGGTTTAACAAGGTCTAGATCTCGTGAACTGGGATTGAGACCTCGTCCGCGCAGGGATTTGCCTTTTTTTAGATGGGTATGGCAAAGGCCCTTGAGTTTAACCTCGGGAATCCCGCTGGATCCCGCCATTCTTCGTACTCTGATCCCACTGTTCATATTCCGCTTTTTTGCGCACCATCAATGAGGTCTTTTGAGGGATATAATGGGGCCAAGGTAAAGAGAAACTAAATCCGGGATAAAGAACTAATCCACCCAAAATCAACCCACTTTTCACTTAAGACTCCCAAACTTCTTCACCAACTCCAAACATACTCAATCAAGCTCTTTGTTTCTTTTCTTTTCTTTCTTTTCACTTTTTGCCTCTTTTTTTTGAATGAAAAGTGGTTAATTCATTCAAAGGTTACTCCAACTCTTCTTACATTTATGAAGGTTACTAACCTTTCAAGCTCAATTTTTTTTCTTTATTTGCACTTATCTTTCACCTTCATTTTTTCACTTTACACACTAGAATTGTATTTCCTCTTTTCCACCTTTTTCTTTCAATCTTCGCCATACTTTACAAAACTCACACAAAATAAAACACAACCTAAAGTCCTAAATCATTGTAGGAGAAACTCCATAATAAATTAAGAATCAGGAATTGAACGATCAGATATCGGGATTCGCATAACAGCATGGACATCAGATGGGTTGAAGCAGCTATACATATGCAATGGTCCTGATTTTGCACCCATTTTCATTAAATTTCAATCATCTATTATTCTAAAATAATCTACTAATAATCCTGATTGCGCCTCATAATATATCCTAATAAAGTACTCCCTTTGTCCCGTTTTGTTTGTCAAAAAGTACAACATTTTTGTCCCAAAATATTTGTCAAAATTATCCCAAAACCCAATACAATCTTCTCTCATCGCTTATTTTCTACTCCGTATTGATTACTTTCATTACAAATTTATTTTAATTTTTCTTATTTACTTTTTATTCAGCCAATGTAATTTCACACTCCTGCAATACAATTTTACATTTTCTTAAAATATGGGTTTTTTTATTACAATTTGATAAATAAAAAGGGAACGGAGAGTAATTTAGTAGAGCATTATTCTGTTTTACCGACCTCGAGTCCTCCACTAATAAATGAACCAAAAAATAATTAAAGGCAGTAGTACTACTAAGCATCATTAATTAAAAATATTACTCCATCTACTACTTAGTAGTACTGCCTGTAATAAAATAAAGATTTTAACATTTAATTACGTACTAAACCCACTTTCCCAATACGTCAACTCTCATCTTCCTTCCCAAGGGAATGCCAAATCCTAACACACCACATTTTCAGGCCCCAAAGCCCATCTACGACAACCTCCTCCTACTGTTAGTGTTAACCATCTCCATCCTTTTCCTCTTCTTCCACAAAAGCCCCTATCCTTCCTGGAATTCACAATCCTACCCCACCTCCATGGCCGCCGCCGTTGACCCTTACAAATTCCTCAACATCACCCTCAACCCCGACGGCTCAATCACCCGCCACACCCTCCCGCCCACCACCGCCGCCAACTCCACCGCCCCCTCCGCCGCCGTCTGGACCAAGGACATCCCCCTCAACCCCGACAAGGAGACCTGGATCCGCCTCTACCTCCCCCGCAACCTCCCCGAAACGAAGCTCCCCGTCATCGTCTACTTCCACGGCGGCGGCTTCGTCTTCCTCAGCGCCGACCACGCCGGCTTCAACGCCTTCTGCGAGTACATGGCGGCCGAGCTCGGCGTCCTCGTCGCCTCCGTCAACTACCGCCTAACGCCGGAGCACCGCCTCCCGGCGGCCTACGACGACGCCACCGAATCCCTGGATCTAATCCGGACCTCCATAGATCCGTGGATCGCCGGCCACGCCGACCTCTCCCGGTGCATCCTGATGGGCGAGAGCGCCGGCGGCAACATGGCCTACCACGCCGGCCTCCGCGCCGCCGAATCCGCCGAGCAACTGAAGCCCTTGCAGATCCGTGGATTGGTTCTGATCCAACCGTATTTCGGAGGAACCAAGCGAACCGAATCGGAAACCCGGCTTGAGGGAAACCCGGTTCTGCCCATGTCAGTCTGCGATCTGATGTGGGAGCTTTCGCTGCCGGTCGGGTCGGGCCTGGACCACGAGTACTGTAACCCGACCGTTGGAGGCGGGCCAAGCGCGATAGAGAGGATCCGGGAGTTGGGGTGGCGGGTGGTGGTGACGGCGGTTGACGGGGACCCACTATTTGATAGGGAGGTGGAGCTGGCGAAGCTTCTAGAGAAGAAGGGGGTTGTTGTGGCGGGTGTTTATCGGGCCGGGTTCCATCATGGCATTTATTTGACGGATCGGGCCTTGGCTAGGGAGATGTTTGATGTGATGGTTAATAAGGATATGTTATCTACCAACTCCTAAGCATAAAAGTGTATGAAATTACATGTGGAGGATGTGTGTATTAACACTTGGTTTTGGATTTACTTGAGATTCTCATTGTTTTACAATTCCGAAATTGTATTTGGCATGAATGCTGGTTGGATTGAATGTTTATGGGTTGATGATCAAGTTATTGTTTTTTCTTAATCATTATATATAAAGATTTTAAAACAGGTGAAGCTGATTTAGATTCTTGTCAATATTTTTAATCTCATTTATATAGGTCATACCAAATTCACTCTTTTCTACTTCTCATAAGAGCCGTGTCACATCATCATTCAATATAGTCAAATTTGGTTAGTTGATCAAAATTGTGGCCCAAGTCGGCTATATCATAACATTATATAAACAACTCAACTAAAGCAAAGCAAACACCGAAGATTAACAGTCAAAAACGAAATAATGGAGGAAAAGAATATCCCCACCTCCGAACCAATCTCCACTGTCGATCCATGGGAATACTTGCAGATGAGTCCTAATCCAGACGGCAGCATAACCCGTCGTTTTAATCCTCCAACAGCACCAGCATCGGCCGATCCTTGGACCACCCCCACTGCCCTCTCCAGAGATCTCCCAATCAACCAGGAAAAGGGGACCTATGTCCGACTCTACCTCCCCAAATTTGCCCTCAACAATCCCCAATATTACAACAAGCTCCCTCTTGTGGTCTACTACCACGGCGGAGCCATGGTTATATTACACGCCGACTCCAAAGGCAACCATGACTTCTGCGAGCAGCTGGCTGCAACCGCCGCCGTCCTCATAGCCTCCGTCGAGTACCGCCTTGCTCCCGAGCACCGCCTCCCCGCTGCCTATGACGACGCCACCGATGCTCTCACGCTCCTCAAGGCCAAAACCAATCACGACGACTGGATCTCTAGGTACGTTGAACGTACTATATATATATTTGGTTTGTTAATATTTATTATTTCTATTAGAATGTACTCGTTTTATTTTAGAAATTTAGTTTATAAAACTTTCCAAACATAATTTATTAATTAGTAGAATAATAGTAGTATTATGTTTTATTGGTCAGGTACGTTGATTTGTGGAGTTGTTTTGTGATGGGAACAAGCGCGGGCGGAACCATAGCCTACCACGTCGGGCTTCGGGCTACCGGGCTCAATCTCGACCCGTTAAGGATCCGGGGGCTCATCTTACAAATCCCGTTCTTCGGCGGGGTAGATCGAACGGAATCTGAGCGGAGGCAGGCTAACAACCCGTATTTGCCGGTTGCGGGGACTGATCTCGCGTGGGAGCTAGCATTGCCCAAGGGCGCGGATAGAGATCACGAGTATAGTAATCCGTTGAAGGGTGGGGGATCGGGTCAGTTGGAACGGGTCAGGGAGTTGGGTTGGAAAGTCCTATTGACGGGTTGGAGTGGAGACCCGCTATACGATCGGCAGGTGGAGCTAGGGAAGCTTATGGAGGAGAAAGGCATCGCTGTGGTGACCCACTTTAGTGAGGGTGGTTATCATGGGGTGGAAGTGTTGGAGCCCACATTGACTATTCCTTTCATGGAGATGGTCAAGGATTTTATGATCTCTACTCTTTAGTCACGCACGAGTCTCCCACTTTTTGTTCTCTTCTATTTTGATTGTATCAATAATTGCCAGTGTGATGTTTTCATTGGTTCCACTAGTGTAACATCCGTGCCTTGCACGAGATTACCATAATATTAGACATTTTTTACAAAGAATAAATTGTTGAGTCTATTTATGAGCTTAATAGACTGTATACAATTAATGAAAAGTAAAAATACATGTGTTCCAACGATTATTATTCATGCATCAATATAGCTACGACCTAAGACCTTACATTTGTATTTCTTGTAAAAATTGTAATACCAACCATGTAAACCTATGTTGTGTGGTGCAATATATTAAAGAAAGAAAATTGGGCCTACTAAACAAAGCGTGGTCTCAAGGATCATACCAGATAAGAAATTTGCACGTCTAAAGTTAAACAACGAAAGTTAGGATTTTAGCATTCAGCAAATAGCCGTCGACCATAGCAAGGATTTGTTGTTGTTGTTGTTGTTGTTCTTCTTCTTGTTTTAGGACTCTCCATTAATGATTCTTGCAACAACATAGGCACATAGGCATACCTTGTTTGACATACGTTACATGCCTCAATAAGATGCTTACAAATTCTCTCCAGGGAAATGGAGAGAGGTCAATTTTCACCCAAAATTCATATCAACATTGGCAGCAGAGGTTCCTCAACTCAAGTGAATGCGTCTTTCAAGGAATCTAGGTGTATTCTTCCATTGGCAAAATAAAGCATTTGAATGGATATATTTTACTGACAAGAGCTTTCAGCCTGAGCTCTGCACCCAAAAACCAACTACCCAGAGTTGTAGATTGAATTCGG
Source organism: Fallopia convolvulus (assembly GCA_964016875.1). Taxonomy (NCBI): domain Eukaryota; kingdom Viridiplantae; phylum Streptophyta; class Magnoliopsida; order Caryophyllales; family Polygonaceae; genus Fallopia; species Fallopia convolvulus. Next base: position 60,810,295 of record OZ024718.1, on the reverse strand, counting down.
AGAGATTGAGTCTATTCTATATATGATAGTATGATCTGATTATTCTGATCAACTTCCTTTGCGTTTCTGTCCAAATTGGATGATCATCGGCTTGTCCTTGAATACAAATCCATTTGCAAGATTCTGCATTTTTATTTTTGAAAAAAAAATGTTACAGATTGCTTGAAACTTATTAAGTCAAAATATGATAGAAACTTGAATGTCTAGTAAATGAGCTTCATAGCATACCAAAGCACGATGAGCAAGATCAACTGATGGAAACGTCAAAAACGCTTGGCCCCTCATTCTACGTTCCTGAAATACACGCTTTCTCATGAGCACTTAATTACAAGTAATTCTTTTCAGATAATTCTTCTTCTAGCAGTATGCAAGGTACAGATTATGCAGAGAAAATGAAGATTTTTCTTTATACACGAACGTAAACTTTATTCCAGTTCACATAATCAGAAAAAATTAAAACCTAATTATAGAAGCATTAATAATTAAGTTAAAAAAAAGAGATAAAAAGGCTCAGGACATTGTAATTAACCTGCATTAAATTCACGGCAATACCAGATCTAGCGGCTTCAAGACTTCCAAATAGCGACCCTAAAATAATCCAGCAAGAAGTGGGAAAAGAATATAATAGAGGAATGTATGACACCATCAGTTCAACATGGTTTTAAGTAATATAGCTCAAGCTGCAACGTTAAATGCGTTACCAAAGATGTAGTAGAAGTCATCCACAACCACCGCCTTTGCCAAGTTCTTTATGTACAACACACAAGCCGGGTCTCCAGCTGCATAGTTCTGCAGATGCATATATTTAAATATTTCACAAACAGAAGACTGAGTATTGCAAGCAAAAATATAACCAAGCACAGCTCAGAAGCAATAATATCATATTGCAATAACAATTAACAAACACATCGTATGAAAGCAAAAGTAAAGATAAGATATATCTAAAGTTGCTGAGTCATTTTTGGAACTGCTCATGATAACGCTAGACGCAAATAAATTCCTATGAAGCACGTATCAAAGTTTTCATCATAAAATAATTTTCATATACAACCAAATACTGAGCTTAAGTAATAACTCAGAACCAAGTCTCAATAAGAAACAATATAGGCCTGGAGATGCATGTGAGGCTGATTACAAAGTGGGGTTCAATTGAAGGTATTTGGGTGAGACTGGTGAGTATCATTCCTATACTTTTCATAAAGCCATATTCAAAAAACTTTTTATATTAATGAATTTCATACTGAGGAAAAACTAAACTCCAATTGTAATTTCAGATTCCTTCCAAAAACTGAACAAAACAAATCAGCTTTGGTTACATCAATATGATTTTAATTGAATCCAACTAATCAACCAAAAACCGAGTTACAACAACAAATGAGCATTCAATGTAATAAATAACTCCTGCATCTAAAAAAAATAGTCTTACTTCATCGCATTAAATAAGTAAATAAAATTGATACCTTAAACTTAGGAAGTGATAAGATCTCCTCAGGTGGCAACTTTTGGCTCTCTATTTCTTCAGCAGTTGCAAAAGGTCTATCAACCACAAGCTTCTCTGGCTTGTCAGGTTCTTCAGGAACACTTTCAACTCTATCTTCATGCCGGACTTTCTTCGGGACAATTTTGATCTGCACACATTTGATCCAATTTTTTTTTCTCTTTATCATTCAAAAAACATATGGGGAAAATTTAATTTATTCACGTATACTACACAACAACATTTCCAACCTGTAATACTGAGTTTTTCTTTTTGATAACAGGAATCTCCTTTGGAACCAATGTGGCAGGTTTCAGCCCAACAGCTTCGTGAGCAACATCTTTATCTATAGCAGGGCCTACTATAGCTTCTCGTTTAATGCGTTTTCTTCTAGTGTGTGATCCATTATTAAACTCCTGGAAACAAAAACAACAGAGATTCACAAATTCATACCATAAAACACTTCAAAAGACATTGAATTATCAGGCCAAACATCTAGCCTAATTAATTCAAATTAAATATATCGATTATAAAGCAGCATGAAACGCATGTTTACAGAAAAGGCATTTTCACACACACCATCTGATAATCACAATAACATCATCACAGACAAAAGAAACTTTAATGTTGAACAAAGCTCAGAGTTTTAACAAAGCTCAGAGTTTTAACATTCCAAGCAAAAATCTTATTCTTTTAGTCTATCTTAAGTTGGAAAAAATAGGGCAGGATAAAATTCAGATCCGCAGAGCCATGTAAAATCAAATTACAAGGGAAGACCTCATCAGAAGTTTCCATTTCCGATTCATCGCTTGATAGATTTGTTGGATGAGGGTTGTCAACAATCTGTGGTGGTGGAGGAGGTGCTTCTGCAGCTGGTAATGGTGGAGTAGGAAGCGCCATGCGAAATGGAGCTGGAATATTCATCTTGTTCATTAAGTGTAATACCTGTTGTAGAAATGAAAAAATTGTTTTTTAACAAATTATATACTAGGAATACCTCAAGAAGAATAAGTTTTCAGTTAATTATGAAAGACCTGTGTATAGAAGTGAGGAACAGCAATAAGAGCATTGACGATATTCGTCAAGATATTCCCATCAGGAGGGGGGTATGAATACCTGCAAAAGAATGTTGCTTGAGTGTCTATTCAAGCTAAGATGAGTACCACAAAACAATTACATGAAAAAATAAACACAAAAAAACAACAGACATAGAAAAGGGAGAATAAAAGAAATATCTGAACAAATTAGAGCATAGCAATCATTTTGTTTCCCCTTCAAGCTGAATAAAGAAAAACAAGTCCTCCATCTCCAATCAGAATAATTTAACACAATAACCCACGTAATATCAATAAAGCCAATTGAAGGTCAGGAAATCAACCAAACAATAACACCACCAAAGAACTAAATTAAGCCAGTCATGAATGAAGAATAGAGTAACAAGTGGAAAGTTTTTACAGTAAGTCTGATTAATTTCCATCAACATCTGATCTCTATGCAATGGAAAGAGATGAAGAAAGTGAGTATAGTAAAAGACAAAGGCAGAAAGTTACTCAAGATGAGGAGGAAATGGGTAGTCAACTCCCAGCTTTTCAGCAATAGGTTCAGCAGCAGGCAGGCAGCCTGATTTGGATCCTTCATGAAGACTTCTTAATATGGGATTGTCTTTAGCTGTTGGAGACATATTATGCTTATCTGCTTCAATTTCCAAATGTTTGGTATCATGTGCATGCTTACTTGCTTTTTCCAGCGACAAGACTTTACCAAGAAACCTCAGCCTACAGAGCCAAAAAATGCTTGCTCAAAGTACTTTAAAGCCAGAGAACTAGTATAATGAAAGATCGAAAGGACTATAATAGTCACTGAGTATTTTCATCTAGTATTCAAGTCACCTACTTTAGTAACAGAATCTTTCCAGAATGGTCCTCATAACAGTGGCCAAATGCTCCAAGTCAGCAACTTTTTCCCGGTTCAGAGTCCAGAAGCAACAAAACTCACATCGTCAATCAACCACTTTTTCTCATATCTAATCCCGATTTTCAGTAAATTTCTCTTTTTATTCTTCACACCCATTAAACTGATTCTGGTATCCCATTGCTGGTTCATAAATTCATCTAAAAAATTGTTTCCGTATGCAAAATCCTTTATAATTCATTTCACTTTTAAAAAAAAACATTAATATTATACAATTACATATCAACCATGCTCAGAGCAAAATCCTATCATAAACTCATTTATACTCCGTATTATAAACTTGAATCTTGTCATCTCAAAGCAAAGGTTAAAATATGAGTCAGAAGATATTCAAAGTGCCATAATATCTTATATCCTTTTCACTTATTTGCATCTTGAGAACAACTGCAAGTGTGACAAACATACCCACTAAATTGTCTTTGTGCTTGCAAAGCTGCAGCTTCATCTTTGAACTCCACAAATGCGCAGTTTCTTAACCTACACAGAGGCAACAGATTTTCACAAATCACAACTCAAAACTACTTGCATTACAGGACACATATGATATGAGGACAAAAATGTACACGAGCTGACTTATGATCCTCTCTCACAGAAGAGGATTATCCTGAAAAACTTATACCGTGAAATCATCATTATGAAATAATAAAGAATTTTGTGAGTCCCTCATTAATTTTCTTCTTGTTACTCTTTAATTACTTAAACTAACAGCAATAAAAGTGGCATAGAGGTCAAGATGGAGCAAGCAGAAAGTTCAGTGCAATTTTTTATAAAGTTACATCTTCACTTGTTGTCAATGTCAACTCTTCTAGCATTCTCAAAAAAAAAAAATGAAGGATTTCTTCAATGCAGCTTCTCATCTTTTATCATGGTTAAATTCAATTTATAATTGCACCTTTTCAAATAAGATACATTAGTTTTGCTTCAAATTAACATACAAATATAAATCGACTCCAATGGTAAACAACAAAAATGATAATTAAACAAAAAAATGCTTTCGGAATTACCTTCCACCAGAGCAAGGACGAACAGCCGAAGCACCATAGTGGCTGAATATCCTCGAGAGAGTTTCAATTGGAACAGCATCAGGAAGGTGCCGAACTAAGAGAGTAGCCGAAGACACAGGCTGGGAAGGATTCGCTGGGACCTCCTGATGAACGTGGTGCGATGGATTAGGGAATTGGGGGCTCGTAAATTGATTCGCTGGAACCTCTTGATGAACATGGTGTGATGGATTAGGGAATTGGGGGCTCATAAATTGTTGCGGTGTAAAAGGAAACCCAGAAGCCATTGATCAATTTCCACCAACTGAAGACAGCTTTTAAAAGTATACAGGAGAAACACGGATGTCGTAATTCGTGATGCTGTTATTAATTATACCGAGCAAGCCAGGACGAAGATCAGCAATCTCAAAAGGCAGGACGATTCGGGAGTGACCTATTGTTATTTTTCCAGAGAGTGGAGAGAAAGAGCGACAGAAGAGAGGAGGGCGGCAGGCTTTAGCGAGGAAGGTGAAGGCTAGCAATGGTGAGGTCAATGGACGCCGGAGGAAAGACGTCAGTGGCCGGCGGTGGTGAAGATGACAATGGCAGGCCGGTGCTGGTGGGGGTGAGAGAGAACTTGAGGAGAATCAGGACTTTTATATTTTGAAGAGATAAATAGTTTTTTTTTTAATGTTACAAATAGTCTATTATTTTTTTTTATAAGAAAAGAAGTAATTCTTACGTATTAAACTGATAAACCCTAGGAACCAGAGAGAGAATCAGGGACTCGAGAGAGAGAATTCTCACCGCCGGTATATCTTCTCTGCGCCGTCAAACTCTACAAAGGGTTTTCTCGGTCTCATCAATCTTCACGTGCTTCATCTAATCCAAACGCCTCCCAAATTTCTAATTTTGTTCTATATCTCAAGTATTAACGGTAAGATCATCTTTATTTTGGCAGAGAAGAGAATGGCGTCTGAGACCCGTAAACAGAGGCGAAAACAAGACAGGACGGCGAAGAAGCAGAACAAGCACAAGTCCTGGGTTGACAATCAAGTAACCTTCTTTTCTATGTCACTTCGTGTTTTATCTGGCTTTTCAAATTATGTGCAAATGTGCAATGTGACTTAACTTTGGTTTATGTTTGCAATATAATCATGAATAGGTTAGCGTTTATCTCATTCATAGCATAAGCAAATAAAGGTGGATACGTAAAACTAGGAAAGTTAAGAATTGGAAAAAGAACATATATTTATTTCATTTATTGACATATAGCATCCTTTCGATGAAAGAAAAAGAGATAGATGCATTGAGGGTGGGATTTAAATTGTTAATTTTGGAATGTGAATTCATGTAGTATCATTCTCGTGATAGTCTTGTGTTTCTTTACAAGAAAAGAAAATACATTAAGTAATTTGGAATTAGGACATTGTAAATCCTTTCTAGTAAAAGATGAATGAACAATTGAAAAAATAAATGGGTGAAACTTGAACAGTGACTGCCTTACAGATACCAAACTAGTACAGTGATTTGCATTAAACTAAAGATAAGTCCAGTATGAGGCTAAATAAATAGTTCTATATTAAAAAAAGTCTCAAACCACTCTATTGTTGAAAAAGATCTTATCATATATTTTCAATTAATATCTTGTTCATTCTTATATCCTTGGAATTGTTCATTCACATGTGCATAGGAAGTGAGAGTTTAATGTGTGCTTGTTTGTGTCTGTTATAAGTTTTATTTCTGTTTTAGTATGCTTTATGTTATTCCATTTATCAGAAATATCGTAAGTTGAAGAGAAACAAGTTCAAAGCAGATGCTAAAGATTTTGATGGTAGTATTACACAATCAATGAAAATGTCGGAGGATAATTTGAAGCCTAAAATTGTGTCCAAGTCCCCAAAGAAAAATCTGAAGGATCTAAAAACAAAGAAGACAAAGTTCGAGGAGTATCTTGCCTTGGAAAGCGAAGTGCCTACAGCTGAGGAGGATTTGGAAATGGAAAGGAGATTGGCTAAGAAGCTCAAAGTGAAAAATGGGAAACTAGGCGGTGATGATGATGACTTGAATTTCTTGGTTGGAGGCAGTGACCAAGAGTATGCCCCGCACAATGACGACACTGAAATTATTAAGAGTATTGAGACCAAGAAAAAAAAGAAGATGAAGAAGAAGGAAGAAACTTTGGAGCAAGATATAGAGCTCCCCAAGGATGATAAGCTGAGAGAGGTTAGGGGGACTGAGGTGTCTGTGGCTGATTTGATTCATTTGAAAACTGGGATTGAGAAAGAGGCTGTAAAGAAGAAAGAGAAGAAGGTGAAGGAAAAGAGAAAGAAGACAAATTTTGAGGAGTATCTTGCCATTGAAAATATGGGAGCTTCTACAGCTGAGGAGGATTTGAAAGTTGAAAGAAGACTGGCTAAGAAGCTTAAGGTGAAAGATGGGAAGTTGCCTGGTGATGATGGCCTTAGCTTTCTGTTTGATGATAAGGAACAAGAGTATGCCCCGAACAATGATGAAACTGAAATTATTATGAGTACCGAGTGTGAGAAAAAAAAGAAGAAGAAGAAGAAAAAGAGAGATACTTTGGAGCAAGATGATGACACTTCGGATAAAAGTATGCATGAGAATGAGGATCCATCATGCTCAACAGAGGTGTGTGTCACAAATGCCAATTCACAGAATGCCAATGTTGAAGCACCGAGAAGTAGAAATTATGTAGCACCACATTTGAGAGCTTGTTCGAGTATTGATTCAAATGGCAACTTACTTATCCGTAGACGAATAAGAGGTACAAAGCTTGTTTTCCTTCTTTTATAATCTTCTACATACGTGTAATTGCTGGTTGAATTTGTCAATTAACTCACTTCTTGATGTTTAATTAAGGTCTACTGAATAGGCTATCTGAATCAAATATGGAGTCAATAACTGGAGAAGTTTCTGCAGTTTTTCAGGTATGCCATTTTGTCGTATCTTTTAATTGGCTTGTGGTCATTCAGTTCTCAGAAACTGATTTTTCAATTGTGTTTTGGTAGCCAATATTTGTGAAAATGCTCATGATACATGTCCATTCAGCTCCTCTATCTTGTAAACAGTCTAGAATCCTTGACAAATTATTCAATTCAATTTTGTAACAAATATTAGGGGAAGCTTTTAATCTGTATTTTTCAAATGATTTTATGATTATATATTGCATTATGCTTTATGCAAAATAATTTGTCCTGTTTATTTTATACTAAAGTTTTAATTGTTTATGAATTATTGATTTTAGAAGAGTATTAGAGTCATGAATTGTACCTTCTGATTAATGCAGTGGTGTAGACATAAGAATCTCTAACGAGATGTCTAAATTGATTATACAACACTCTTGCTGCTGCATTTCAGGCTAAGCATTTGTTGTTGCTCAAGTTTGTATTGTATATGTCAACCAACTTTTTGCCTCATTTTTTTCCAGTCCATTGGACGTAGTGTTGCATCTCAAATTGTAGCGGAAGAGGTGTTGGCTTCTTGTGCAGGAGGTCCGCGTGGCAATGAACAGTAAAAATACTCTCTTTTTTGTGTTTCTGCTTGGCTTATTTTGTTTAGAGGAAATCATGGAAGTTGTCTCAGTGATTATCTATTTTGTAACAATGGAGGTTTGTTGTATAATGATTTAAAACCAAAGAAGAAATTAATAAATTGTTGATCATTTGATCATGCAGCTAAGGATTTTGAAGCTCTTATTTTAGTCTTTATGTCATTCTAGAGGGCAAATGTTTGATTTTAGTAAACCTTTTTATGCATATACTTTACGCAGGTACGCTGCTGCTTTTGCAGCTTTTATATCTGGCTTGACCTGTATGGTTGGAATTGACTTTGGCGCAAAGCTTTTGGTTCTTCTTGCCAAATCTTTTGAGGTGAAATTTTATATTATATGAAATTGTTGGCATTCAAACTCTGATCCTGGAATATATGTGTGGATTGCTGCGCATTGAACATTTTTGTGCTGTTACCGAGGATTGCCATTCTTTTGTCTCTTTGAGAGTTTTAGGCAAGTCCTTAGTATGTTTATTGTCTTTTTCTTCAGGAAGAGTATCTGAAGGAAGACAATCTTTCACTGAGGAATCTGACACTTCTACTCTCATATTTGTACATATTTGGAGTTTGTTCAAGGTAATCTCCAGATCTTGTTAATCTTTGTTTTTGATGTCCATGGCAGTATGTTTGCATAATTCATCATTACTTGAAAAGAACTAATGATTACTCCTGCAGTGACTTGATATATGATTTCCTTGTGATGCTGACCAAGCAAATGACGGAGATAGACGTATCAACAATCTTGACAATTTTACAGTGTAAGCCATCATATTTCAGATTTCATTCTTATTAACTTTCAGTTATATGCTATTTGTTGACTTGGCTGTGTAATTATATAATTGTACAATTTTTTTCTCTATAACCCCCACCCCCCTAATTTAATAGGTTGTGGGATGAAATTGAGAAGTGACGACCCTGCTGGCATGAAAGAGTTTATTCATGGCGTGCAGAACAGAGTGACCGAGCTGAAGGCGTCCTCTGGAGATGACAAAGAAAAAACTAGTGGCAGAAGGGTATGCTTTTTTTACTTGTGTGTAATAATTGTCATTCCTTCCATGTTCTCTGTTTTCTCAATTTTTGGGTTGCTTCACTTAATTCATGACATGTAATGCACAGATGGAATTCATGCTTGAGACTATATGTGATATCAAGAATAACAAGAAAAGGAAAGAGGAGCGACCCCAACACACTCGTGTGAAGAAATGGCTGCAGAAGGTGCTATTTATCTCGTTTCAATCTCATATGGTTTTATTGTTGTGCCATGGTTGATCTAAAAAATGGGAAATAAAATATGCTTAAACATAATTGTTTTTGCTATGGCCTATGGATAAAACAAAACAAATTGACAATTAATAATTATCACTTGCAGCTAAGAGTGGATGATATTACGATCCATGGGATCACATGGAGCAAACTACTCGATCGAGAAAAGAAAGGTCAATGGTGGTTGACTGGGGACCTGGCTTTAACTGACAATGTTGAAGAAGTTGCCAGTACAATTGACAAAGAGGTCCTTGAAGCCCAGAAGATGCTGGAACTGGCTGCTTCACAGAGAATGAACACCGATATCAGGAAGGCAATATTTTGTGTCATAATGAGCGGTGAGGATTATCTTGATGCATTTGAGAAGCTTATGAGGTTGGACTTGCAAGGAAAACAGGTCAGATATTAGGGGAATGGTTTATGAACATAAATTCTTATCCTGGGTTAGATAGACCGCTAAATTATTTTACCACGTCTCTTGTAAATAATCATCTCCTATGTGGATTGTGGTTGCAGGATAGAGAAATAATGCGAGTACTTCTTGATTGCTGCTCACAAGAGAAGGTCTTTAATAAATATTATACTGCTCTTGCCATTAAGCTATGCCGTCATGACAAAAATCACAAGTTCACTTTACAGGTTTGACTTGACTGTAAACTTGCATTACAATTTCCCTATGTATTCTCTTGGGTCGGTCACCTTTGTTCTAAGATCCTTCTTTTGAACTTTTACAGTACTGCCTGTGGGACCAGTTCAAGGAGCTGGATTCTATGCCATTGGCGAGGTCAATGAATTTGGCGAAATTTTTGGCTGAGATGCTTGCGACATTCACGCTCTCCCTAGCAGTTTTAAAAGTGGTTGACCTTAGTGATATCGTGCAGCTTAGCCCTAAAAAGATAATGCATTTCAGGATGCTTTTTGATAATGTGTTTGCTCATCCAGATAATGTTGTGTGGAACATATTCACTCGTATAGCAGTCACCCCCGAGCTCGAAGCTCTGAGGACTGGAGTGGAGTTTTTCATCATGGAGCATGTTATGCCATCAAATGACAATGCTAAACAGAAGTTCAAGCTGACGAAGAAGGCCCTTAACAATGCTCAAGGAATACTCATGTAGGGCCTGCCTACTTGTTTACACTAGTGTCTTTTGGTTAGTCTAATATTATAATTTTGGTGAAGATGTCGAAGGTCATGAAACTGTGAAGTGGATAATTGTAATAATTCACTGGAGAAGATTTTCCAATGAAATTTTGAGGAAGCTACTTTGCTGTGCTTTAATGTAGACTATTTAAAGAAATATAGTATTATCTCATTTCAAGAATTATATGCTGTTTACCCAAGATCTCGAGGAATTAGTTTAGTTTTCACTTTTTATATTTTATCTCCTTTTTTAAAAGATAGTTATATTAGTCTTGTAATCTTGTTAAGAAATGTTTGTGATTTTAGGCTAATGATTTTTGTAGAGTTATGAAGTTTGTGCTATTAAAAATATTGAATATTAAATTAATTATAAAAATTTGGAAAATTTTAAATTATTTTAATTTAATGATTGAAAATTTTAATTGTTGTATAAAAAACTAAAATGACAATTATTTCTAAACAAGTTACATTTTTCATGTAAGGAGCCACCCTCTTCTACATTTCCTCTAAATACTTGGACCTTTGTTAAAATGGAAAATTTGCACAACTTAAAACACATCGAATAAGACAGTGAAAGCCATAGGAACTTGCTTCATCATTCATTCCTTCAGCAGAATTTATCCAACCAAGCGCAGTTACTATATTAACATCAGTAACTAACAATATCCATCAGTATATCAGATCCTAACATGCACATGAAGCATAGATAAAGGGAATCACGGATAGACAGCGTCGATTGGAGATGCAACAGTTTTCACAGACACTCCAGAACGACATGTTAGAGCACATACTGAAAACAGCTAAATACAAATATCCTTAATGCATCTCTAGTCTAGGAGTTCCAAGCAACTGTACCCCTATACTTAGCTTCAAAGACTAAAAAGTAGCTAGGTCATGCTTAAGTTTCTTCCTTGGGAATGAGAGCAATCCATTTCTTGTTGCTGTGCAATGTGCAAACAGAAGCATCTGGTGGCGTAGCGAGCTGCCCCAAATTGTTGGAAGTTGCTCTTATAATCGGTCCTTGAGGTGGATTGTTGTGCAACTGCTGGTTGTGGATCACAGGCTTCACATCCTCAGAACTTGAGCTGACACTCTGAGGGAGAATCATGATTTTCATTTTCATTTTCGGATTGTCTGACATTGATCTCCCCACAGGCTGGGACTTGAGGATGGAGTTAGGAGGAGTTTTTGGATAATAAGTAGGTTCTGGAACTGATGACGTGGCTTCGAGGTTTCCAATACTTCCGCAGGTGGTAGCAGCTCCACTTGTTCTTGTAAAGGCGTTTGGAGTAGCTTCTGTGCCTATATCTGTAAAATTCCATTAGTTCATCAGTTCATCTGGAGAATAACTCCATTAAAATTAAGTAAAAACAATTACAGGAGTAGATGAAAACAGGAAGCCAAGAGGTATGCACAGTATAAACAGGTTCCTAAATTAATCACATACAAATTCTGCGCAATTTGAAATCATTCTATTAGCCAAATATCTATTTGACCATCTTAGATCTGATCACAAAGAAGCGGTACCTTCAACACTTCCAATTTGTTTTTCAGACACGGGTTGGGCATTGCTTCTAACATTTTTCAATGAATTAGTTGCTCCGACCACAGGTATGTTAGCAGATGAAGATTTAGGAGTCTCCATGACTTGGGCTGCTGCTCTTACAGCATTTTGGCTGTCATCTTTCTTGAATTTACCTGCACCAGCAAACCACTTTAGATAGCAAACCAAACATAGTTTACCCATCATTAAGTCTTCAAGCATCATGTCATGCAAGTCGCAACTTTTTCAATGTTGTAATGAAAAACAGAGAAGTTGTGAAGAACATTTATTTACATAACAAACAAGCTTTAAATATTCTGTCAATCTATTGTTAAATACCAGCAGGCTTCAAACATAACAAATCTAACACAATCACTTGGAAACTTATAAACATCACACATAAGATGATCAGTAAACAACAAAAAAGTTCTGGAGAGGTTCATAGACTTGAGAAAATTTACGATCTCTAATATTGTTCTATTTTGCTTTCTGTGCCCTTTTTATACAATAACGTATCACTACAGCTGGTACATAATGTACGAGGGTTGGTGAATAGGGCATATCAGCATCCAAATTAAGCAATGTAGCCGTACGACTCATCTCCTTCCCTCGTATTATGTTCTATATTCATAACTCCGTATAAGTTAAGTTACTTCCTCTTAAGATGGCCATGGCTTATTATTGGTTTTGGTTAAGCCATCGGTGCTTCCTAACGAAAAGAAAAAGTCAACAGATGTATCAGTTCATTTATTTATCAAAACAAACTAGAAGTTGTAGGTTTTAACTTCACTAAGGTAGAAGAAAAAGATTAGAAGTTGATGACATTCTCATGCATAGGCAGCATAGCAATGCATTTATCTCCTGTACACCCAAATGGGAGTGATCATTGGCCAGATATCTGATATAATCCAATCAGAAAAGCAGTTTCCGTTCTGCGGGATGCAATTTAAAATTATGCATATGAAATGTAAAATATAGTGAACCAATGCATAACAGTCTCTTCATCCCACAGGATGGAGACAAAATAGTAGTAAATGCATAGTTTAGAATCTTAGTCCAAATAAAAATACTTACGTTCTGTAAGAGTAATATACGCAACCTTAGCAGCATCCATCTCTGCCTGCTTTTTGGTTTTTGCTTCTTGTCCTCTGAAGGTCTCTCCTTGAATTTCTACCGTTGAAAGAAATACTGGCATATGTGGTTGACCTGCCTGGACTGTAGTATACTTTGGAAGACATAAATGCTCCTTTTGTAAAGACTCTTGTAGCAGGTTTTTGTAGATGGATGGATCATCCTGAATTTAAGTAAACTAGTGAATGATGTTAGGGTAAGAATACAAAAATTGGGGTGCGTTACACATTTAACAAATATGACTAACCTTTTGAGTTGCTTCTGGAATGACCGAAGCTAAAGCAACTTTTGCAGCAGCATTTTCAGCATCCTTGAGAGTGGGAAAGGATTCTCCACTTTCATAAGTTTTCCCTGCTATGGTAACTTTGGATTTAAAGCGGCATGAATGAAAAAGACCCACTCTGTCGACAGAGTATACAGGCAGCTCAATGTTTCTCTTTTGTGCATAGATTTGAAGTTGAAGCTTGTACATGTGTCCCATGTCTGCCAAATCAAGTCATCAGAATACGTGTACTAGTATGGTAGAAGAAAAAAGAAATGTTTGCGTTTGAAAATAAATGAAAATAAAAGGTTTAAATAGATTATAGTACTCATATAGTATAGTGGCATTAGTCAAGAATTTTAACGAATTAGCAGAATGGAAATATGTAATGCATGTGTTTATTCTTTATGGAATATATTCAATTTTTTTTCGACCTAATCAATTTAAGTTTACAATTTGAAGACATTATACTAGATCTAGAATATATAATTTCTGCAATAAGCAAAAATCTTCTACAGTTTAAGACATTGAAAATTTTAATAAGTTAAGAACTGGCTTAAATAGAGTGCTTAGAGGGCCTAAATCTATATGCAGGATGGTGTCTAGTAAATTAATCACAGGCTCATTGAAGAGGCAGGATGAAACAAGAAGGCCTAGGACAGAGCATCAAACAGTTATCATATTGTTCATTCTTCAATATTATAGAATTGTACTTCCTATAGGGCAATAAAATTATTCAGAGAGGAATTAAGAGCCCATGAGGCCTTTACTCCCAAGCTATGCCTGTAACAGAAATGAATTGAAATTTTATGTTGCCTCACCAAATGATGACCCACATTTACATTAGTTGCAATTCCTCACATATCTCACCTTTTAGCACATTATTGTTGTCTGAAGAGGAGGTTTCTTGTGTCTCTGGAAGCTGTATATTGGCAGGTGTACTAGCTGTTGTCATGCCCACATTTGAATTTCCTGCAAAAGCTATGCATACAAAAGCAACATCAACTTTCATTAATAGGGTTTACACAATTCCCTCCACTAAAGTACAGAACATATAGGAAACTACACTTTCTATCATAAGACAGTGAGACATGAGCCTTAAGTTGCTTGCTTGCAGATTCGCTCTGACCTACTACCTACTAAGTCACCATATTCGACCATCATCACAAGCTACTAGCCTACTAATCCGTTTTGAGTTTGTGGTTGCTGCAACCCACTGCACTTGGCAGCTTCTATTGTTTTGATAAGCCTGAAAGGCTTTTCTTAGTAACTGAACAGTTCATTGAACATCTATAAAATCATGTTTGGTCAACTTATTAAACATAAGCTTTGTTTGAAAATATAGAAATCCATTGTGAGTTAGATCTAACCTGTTTTCAAGTATCCTCCATGTTTTTATCACGGTAAATAAGTCACATTTTAGGTTACCAGCTACTTGAAATTTAATTTTCACAATTATTGATAAAAAAATAGCACATAATCATGTGAGGCCTAAACCAGAAACCTCAATAAAACCAATCAAAGTGTCATCTTTCTAATGATCTATCACACATCTCCCAAGAAAACACTTTTCAAGCAACACCATAACCCTCTTCCAAACCCAATGATAACACAGTTTCATGAAATCACTGATCAGTGATCACCCTTGCATTTGCCACAATTTTAGACTAAAATGTGCCAACACACCCGAAAGAGTCCACCTGAAAACATTCCCGTAACCTTAAAAAAGATGACTTTAGCCTTATTCAACCACTAAACTGGGGTCATCGCACGATTCATATCCCAAATCACATAAAATTAAACAAAAATGGTGACGAATAGAATAGACATTACCAGAGAAATCCTCCAAGGCTAACTTAGCAGCTACATTCTGCGCTTCCTTGAGCGACTTGCAAAAATCTGGAGTTACGAAGGTTTTTCCATTCACTACAACCAAACCCTTCCAACGAGGGCAGTGATCAGGGCCTTCTCTTTTGATTTTATACTCAGGAAGAATCCACGCATTCGACTGACAATACTCGTTCAATTTTGATTTGAACATTTCTGGTGAGAAATATGGACTGGAAGTGTAGAACAAGAAAAAAAATTGAGCTGGAGAGAGAGTTTGAGAGCAATAAGGAGGACGAACGCCGAATATTCCCTATTTTTGGAGAGAGCCCGTACAAAATACAAATAATCGAGCTCATTTTACGGTTTACCACATAGGTCCAATGTCGCTGAGAGACGAAAATAATAGTCGAAAAAATCTGTAAAACTAAAATAAACAAAGCCACACATAACAAAAAATTTAACCAACGAAAATAGGAAGTAGAACTATAAAGGTAGTGTGGAAAGTGAAGGGTTAGAGCAACGTGTTTAGCATTTGTGTCAAGGCGGACAAACAAGATAAGATGGAAGGACTACTTCAGTTCTCCTCAGACTCAGGGAGGGGAAGTTAATTTCAACAAAAGCAATTTGCTCTTCTCCAAACGCGTTGATAGTGGCACCGTCTCTTCCATTAGCTCCATTCTAACTATGCTGGTAGAGACTGGCTTTGGCACATATCTGGGAATTCCTACAGCTACGGGCAAAATGATAGTTGATCGCTACCAATTTTTGCTTGACAGAATCAAAGTTCGGCTGACTGGCTGGCAATCCAAGCATCTCTCAGCGACTAGAAGAACGACCCTAGCAAATTCGGTCCTACTAAGTCTCCCTTCCCATGTCATGCAGGCTCACTTGTTCCTAGAGAAGTTTGTGACGCGGTCATGAACAGGTCAGGAGCTTTATTTGAGGATCCACTCCCGAGTGTCCACACCTTTTGAGTTGGGAAAAAATTGCCCAACTTAAGAGACATGGAAGCCTTGGGGTCGTTCAATGAGGCACTCGAACGCTACCTTTCTCGCTAAACTTAACGGGCACACCATTCAAGAGTTGAATTCTCTTTGGAGTCGACTTATCAAAGACAAGTACTGTGATGGAAGGGAAGACATTGACATGTTTTGTAGATGGCCCCTCAACTCTCAAGTTTGGAAAGGAATTGTCCACGGAGCCGAAACGTTGGTGCAAGGAATCCATAAATCTGTTGGCAATGGCATCTCAACCTTCTTTTGGCATCACCCCTGGTCAGCAGATAAGCCTCTCGCTGATGTTGTGACTTGCCCCATCCCTGAGTCTATTTTGGATGCGATAGTGGACGAACTTTGCACCGACTGGGACTGGGCACTCTTTCGCCCTTGATGTCTACTTCTGATCGTCAACGGCTTATGTCCATTCGACTGGTGGATGATTCCGACGTCGGGGACAAACCTTTATGGGGTCTCAATCCTTCGGGCAATTTTACCACCAAGTCGGCCATTGGAATCCCACCAACTCATTCCTCCCCCATCATGAGCCGATTTGGGAGAAGATTTGGATTGTGCATGTCCAACAGCGGATTCGACACTTTCTCTTCATATCGGCCCATAATAGTCTTCTTTGTAATACCAATCGGGTGAGACAACACCTCAGCACTAATCCGGCATGTCAATGTTGTAGCTACGATGAGACTTTGCTTCATCTTTTCCGGGACTGTGAAGAAATTAGAAAGGTTTGGTTGGAACTTGCACGCAACAACTTAGCATTGTCCTTTTTTTCCACCACCTGTTTAAAGTCTTGGCTCTTTGACAATATCTGCAAGCATGACAAGTGGAGTACAGTCTTTGGATATATGTTTTAGTTTTCCTCGAAAATAAGAAATAAGTTAATCTTCGATTGGATTGATGAGATTGCGAAGCTCTCGCAAGTGGAGTGCTCGAACTCGGAGGCTTTCCTTAGGCAAAAATCCTGGCTCTCGTCTTCTGAGAACGGGGGGACCTCGTGGCCACCCCAAGACAGAACATTCGTTGGATTGCTACTCCAGAGGGATGGATCAAACTGAACTGTGACGTGGTTTGTAAAGGAAACCTGGCGAATTAGGTGGAGGCGGCATACTACGTGACTCTGCGAGAGTTTTCTTAAAGCTTACACCTTTCGTTATGGATTCTGTAACGCCTTGACAACAAAGCTATGGACCATCTTTCAGGGTGTCTCTCTTGCCATTAGCTTAAATGTGGAGTGGTTGATTATCAAGTCAGACTCGAACATAGCGGTCAAGCTTCTCCAAGATGAAGAATTACACACTCATTGGGACTTTTTCCTCATTTAGAGGTGTGCCAGGCTAACTGATTCTTTTGACATCAAACTACGGATCGTATCTAGGCCGAGAAAAGATAATACGCTTGTTGATGCCATTGCACAAACTTCCCTTAATTCCACTTTAAATTATTTTGTTTTAAGCAACCTAGACTCTAGTTTACTTCTGCTTTTAAATAATGATATTGTAGCCCATTTTAGGCATGTGAATCCTATTACTAGCTAATATATTTCGCAAGGGCTCTAGCCCTCTTTCATGACAAAAAAAAAGAAGAAAAATAGCCTACACTAATGCAATCTTGATATTTCATTTTAGAAAAGATTAGTATGTATTCTTGTACGATGTACTGATTTTGCATAAAAAATATTAATGATAAAAAATTCAAAATACATCAATCATCCATGACAAATGACAATTGAAAAATAATCATACAAATATTTAATATAAAATTGTTTGACCAAATATTTAAAATCAAAAGAATATAAAAATCGGCATATCCTTATCATTTAAAATAATAATTATTTTATTAATATTATAAATTAGATTAATATGTAAAACGTGATAGTTTGAATACTTATGAAAAAAAGATAAATAAAAAGATTACAATATTACAATTATTGATGTCATATCTACTAAGACCATATTAAAAATAAAAGTAAATAGTAAGTTAAGGAATAATCCGTATTACATATATTGAGATAATATTACAATTACCATAAATAAAAAGTTAAACTATATAAGATGATAATTTTTTTTAAAATATATATATACATAATTTTTTAGTTGAGTAAATGATTTATTTACATCATCCAAATATAGCCAATATAGAGATATGAATTTTATATGTAATATAAAAAATATTATTATAATATAAGGATTGTAAATACTAAAAAGAGATAAAAGAGAAAATATATTTTTCCAACATAGCATAGTTAAGATGACACATATATCAAAATAAAGTACGGTAAACCGGAGGAATCTCCCCTTCCTCAATCCTTATATCCCGTTCGTGAGTGCAATTTGCATTCATTTCCTAAATGCTTTTAAAATCATCCACTAAACTATGAATTGCAAATTTAGGGATTGAAGAATTCGAGGAATTTTGGGTTGAATCACACAAAATGACAACTATTGACCTTTTGTTTACCATGGGGTTAAAAAATTAATATGAGCACATTTGGGCTATGAATGTTTCATTTTTAGCACATGACAAGGGCAACTTGATGTATAAAGGCTGGTTTTTGTAATATTGAAGACAAAATTGACATGACACAACCACCATCTGCAAAGTACTTTCATGCAACACATAAATAGTCATGTGAAATGCGTGCAATTGATACCTAACTAATTTTAGACAAGTAAAAAAAATTAAATTTATATTAAAGCATATTTACTAAAGAAAATTGATAGGTCACAAAATGGGGAGGACAATTTTTTTGCATTAAATTTATCTGAAAAATGGACCCCTTAACTTGAATAACTAACTATATCCATCAATGTACCAGATCCTAACATGGACATGAAACATAGAAATACACAGGGAATCACGGACAAGTCATAGACAACATCGATTGGAGATGCATCAGTTTTCACACACTCCAGAACGACATGTTAGGGCACATAATGAAAACAGCTAAATACAAATATACTTGATGCATCTCTAGGAGTTCCAAGAAAATGTACCATATACTTTGCTCCTAGCTACGCCATGCTTAAGTTTCTTCCTTGGGAATGAGAGCAATCCATTTCTCTGTGCTGTGCAATTTGCAAACAGAAGCATCTGGTGGTGTAACAGTTTCTTCCTTGGGAATGAGAGCATTCCATTTCTCTCTGCTGTGAAATGTGCAAACAGAAGCATCTGGTGATGTTACTAACTGTCCCAAATGTTGAGGTCCTTGTGAATGAGAGCAATCCATTTCTTCCTTGGGAATGAGAGCAATCCATTTCTCTGTTCCTTGTGGTGGAATGTTGTCGTCCTTTTGGTTGTGGATCACAGGCTTCACAAAATGTTGAGGTCCTTGTGAATGAGAGCAATCCATTTCTTCATTGGGAATGAGAGGCAGAGAAATACATTTCTCTCTTCCTTGTGGTGGAATGTTAAGGTCCTTTTGCTTGTTTATCACAGGCTTCACATCCTCAAAACTTGAGCTGACACTCTGAGGGAGAGTTGTGATTTTCGTTTTCATTTTCTGATTGTATGACCCTGATCCCCTCACAGGCTGGGACTTGAGGGTGGAGCTAGAATGATTTTTTTGATAATAAGTAGGCTCTGGAACTGATGATGTGGCTTTGAGGCTTCTAATACTCCCACAGGTGGCAGCGGCTCCACGTGTTCTTGTTAAGACGCTAGGAGTAGCTTCTAGACCTATATCTGTACAAGTCCATTAGTTCATCAGTACATCTGGAGAATAATCCACTTACATTTAGTAAAAACAATTTCAGGGATAAATGAAAACAAGGAGTAAAGTGGTATGCAGAAGTGCAATCTCCAAGCACAGCATAAACAGGTTCCTAAATTAATCACATGAAAGTTCTTTGCAGTTTACTTGACCATCTATGAAAAACACAAAGAAGTGGTACCTTCAACACTACTAATTTGTTTTTCAGACATGGGTTTGGCATCGCTTCTAACATTCTTTGACCAAGTAGTTGCTCCAACCACAGGTATGCTAGCAGATGAAGACTTTGGAGTTTCCCTGATGTGGGCAGTTGCTCCTACAGCATTTTGCTCATCATCTTTCTTGAATTTACCTGCATCAGCAAACCGAAAGTATTGCTCATCAGTTGGAAAATCTTCATTTAGTGGAAGTACTTCATGTCATACACAACTCTTTAAATGTCATCATGAAAAATAAAAAGAAAAGTTGAGAAGAACATCTATATACATATCGAACACCTAGCATTAAATACTTAGTCAGCCTTCGTTAAATACCACCAGGCTTTAGAAGGACCAGATCAAACGCAATCATTTGGCAACTTATAAACAGCAAGCTTAAGATGATATATGAACAACAAAATCTCTGAAGAGGTTCATGGACTTGAGAAAATTTATGATCTATATTTTCTTTTCTATGCCCTTTTTATACAATAATGAATCACGATAGCTGGTAAATAATGTACATGGGTTGGTTGATAGGGCATATATGCCCTGCACAGCATCCAAATCAAGCAATGTGGCCCTACGACTTGTCTCCTTTCCTCTTATTATTTTCTATATCCAAAACTCCATATTAGTTAAGTTACTTCCCCTTAAGACGGCCATGACCTATCATTGGGTTTGGTGAAATCACTGGCGCTCAAAACCAACAGATGTATCAGTTCGTTATCTTATCAAAACAAGCATAACCTAAATCTATGTGCACAAACATGAACTGTCCACCAAACTAGAAGTTGTAGGTTCGTAAGGGAGAAGAAAAAGACTAGAATTGATGAGATTCTCATGCGTAACAATGCATTTATCTCCTACACATCCGAATGAGAGTACTGCATTGGCTAAATCTGATATCATCCAATGGGAAAAGCAGTTTGCCTTTTGCAGAATGCAGATAAAATGTAAACTTATAGTGAACTAATGCATACCATTCTTTTCATCTCATAGGATGGAGAAAAAATGGTAGAAATGCATAGTTACTACTGTTTCTTGTTCCAAATAAAATTACTTACGTTCAGTAAGAGCAATATATGCAACCTTAGCCGCATTCATCTCTGCTTGCTTCTTGGTTTTTGCTTCTTGTCCTCTGAAAGTCTCACCTTGAATTACTACTGTTGAAAGAAATAATGGAATATTTGGTTGTCCTACATGAACTGTAGTATATGTTGGAAGACATGAATGTTCCTTTTGTAAAGACTCTTGTAGAAGGTTTTTGTAGATGGTTGGATCATCCTGAGTTGAATAAATTATGGAATGATGTTAGCATAAGAACAGAAAATTGTGGTGCCTTATGTATTTAACAAATATTGGTAACCTGTTGAGTTGCTTCTGAAAAAACTGAAGCTAAAGCGGCTTTTGCAGCAGCATTTTCAGCTTCCTTAAGAGTGTAGAAGAATGCTCCACTTTCATAAGTTTTGCCTGCTATTTTAACTCTGGATTTAAAACGACATGAATGAAAAGGGCCCACTCTGTTAAAGGAGTATACAGGCGGCTTAAGGTTTCTCTTTTGTGCATAGATTTGAAGTTGAAGCTTGTACATGTGTCTCATGTCTGCCAAATTCAAGTCATCAGAATATGTGTACTAAAATGGTAAAAGAAAAAAGATAGGTTTGGCTTTGAAAAACATAGTTTAAATAGTTTATAACACGCACATAGTAGTAGCATTCATCAAGAATCTTTATGAAGTAGCAGAATGGAAACATGCAGTGCATGCAAAAAACTTCAGCAGTTTGAAACATTGAAAACAAAAAAGTTAAGAACTGGCTTGAATAGAGTGTTGCTGCTTAGAGGCCTAAATCAATATAAGGACGCAAAGAAGAATCACAGTATACTCGAGATAGTTAACCTGTTTTCACGTATCCTAAATTACATTTAGGTTACCAGGAACATTCACAATTATTGATCAATAGCACATCATGCCGTGAGGCCTAAACCAGAATCCTCAATGAAACCAATCAAAGTGTCACCATTTTAATGATGTATCACACATCTTGAAAGCAAACACATACCAATCAAAACCCTAGCCCTCTTCCAAACCTAATCATAACACAGTTTCATAAAATCACCGATCATCCTTGACTTCACCACGATTCAAAACTAGTATTCGCAAGCACTCCCAAAAAAAGTCCACCGAAAACTTTCCCGTAACCCTAAAAATACGACTTTAGCCTAATCCAACTACTCAACTAAGGTCATCGCACGATTCATACACCAAATCACGTAAATTAAACAAAAACGGAAGAAACAGGTCACGATAAACATTACCACAGAAATGCTCGAACGCCAACTTAGCAGCAACATCCTGCGCCTCCTTGGACGACTTACAAAAATATGGAGTTACGAACGTTTTGCCATTCACCACAACCAGACCTTTCCAACGAGTGCGGTGATCAGGGCCTTCCCTCTTGATTCTATAATCGGGAAGAATCCACGCCTTCGACTGACAATACTCGTTCAAAAATGATTTGAACATTTTCTTTTTTCAAATAATGGAATGAAATGGTGGGAGAGATAGGGAGGATTGAACAAAGAAATCGATCGAGTGTGTTTGAGAGCAGCAGCAAGAACGACTGAAACCAATACCCGACTGATTTTCGAACATTCCAGTTTACTTTCTTTTGGGAAATTTCGGTTTATGTCCTACATTTAAGGGTATTTCGGTTATTGAAATTTTATTTTTAGATTGTTGAGGTTCTGGCCTTCTGGGCATATAACTCACGATTAAAAAAAAATCATATTCGTACCGTACCCTTTTGGTGTGAAATGAGCAAATTCAAGCCCACACCGGTCCAGATTTCCATCATTAATTTCTCAGGTCGGGTCAGAATCTACGAACCCGATTGCACCCAATATCCCAAACAACTCAAATCCGATTATGCTAGACACCCAATTAAACCCAAACCCGAAACCACCCATATTTCATATTTGCAAAACGCAGAACATTAGAAAATTCAGTATTATTTTCATTTCCAATTTACTACTAATGTAAACTCTTGCAAATTGTTTTTTTTTTCTTCAGAAAACAAGGCTAACTCCTGCGAAATTTTATTAGAAGCAAACTAGGCACTCTCAGAGAGTGCAGTTACATCATCATTTTAAACGTTCATAACTTGAGTAGGAAGAACATCAAAAAACATTAAATCTGATTGAAGGCTAACACTTAAGTTTGCTAAAGTATCCGCTAGCCTATTTGCTTGTCTACGAACATGAGATATCTGGATTTTCCAATTAGTACTCGCGATGAGCCTTCTACATTGCCTTAAGCCAAGATTAGGGTGATTCGCCACACCAGGCCCCATGAGAAGGCTAACCACCGTTGTCGAGTTAGTTTCCACCTGTATCCGAGTTGAGCCTGTATTTGCAGCAAGTTGAAGACCATAAAGGCACGCTTTTAATTCAGCTGTAAGTGTTGAACACTCGCCACAACTGAACATAAACCCCTGGTAGACCTCACCAGTTAGCAGGCACGGAACCAGGGGTGGGCTTGGGTTTGCTACAGCCCACCCCAAAAAAAATAATTATGTATATACTTTAGTAGAATGAATGGAACCAGTGAAAGTACAACACAATGATTTTAATTTTCTTTTGGATTTTTTCCTTTCTAACCCTAGGCCCTATCTCCACTACCACTTGTCATTTTTATGATTTTAACTTTTTTTTTGATTTTTTCCTTTCTACCTAGGCCCAATCTCCCCAACCACTTGTCGTTTTTATTTTAAAACGTATTAAATTATATTTTTTAGTTGGATAGTTATGCATATATGTACATATTAAGTAGTATATGCTATAAAATATTTAGTATTTTGTATGCATTATAATTAATTATTGTGGAAAATTAGTTAGATTAGAATTTGAATATAATAATATTTATTATTTCTTCAGATGAAAACGTTACAATAATATGGACTCTTTTAAAAATAAATTAGTTTAATATATAAGATAAATCTAGCCCACCCAAACTTTAATTCCTGGTTCCGTCCCTGCCAGTTAGGTTTCAAATAATACCGCCACCCCTGCTGTCCCAGGGTTCCCCTTGGAGCAGCCGTCAACATTTAGTTTGAGCCAACCATCAGGGGGACAAGTCCAATGTGTAACTGATTGAGCTGTAGAAGTGTTATTGATCGGGCTAATCGAGCAAGGAAGAGCAGCTGACTTAGCATCCCAGTAAGCATTTGAAACAGCAAGCACCCTTGACGAGATCCGAAGATGATCATCGACCCCTTCAAAAACAAGCATATTCCTAGTCTTCCAAGTGTACCAAGGAAATTGACAAAGATAGTAGAAGACTGATTGCTAGTTTTGACATTCACGAGGACCCATTCACTCAGATTATGGCATGAAAAGAAATTCGGAGGTGCACCACCACCATAGATTGCCAACCAAACATCACGGATAACAGGGCAATCACGGAGTAAATGGAGTTCCGTTTCCTCAATTTTGCATCTTGGGCAGGCAGCTGAAATAGCAAGGTGACGGCGAAAACGGTTAGCAAATTGGTCTCTAACTAAGACTGAGTGCAAGAGACATTTTTTTGTTCGTCAAAAATAAGTTGTATTCTATTCTAATTTCCTTTCAATGAATGTAGATCAAATATTTTTAGTTGTCATCAAGCAGTTTTCACAAGCACTTTATTTGTACAAAATAATGTGTTATTAATCGTAATCCCAAACCGCCTCGAGTTTTATAAGATCAAATCCGGTATCAACTAATGAGCGGATGGTAGCATGACATTTGAAACTTTTTTTTTAATTACTATCATATGCACATGGAATAAAACTCCTGAGGTTGTGCGAAATTTCTTTAATGTGAATATGTAATTTCTTTTAGCAACGGATTTATACAAACTATAGCTAATAATTTGTCATTGAATAATCCGTAGCTCAGGGTATCAAAATCTCACTGGTTCGAACCACACTATCCAGAGCTACAAACCTTCATCAAACTCGCAAACAAGGATTAGAGATTATTTCCATGGAAGCAAGCCGCAATAATGTAAATATTAGATCCAAACTTTCCAACTACTTCATTGATCTTTGCAAGAAGAAGGGAAAAAATCTCTCCATGACGTTAGCTTTCAGCCTTTCACTGGATTTTTCTGACATTTGATGCATTTGAAACCTGCGTTGTCTATATCTAACTTTGCTATGTACAAAGAGTTACAATAGCTGTGTACCACAAAAATAGCCTAAAGAAGGCTTGGTTATGAGAAAATAATCCGTCGCCCTGTTTGTTCCAGTGTGCTTGATCGTGTTCACATTAGTTTTACATGTGCCGGTCACACTACAACGAACTTCTCCTTCCCAACAAGAAAGACATGGTCGAAAAGAGTTACTTACAATCCATCACAAGTTTCCCGATTGAAGGCATGTTCATTACAGAAAGGGGAGAGAGTGTACCAAATATTTTTAAGGAACCCGAATTGAAGATGACTTCGCCTTTGACGACTTTCTCATGATATACAGCTGGTGGCGCAAGCCTTAGCTGAGGAGCGTTTTTGAGCTGAATTAGTCTCTGGTTCCTCTGAAGATTTTTTAAAATCTCAAACTGCAAACGAACACAAATGTCATCTAAACATTATAATAAACAACGAAAACAGTAATAATAGACTAATAGTGTAGACCAGAAAATCAGATACCTGTGATATTTGATGGATCTCACGGTTGTTATCCGAGCCATCATTTTCATATGCAAGTCGTATAGAGGCTCCTTGTCCTTTCTGTGGCCTAGATGGAGCTCGGTTTACCTGTTCAAGCTCTATACCATTTTACTTTTGGAGTCGTAGATTTTCTTCTTGGGTGCACAAACGGGAAACCCAGTAGAAAAGCTTCGACTAGAAGTGCCTTCTTCGCTGTGCTCGCATTGCATGTTTGTTATGTGACTACAGTTGAAAACTCTAACAGCAGAAGACTTGTTGAAAGGGCAATTATAAATACAGCAAAGTGAGCTTCTAGGAGCGTATCCATGAGAGGCTGCCTTTCTTGAGTACACTCAAAGAGTGTACAAAGGTATCATCTTCTATTAAGAACTTTGCTGTGTCCTACAGTAACAGAATAAACGAGAGTTCAGTCAATGGCCGACCATAAGGAATTAATAATTGTATTACTTGGATTCATCTGATGCCAACATGTTACTATTGAGTTATTCAAATCATCGACATGTCAGGTGCATCTTGAACTATAGCTAAAGGAAGGGAAGTGAGTCAACTAAAGAAGTGTAAAAGTAATATCATGAAACAAAAACCCAGTTTTCAGAAGGAAAAAAACATGGAGGACCGCAATAGTGTATAAATGCAAGAAAGACTTTCAAGCTTACCATAATCCTTCTTTCAAATCCGCAAGTTCCAACCATTCCCAGTATCATAAGCTTAAAATCACCAAATTCCTGGCTACCATTATCAGCAAGAAGTTTTGCCATAATGGATGGGAGGCGAACATATCTTATCAAAACAGAATATGATACCATTCAAGGAGTCTTGCAAAGTTACAGTCTTGAGAACCCAAATGATGGGAAAGAAGCTCTACACAGCTTAACTTTTGTCATACTTTGTACTCGTACATTTAGATATCCTCAGAAGATGGTACGATTATACTCTCCAATCGAGCACCTGTTTCGACCACATTATAACAGAATAAACCCATCAACGCATCCCATAAAGGGGGTTTAGGCACCATTCCGTGACTGATCATCTCTTCCAACCACAAAACCACTTCGTACCTCCTCCCTACAGAGCAAAACCCTCTAATGACAGCTTCAAAAGTGTTAATTCCAGGCCTATGCAAATTGTTCATCATTCGTTCCAAAATCTTGCTTGCTTCATCAATCATCCCATCACGACAAAGCCCATCAACTATAAACCCAAAGGTCTCCTTACTAGGAGCACAACCCGGCTGCTTAGCCATCTTATCTAAAAGCTTAACAGCCGTAATAGACCTTCCCTTTTCACACAAGCCTTTCACTGCAGCATTAAATACCTTTGTGGTGGGAACACAACTCCATTGCACCATCTCTTCTTCAACCACTTTGACAGCCTCATCAACTAGACCTTCTCTGCAAAAGGCAGCTACTTTTTCTTCATAGATTGCCCGTGATGCTTCAAAGCCCTTCTCTCTCATCCTAACTAGCACTTTGTTAGCCTCATTTATCTTGCCTTCAGAATAGAGATTAGTGATCACAGCACCATAGCTGGCTGTACTAGGGGTAGTACATTTGATCAGAGCTTCATTAATAAGGGCCTTGGCATATTGCGGGTCTTCATAAGCACATATATTGTCTAAATCCGGGAGCTTACGTCTACTCTTAGTAGCCTTAAGGCCTTTCCATAGAACCTTACCAAGAATCTCCACTGCCTCATTAACCTTCCCGTGATCACACAAGCAATCTAAGAGAGTTCTATATATTGCAATATCACCACCAGAACCCTTCTGAGAAATCCTCCAGAACATGGAATATAGCAGATGGATGGCCTCATTCAGCCTGCCATCATTACAGAGGCCTCTCATAAGTATCCTATAGCTTTCTCTATCTGGATAGCAGTGTTGCAAACTCATTTCTTGGAATACTTCCAAAGCAAGGTCTGAACAGTGTATCATACACAGGGAATCCATTAGCAAGTTCAGTGACCCTATTCGGGATTTCACTTCCCACCCACCTGAATTCTCCACAAATATGCGATGAAAGCTCTCAAGTTTTGACTCCTTCATCATTATCTCTAAGATAGTATTAAAGGAGGAAGTCCAGTTCACACAGTTAAAGTCAGGGAGACTCCTGAACAGTGAGACAGCTTCATCTACCAGCCCAGTATCTGCAAATGTCTTGATCACCGATGCAGCAACCTTGTCTTTGAGCTCACAAGAATCCCCTTTCATCTGATTAAAAACCTCCTTCATCTCAGATATCCTACCTGAGCTCTGAAGGATGCCAATCATGGTGGCATAGACATCTCCATTATGTCGATAATAAGGATGCTTTGATTTCACTTTACTGAAGATGTGTAAAGCTGTCAATGGGTTCTTCTGAAGCCTTAAAATCTCAGAAAGCTGGGTGGGATTAAGCAGCCTCGGCCACCGAATATTCATACTTGGATTCCCTGGTCAAAGAAAAAGATGATTGGTTGTAAGTGTAATACTTGGATTCCCTGGGTGGGATTAATGTATGCAAATGACTCCAAATATCAACCATCTAGCAACAAGGTTCCTATTTTGATAATCCAAACTCCTAAAGTACCACACAAAGGCAGCAAATGTAGCAGGTTGCAGAGCAGTCAAATCAAGAGACAAATTCTTACTTCCTTCTCCACTAAAACATTTCAGCAGACCTTTTTATTGGGAAATAACAAGCAACTCATGAAACATACGTGAGCAGGAAAGTACCAGGGTTGATGGAATCTGTAATCAAATATTAAGCAAACCCACGATGTAAATAATATATATACATGGTTGTTTGGTCAATTACTCCCACCATTTATACTCAATTTAATAGCTAAAACTGAGTGATTATTGCTTATTCTTAAATCTTAATTACATTCACTTCGATCCATATTTTATCTTCAAACTTAATACACAACATAAGACTAATCTGTGAATTCCCTCAATCTTTGTCAGTTTATAAAAGTAACCTAATTAATTTCTAAGGCCGAACATAATGTGATAATCCAACCAAATGAAAATCAAAATAGCAAACTAATAGTTCAACATAAAGAGTGACAATTCAACATAAAATCAAGTCACAATCAAACATCATTCTCAAAAAACACACTCCTTATCTCTGGTTCATCAAGGCAAAGATTTGCAACTTCAAGAACCCTAGTGTCTTCCACTACTATTAATATGCGATTTTCAGGAAGTTATATCAAATCGAATTTAAAATTAAAAAAATAAAAACAATGACATAATAGATCATAGAATCAAATTGTTCAAACATTAAAATTGAACAAATAAACCCAATCATCAGTCTCCGACAGTTCACCCAAAATTTAAACATATTTATTCAAATTAGAGAAATGAAGTGAAGTGAGATGAGAAGATTACAAGAACGAACCTGTAGGGTCGTAGTTTGAGCGAGTGAGCGGATTCCCCGGGATAGGAAAAGAAGAGGAATTCTCTCTGAGTCTATTCCTGGCGAGCAAGCGGCGACTGGCGACTGGCGAGCACACTTGAGGAGGAGGACGACGATGGCCGGAATGGAGAGTGGAGAGAGACGACAAGCAACACGACCGAAGAAGAGAAGACTGGGGAGAGTGGGTGGACTCGGTGGAGAAAAGAGAGAGCGAGAGTCGGGGAGAGAGGAAAGAGGAGTGAAAAAGGATGAGAGCAAATTTTTATGCACCACCCACCTAAGGCCTTGTTTCACTTTGTTACAAAACCCCTTTCTACTCAAAAGCTATTATCCTTCTAACTCTCTCTACTTTTTACATTTTTTAAGACACTGAAAATTACTTTTTATCCAAAAAACTTTTTCTACCAAGGTGAAACAAGCCCTTAGTTTGCAACACCAAAAAATTAAACATTTCCAAAAAATACCCCTATTTGTGTTTTGGGTACATTTTCACAAATTAACCACACTTTCAATTTAATTTTCTTTCCCACTTCAAATGGATAAAGATTGAGGCTTCAACCACGTACTGTATCAATTTCAAGTTAATTAGACCATTTATTAGTCAATCTTAACTCTAACACTGTATCGATTTCAATCTCATTGAATGTACTTAGCATTTCACTATATAATTAATTCCTTAGGCCTACAACCTACTTATTGTTTCACATTTTCCCTTCATCTCGATCTTTAAGTCCTCATTGTTTTAATTAATTGAGGACATGAATGTATTACCGAGTATATTGTCATTGGACGAATTGTTCAGAATTTGGATCTAGCTCTCTTGTTTTGCTTGGATGGAAATTTTAGGCTTAGGTTTAGATGAGCCCTTAAAACTTTCAATGAATTGACACTATTAGCATATCAAGTTTAATTTCAATTTTGGTATGCTCGGAGTACTAAAGTGAATTGGCTTTGTTAAAATATATATATGAGACTTGAAGAATAGGTTTAAAATGGCGGTGCAAAGACGATAAAGTTGAAAGAATATAAGACCAGAGAGAAGGGAGAAGGGAAGATAGAGAGAAATTTAGGATAATTTTAAGCAATTAAAATAAGGGTAAAATAGGAAAAAAAAGTGTTGCAAATTAATTAGATGGGTGCTGCATAGTTGCTATGAAATTTTAAGGGAAATTACACATGGTTACCACGAGGTTTTGCAAATTCCGTGTGATACACAATATTTTTTGAAATTTCGCATGATAACCTCGAGGTTTTCTGAAATTCCGTGTGGTAACCTTATAATATTATTATATATAATGTAAAAAGAAATTGAAAATTATCCCAAATTTTTATTTAATTACATAAAACCCTCATATATTTAGGTATTTATAAAAAAATTACTTTATCCATCTTTTTTACAAAAATCACTTAATTTTATTACTTTTAGAAAAATTATAAAAATATGTCAAATTTACAAATAACTTTAGAAAACCACATAATTTTATAACCTTTTAGAAAAATTATAAATACTTACATAGTTACGCAATTTTCATGACACTATATATTGCTATTTTTTTAGAAATCTAATTTATATTATTTTTTAAAAGCAAAATTTTTGTAAAGATACACCTATTTATTCAAAAAAAACTCCATTAAAATGTTTCCTTTTATAAAAAAAAATTATTTTTTTGAAGAAAAAAATGGTGGTTTTTTTTTCAAAATTACATTGGGTTTTGATAATTAAAAAATGGTTATAGAAATTTGAAAGGGTTGATTTTTATAAAAATAAAAATGGAGTGGTTTTTTAAAGTAATAATATGTTGTGTCGTTAATTATTTGTGAATTTAACATATTTTTACAATTTTTCTAAAAGTAATAAAATTAAGTAATTTTTCTAAAAAAAGACAGATTGGGTAATTTTTATGAATTCCTAAATATATGATGGCTTTATGTAGTTAAGTAAAAAAGTTGGGCTAATTTTCAATTACTTTTTACATTATATAATACTAGAAGGTTATTACACGAAATTTGTAAGACCTCGAGGTTATAATGCGGAATTTCAGAAAATATTGTGTACCACGCGGAATTTAAGA
Organism: Fallopia convolvulus; assembly: GCA_964016875.1. Taxonomy (NCBI): domain Eukaryota; kingdom Viridiplantae; phylum Streptophyta; class Magnoliopsida; order Caryophyllales; family Polygonaceae; genus Fallopia; species Fallopia convolvulus. The sequence goes on along the minus strand of OZ024718.1, from coordinate 60,779,025 downwards.
AACCTTGTGGTTGCAACACGGAATTTCCCAAATTTTAATTTTACATGTTTGATTAGAGATTTAGAGGGCAAGGTTCCATTTTCGGTGTTTTATTTTCATGTTATACATATCAAATTAATATTAAAAAATAAAAATTTATATTTATATTGTAAACAACTATATACATATGTGTGCAAATTTGTATCTTAAAATTCATATTATAAAATTTTTAAAAATTAAGAGAATGATTTGCATACAAAATATTGCCCTTTTAATTTTTAAAAATTATATAATATGATTTTTAGCATAAAAATTTGCACACATATGTTCAGCCTTATAATTTTGAATATTTACTTAAAGTAATTGAAATACAAAAATAGAACATAAAAGTAGAATATAAAAGTGGAATAGAAGATTTGGTCTCGGAATGGAAAGGAAGAAAACCATATCTTCTGGCTGTATTTTTCCACTTATTGTTGTTGAACTTTTATTTTTTAATTATAAAGAAAGAATTTTGATGTACTAGACGAGCTTGATAGATCGAGAGACTGAAACAATCAACAGCAGAATAAATCGATAAGAGAGCATAAATACACGAAAAAAACCTCCTAACAAGCAAGCAAAACTCGTAAAAAACGATCAAAAGACAAAAGCCAACAAGTGCAAGGGAAAGGAGGAGCTAAGCACTATAAAAAGTAGTACCATCGATATGTTGGAAAAACGGGTCATCTCCAATTGAGGAGTGCACAAAGGATAACCAAAACATTGCCCCCACCTAAATCAGGGATCTTTGGGAACCGAGGCTCGACCATGAACTCGACTAGGCACTATTCAAACACAACCTGAATAAGCTCCTAATTGCGGAAAGAAAACTCTGAATTGACTTGAAAGGATTTGAGATTCATTTGATAAGAACAACTCCAATGAAGTATTGTTTTGGGTAGGGCAACTCTTGGATCGGCTTGGTCTTGTGCTCCCTTCACCCGCCTATTTTATCGGCTTCAGCTTTGTCCTAGAAGCTACTGCGGCGAGGTGGCAACATAGCGTCAAATGGTAATGTGTGAGTTTGGCTTTTTCACAAATAGTGGTCATGGAACATACTTAAATTATAACTGGATCTAGGGAAGGGGAAATATCACTCGTTGGAAGGGACGACCACTACAATAACAAGTGTTGATACTATCTTATGGAAATCATCCATGGATGCCCGATTCATCCGCACACCCGATCCAAATATACAAATAAAAATCCGATCTAGGTTGGGTGATGTATAGATACTGGATGTATTAAATGATGTGTGGGTCAGATGTGGGTGAAGGGTCATCCAACCCACCACCTGATCCATCACCAACACAACCACCCGACTCATTTCATCCGTTTATTAATTACATATATACACTTGAGTTTATTCTTTATTCTATCTCAATGTATTGAATTTGTATAGAATATTTCATCAATTTAAACTATTTGTTATATTTCAATAGGTTGGATTTTAGATAATGGTTTATCTTTATTCTTGTTTTTGTAAAATCTATCCATTACACAAGTATTTTTTATGGTGTAATATAAGTTTTATACATATTTTGATTGGATATACCAAGAAATATGCAAACTATAACATTTGTTTATTTCACCCTATCCATCCGAAAATCCGACGGATGATGACTTTCATGGGACTTGAGTGATGCCGTGATAGACTGGTTGGGTGGAGCATTTACCTCGCGCTTCTGATGATGGTATGAGGTCATCCATCTATAACCCGATGAGGTCATCCATCTATAACCCGATCCATTTCCATCCCGAATTTTGGATATTTGATTTTGGGTCACTGTAATTTTTGGATTTTTATTGTTTGATTTTATATTTCAAATTTGATTGGGGTCAAAGGGGGATACCAAACTATAGGAGTTGATACTACTGCACAGTCTACACTGGTGTGGCATGGGTGTGAATGAATAGGAAAATGTAGTAGTATAGTACAAAAATTCTAAACAATACAATTGTGGACTCCTACAAGGGCATGAGTTCAAATTTGATAGCATTAGCAGTTGTATTTCCTTTATATATGGTTCTATCAGTGGTCTTTTTGTTGGATAGAGGTAAATGGTAACCGTCATATATAGGCTACCATTGCTACCAAGATATCAATCAATGCAAACCTGTAATACTTATTTGACAGTTTTGAAACAAGAGAAAATTGGGAATAATTGTGATTGATTATTATCCTCATGGGAGTCAGAATATATAGATTACAAAGCAATCTCCTTTGATATTATCTTTAGAGATTGTTTCCTTAACTAATTTACTAGATATAATATCTTATACAAATATATCTAAACAAAATATATAGAATATCCTAATACTCCCCCTCAAGTTGGAGCATGGGGATCATGAATGCCCAACTTGGAATGGAGAAAGTGAATGAGACTTGCCCAAGGCCTTGGTAAATATGTATGCATGTTGCTGAGTAGTAGACACATGATGAGTAGTAATTGTACCATTAACAACCAAATCACGAACAAAATGACAATCGACGTCAATATGCTTAGTCCGTTCACGAAAGACATGATTAGAAGCAATGTGTAATGCAGCCTGACTATCACAAGATAAGCGAATAGGAGTAGAGTGAGCAATACCAAGTGTCGCTGAAGTGATTTCAACCAAAGAATTTCTCCACATTTAGAAGTCATGGAGCGATATTCAGCCTCAGCCGATGAGCGAGAAACAGTGACTTGTTTCTTGGTTTTCCAATAAACTGGGGATTGACCCAAAGTGATAAAATACCCGGTGATGGAACGGCGAGTCAATGGGCAAGAAGCCCAATCAGAGTCACAATAGGAAAATAGACGAAGATCACTCGAGCGGGAGAGAAATAATCCAAGACTTGGATGACCTTTCAAATAGCGAACGAAATGAAGTGCAACTTGCCAATGAACCTCTTTCGGACGTTGCATGAATTGAGATAAATATGAATAGAATAAGACAGCTCAGGGCGGGTGATCGTAAGATAAATCAACCGACCAACCAATCGACGATAGCTCTCCGGATTAGCGAAATCTGAACTCTCGACAGTGGCTAGTTGATGGTGGGAATCCATCGGAAAATCACATGGCTTACCGCCAAGCAATCATGTCTCAACAATAATCTCCAAAGCATACTTTTGTTGGGTCAACAAAATGCCATCAGAATTCCGAGCAATTTCCAAGCCTAAGAAATACTTGAGAATGCCCAAATCTTTCATATGAAAGCAAGTATGTAAATATGATTTGAATGCAGAAATAGCAGACCCATCATTTACGGCAATAATAAGATCATCGACATAAACAAGAACATGAAGAACTTTGCCATGTCGAATAACTGAGAATAAAGAATAGTCAGCCTTACTTTTTTGGAAGCCAAATGTAGGAAGTGCAGTAGAAAGCTCGAAAACCAGTTGCGCGGAGCCTGACGCAAACCGTACAAGGATTTCTGCAGCTTACAAACGTAACCAGAAGGAATATAATCATATCTTGGAGGAGGTCGCATTTAAACTTCCTCGTCAAGATCACCGTGAAGAAAGGCATTATGAACATCCATTTGGTGGATTTCCCAATTTTGAATTACAGTAACGGAAAGAAATACCCGAACCGTGCCCATCTTTGCAACCGGTGCAAAAGTCTCATTAAAATCAATTCCTTCAACTTATCGATTTCCGAGAACCACAAGGCACGCTTTATCGTGCTCAATAGAACCGGTAGAAGTGTACTCAATACGATAAACCCACTTACACCCGATCGCTTTCTTATCGGGAGGGAGCAGAGAGGCAATCCAAGTGCGATTTTGTTCAAGTGCAGTGATCTCATCACGCATAGCCATACGCCACTGCTCATGTTGAGCAGCCTCAGAAAAGGACGTCGGTTTTGTTTCGGTTGTAAGGGCTGTAAGGAAATTCACATGACGAGTAGAAAAATTAGTGCAAGAAAGCGCTTGCTGAATTGGGTACTTAATACTTGAGGACGGTGACGATGGCAATGGAGCGGGAGTAGGGAGTGAGGTATCATGGGGGTGCAACGTACTGCAGATGTAATCCCGAAGCAAAACTGATGGTTGGCGAAGCCGAGTGCTTTATCGTGGCGGCTGAACTGGTGGAGACAACTCGTCAGAGCTGGATGACGAGAGATCAGACGAGTTAGAAGCAGCAGGTGATGGACTGAAACCAACAGGGGCTGGACTGGAGGCAGAGGGCACTAGATTAAAACCAACGGGTGGCGTGCTTGAAGCAGCGGGCACCGAACTCCCCCTAACTGTAGAAGGCGTGGAAGAATGATGGCTAACATCATCAAAAATAGTGGGCAATCTCGTTTCACCCGAGCATTTAGAAGGAAATGCAGGGGAAGCAACAGTGGACTACCAAGGAAATATATCTTCAAAAAATTGAACATCCCGGGAGACAAAAAATTTCTTGTCTTCAAGTTCAAAGAGTTTCCAACCATGTTTACCCGTAGGATAACCGACAAAGATACACTTCTTACTTCAATGTGCAAATTTATCCCGACTCTGATGAATTTTTGATGCAAAACACAAACACCTGAACACCTTGAGATAAGAATAATTTGGCTCATTGCCATATAAAAGCTCAAACGGAGTCTTGTTATGCAATAAAGGGGTCGGTGTGCGATTGATCAAATAACAAGCTGTAAGGACACATTCGCCCCAAAAATCAACCGGCAAATTAGCATGAAACTGAAGTGCGCGTGCAACATTAAGGAGATGGCGATGCTTGCGCTCGGCACGACCATTTTGCTGAGGAGTATAAATACAGGTCGTCTTAAACTAAATACCCTGTTGAGCAAAGAATGAGCGAAGAGAAAGAAACTCGGTCCCATTGTCAGCATGAAAGCGCTGAACTTTTCTATGAAATTGAGTGTGGACCATTGAGCAAAAATTCTGAATAATCTTAGCAACCTCTGTTTTAACAGCCATAAAAAATACCCAAGTTGCACGGGAGAAATCATCGACAAGAGTTAAGAAATAAAAGGCACCCGTAGTAGAAGGAACACTGTAGGTGATGGTGCCCGAAATAATCGATATATAATCAAGGGTAAAAATACGTTGTTAATCTTTCCGTATTAACAATACACGACATAAATTAAATGCTAGGGCAGTGAACCCAAACAAACAAATGATAATGGCTTGATCATAAATATAAATGTCATGAGGATGGCCCATTAGTTGGTGATTGGGCCAAAAAAACAAATACATGGGTCTAGCCCAAGTCACGAGCGGTAGAACGATGAACCAACCCATCCATGTATGCTTTCATAGGAAGCATAGAATCAAATAGTTCAATCAGTTCAAATAAGGGCAAATCCTTGCCACCGCCTATGACATGCATTTGCCACCTCACCATTGAATTGCCATGCACCAACCATTTGAATGGCAAATTGGGAAAAAGCGTTCCATATCAGCCTTATACGTACAAGAAAGCAATTCTCCATTATTATATATAGCAAGGCTATGAGATACTTATAAGGATCGGAAAACCTCTCCGGGTTAGGAATCTTTTCCTGTAGCCAGATTCGATGTGCTTGATCTCCGAGTGAGATCGCGCTATTTACGATATAAAGTCCAAATGACTTTAATTGTAAAGAGGATTACAAAACCATTTGGTTGTACGAAATCCCGAGAGTTAGTATTTAATATAATCCCGTTTATAGCGCGTCTTATTTCGGTTTTCATCACTGGTTCCGTCGGTGGGAAGGACTCTCCCTATCCGACCTACTCGCGGGTAATAATCAAGTAAGTGCGACCTCTTCCCTCTTTAGTTAGCTCGTCCTTTGCACGCGGGCCATAAAAGAGGGCCTTCACGGTCTCGGGCCGTATTCTCTGTTGTAGCGCGCCACAGGGTTAGCCCCTGGCATGCGCGGGCTAAGTCACAGTCTCTGTATGGCGCCCCAGGATTCGCCCCTGGCGTGCGCGGCCTTAGCCGCAGTCTTTGTGCGGCGCCACGGGGTTCGCCCCTGGCGTGCGCGGGCTTAACTACAGTCTCTATGCGGCGCCATGGTATTCGTCCCTGGCGTGCGCGGGCTTAGCCGCAGTCTCTATGCGGCGCCACGGGGTTCGCCCCTGCCGTACGCGAGCTTAGCCGCAGTCTATGTGCGGCGCCACGGGATTCGTCCCTGGCGTGCGCGGGCTTAGCTGCAGTCTTTGTGCGACGCCACGGGGTTCGCCCCTGGCGTGTGCGGGCTTAGCCACAGTCTCTCTGCGGCACCACGGGGTTCGCCCCTGGTGTGCGCGGGCTTAGCCGCAGTCTCTATGCGGCGCGCCACGGGGTTCGCCCTTGGCATGCGCGGTCTCGGGCCATAATCTCTGTTGCGGCGTGTCGCGGGGTTGGCAACAACTCTCTTGGGGACGAGGTCCCAAATCTCGAAAAGCGTGCGCAACCCGAGTGAGGCTCGGGTTGGCGACAACTCTCTTAGGGACGAGATCCCAAATCTCAAAAAGTGTGCGCAACTCGAGTGAGGCTCGAGTTGGGGACACTCTCTTAGGGACGAGATCCCAAATCTCGAAAAGCGTGTGCAACCCAAGTGAGGCTCGGGTTGGCGAAACCTATCTTGGGGACGAGGTCCCAAATCTCGAAAAGCGTTCGCAACCTGAGTGAGGCTCGGGTTGGCGACAACTCTCTTAGGGACGAGATCCCAACTCCCGAAAAGCGTGCGCAACCCGAGCGAGGCTCAGGTTGGCGACAACTCTCTTTGGGACGAGGTCCCAAATCTCGAAAAGCATGCGCAACCCGAGTGAGGCTCGGGTTGGCGACAACTCTCTTGGGGATGAGGTCCCAAATCTTGAAAAGCATGTGCAACCCGAGCGAGGCTCGGGTTGGCAACAACTCTCTTGGGGACGAGGTCCCAAATCTCGAAAAGCGTGCGCAACCCGAGCTAGGCTTGGGTCGGCAACAACTCTCAAAGAACGAGGTCCTAACTATCTAAGCGAACAATGTTCGCTAACTCTCAAAGGACGAGGTCCGAACTCTCTAAGCGAACGAGGTTCGCCAACTCTCAAAGGACGAGGTCCTAACTCTCTAAGCGAACGAGCTTCGCCAACTCTCAAAGGACGAGGTCCTAACTCTCTAAGCGAACGAGGTTTGCTAACTCTCAAAGGACGTGGTCCTAACTCTCTAAGAGAACGAGGTTCGCTAACTCTAAAAAGGACGAGGTCCTAATTTTGAAGGGCGTTTTTAACTCGACAACAAATTAATTTGTAGTCAAGACCCCGCTGAATATAGGGAGGTCAGGATTCTCCACGGGAAGCAAGGTTGTTTGTTTACTGAACTATGAAAACAAGAAAACAAAGAAAAATAAAGCAAAACAAGGCTACGACAGACCTCGGTACCGACCCTGACCGTAACGATGATGGGTTTCTACTAAAACAAAGCAAACGCGATAAAGCAACTTGCTGGCTCGGTACCGACCTGTGTACCTCAGTAACGAGTCTGATCGAAGGTAAGAACAAAGGAAATTCAAATGATAAAAACAACTAGGACAAGGGTTACCACGACATAATCATGCATATAAACGAATGTGAAGGATAATTATCATGCCTTGAAGATAAATCTATCAACTTTCGTTGACCTAAACAAGCAAATCAATCAATTTTCATAAATCAATTCACTTCTCTACTTAGTTTGAATCCAAAACTCGAAACTTTCGTTATCGAACAATATCAACATTGAAGATTACAACTTTCTCTTTCGATCAAGCGATAAACTCAAATTACTTCGACTCTCGTCTAAGTATAAGCACTAAAAAGTAGATAAAAGGATAGAAGGCATTCAAAATATCAACACATACATTCAACCATGCATAACTATGTCGGGTTTCAACCCCGATCCTAGAAAAGTAACTACTCACTCATGATTAAATCAAAACAAACAACTATATTGAAACAAAACATTGAATTAAACTTACTTGAAATTAAAGAAATCTTGTCTTACAATCAATCCACGTTCAAACTTTAAAAGCAACGAAGAACAAGAACAAGGAATCGAACTCTCTCTCTCGATCGAGCTCTCTCCAGTGACTCGCTCTAAAAAACGTGAACTCCCAACTCTAACTAACGAATCTCCCGTTTAAACTAGGCTAGAACAAGGGTATTTATACTAGAGGAAACTATATAATAAAGATCTAAAAGATAAAAACTTTCTAAACTAAAAAGAATACAAGATAAAAGATATAATTCTAGAAAGTCGGCGCCTCTATACCGACACAGGCCACCTCGGTAACGACCTGCATAGGGTCGGTAGACACTTAATGAATTCCCCAATAAAATCTTGTCTGCACAGCTCGGTACCGACCCTCACAGGTCGGTAACGAGCTCTCTGTTTTGGGTTGTTGTATACTTTTCATAGCTTATCTTGGACTTTTCCGGGATCTTTTAAGACGTACTCCCTCTTCTCTTCTTCTATGCACTCCACCATTGGCCACTTGTCTTCAGCTTTGCTTGAAAATGCTCCTTTCCACTTCAAAAACCTACAAAAAGACACAAAACGGAGTAACTTCCATACTTTTCACAAAATATGTAAACTTATCCAAAAACACACAAAACTAACTCTAAAACTCACTAAAACTAAGCTAAACAACCTAAGAAAAGCACTCAAAACTATACTAAAAACACGAACATCAAAATACCCCATACTTAAGCTTGCTTGTCCTCAAGCAGTTACTAAACAATAACCAAAACCAAACATCATGCTTATCAAGCAATAGCCTTCATCTAAAAAAACAACATCACAACATAGCAAAAATAGCAAATGATTATTAACATCATCACACATATATAAGCATTAATATACATAAGCAACTACAATCCAACCTCACCAAGGATAAAGTGTTTCACTCAACTCTCATGTATTTGGGTTTATAAATTCAATCTCTCAACTCAATCTTATATGCAAAAACTCATAGAAATTGGAACTTATATCACCAAACTCTCCACCAAAGATTTGTCAAAACAAGCAAAAATCATCAAGAGAACTTAGGCTCAATGAAAAACTTCATAGAAGCTTCCATTCGGTCGGGTTGTAATGGGGCTTGAGTAAAAACAATAAGGCGTGGAAATATTTTTGGTCATGTGGTGCTAATAATATCCGGGAATCAAAGACTCCTAAAAACTCTCAAATTACAAAAACTCTGATAATAACATATACCAAACTTACTCTCTTTAAAGCACATATCTGCCTCAGCTTTCAATCCTAGAAAGCCTCATAAAAACTTAAAAGAATCTCTGGTTTAAACTTTTAAAACACACTGCACAACTTCCTTATTCTTCCCTTTTTTTTCTTTTTCTTCATTTTTTTTCCTTCTCGACTTACCTCGCTGTCGGTATCGAGCTACACTTTTTCTTCCTTATCGTTTTTTCTCTTTCTTAAACTATCGGTATCGAGCCCACATAGGTTGGTATCGATCCATACACCCTTTTTCTTCCCTTTTGTGCATACTTTTTAACCAAGAGATCTTTTTATAAAATAAAACAAGAGACTTCCAATCTACCCCACCAAAACCCTTTTTTTGAACCAAAAACATCTCTTTTTTTCGCACTCTACAAAAACATACCTCTCCAACTAAGTCCTAATCCCCGGATAGGGTCAAGCTTATATCGGCTAGGAAATATTTTGTGGAGCAACAAACAAAAGGCTAAAGCTCAAAGTAGTTGTCAAAAAGAAGGATCATGTAAGGGTGGATAGGGATTAATAAGGCTTATAAAAATAAGTTCTCTATCATATGACTTTTACAAGTAATGAACTAAAAATCTTATACAGGTCTTGAGAAATAGATAACCATCACAATTCCAAGAGATAATATACATAAAGAGAGTAAATCACACAAGAAAAGTCAAGGCTAAAAATAAGAACTCACAAGGTCATTTTTTGTGTTGGATTGCAACTACTCATGCTAAAAGTTATACATGCTCAATTTCATCAAATGTTATTCCTCTATAAAAACATTTTATCATAATAAGACTCAGGCTATACCATCAAAAACATGCTGAAAGGAAATTCCATGGTCATGCAAGTAATTAACTATCATAGAACCAAAAGACAGGGTACTCATCTGTTCTAAAAATCTTTTTGAATTTTTCAAAAATTTCCATTTTTTTGTGATTTTTTTTTCTAAACAAAGACAACTAAGGCAAGAAACAAAACAAAGCAAGAAAACAAACAAAACAAAGAAGCAAGTTTTCTTTTCCCGCCCTACCCCATACTTAAAATTACAGTGTCCCCACTATAATAAACCAAAACAAAAGAAAAGGATAGGGAAAAGAAAGAAACTCACAAGATAACCAAAGAAGCGGAAGAAACATCCGTGAAGGCTGAATCATCATTGTGGTGGTGGAAATTAGCGCTCAAAGTTGACCATGAACTCATACACCGTCCTCCAGCGCTCCTCATCAACCGTCACACGCTGCTCCATCGTCCGCCAGTGAACGCCAACTTGTTGCTGCCTTGCATCCTCAAGAGCCATGCAGGCGGAGTACACACCCTCCCAACGATCCATCCATTGAGTGAGCTGTGTCTGCTGCAGGTTCAGCTGCTGCATCTGGAAGGACAAATCTTCAGCCCAAGGAGGAGGAACATTTGAACCGATGTAGCTTGATTGGGGTGGTGGTTGATAGTGATCATGAGGCTGGAAGTGGTCCTGATAGATGACCGGATTGTAGAGCACCATTCCATATGACTATGGGTTGGTAGGCGGAGGAGCAGGCTCGTTACCGAAGTTGAATGCCTCGGTATTGACCTCAAAATACTCATTATCGAGCCCAGGTTGCTCGGTACCGAGGTCGGTGTGCTCGTCAAGTACCTCGGTACCGAGGTCATTGTCCTCGATATCGAGCTCCTCCGTAGCTGCCTCATCTTCATCCATGGCAGCTCCTTCTCGATCAAATCTTGTCTCACATTCCCTTAATGTTGGCTCATCCTAAGGCTTCTTTTTCAGCGAGAACGGAAGAGACGAAGATCTTTGAGTCCTCCTCTTCTTTCCCGCCCTAGCGTTGGATCGGCTTGTGCTTTCCATTTGTACCTGAAAACACCATAAAAATCGAAGGTAAGATCTACTCAAACCAACAAGAAAAACCTCATACTTAAAATTAAGAAATGGTCTCGACTTACCTCGGTACCGACCCAATTGGGTCATTAACAAGGTCTTTGGGTTTGGCTCTGGTTCTGGGCAATCTCAGGTTGTTACCGACCCTCACAGGTCGGTAACGAGCCTGGGCGAGAACAATGCTCGAGCAATTTTGAGTCCTAAATCCCAATTCTTTCAAAAATTATGCACCATTTCAAGCACGATTCCACACAAAAATACGCAATCAAGAACATGCAACCCCATACTTGCTCGAAACCCTATCCAATCTTGCCAAAGAATTGCAGAAACTCATGGTAAAAAATCATGCAATTTCAAGAACAAGTTACTTCATGCTTTCCTTATAAAAAATTCAATGCAAACTAAACAAGAAGAACCAAAATTAAATCAAGGATAGTCACTAATCAAAGAAGCAATAGAGGCACGATGCAATATAAGCATGCAATCCGAATTCACATAGAAATCTAGATACGAAAACTATCCCAATTTACCATGAATTTTCAAGAGAAGAGTTAGGGTTTAGAAATCATACAGTAGATTAGAGAAATTGAAGAACGAAAAATTGGAATTGCAAGGGAACGAGGGTTTGAATGCTCCGGTAACGAATCACAAGGGCGTGTTCGTTATCGAGTGGGTTGTGATCGAGGGGGCGTGGAATCGGGTTGGTGCAGCGAGAGAAATCTGAGTGGAGTCGGTAGGGTCTTAAGAGTTTGTCTGAGATTGGGATGAATTTGGAGACTTTGAGAGTGTTTAAAGGAAGAGGGCAAGAGGCGGCGTAAGGAGGGAGAGGTAAGGATAGAAGATAGATTTAGGTTTAAAAGACTTACTTGCCCGCGCGTCGCTGAATTTTTGTTTGTCTCAGGTCGGTACCGACCCTCTTAGCTCGGTACCGAGCCTGGGCGACTCATCCAACGCCTTTTCGAGCCCGACTTCTGGGACATGTTAGCTCAAAAATATCTTATCTTACAAGCTTCTAAACTACTAAAAACTCAAAAGAAAGATAAGAAAAAGAGCTATAAAAAGAAAAGAAAACTAAACTAAAACTAAAACCGGGTTGCCTCCCGTAAGCGCTATGTTTAACGTCGTTAGCCCGACAAACTTAGTTGGCTAATCCGACGCTGTGAGAGCCAAAGTGAATATAATATCTTCTTCCGGGTCGGGTTGCTCATAGAACTTCTTCAATCGGTGGCCGTTAACTTTAAAGATGATGCCATGGTTATCGATCAACTCTACTGCTCCGTGAGGATAGATGTGGTGAAACACAAATGGCCCACTCCACCTTGTCCTTAGTTTCCCTGGAAATAAACGGAGTCTAGAGTTGAAGAAAAGTACCTTGTCACCAACTTCATAAGTTTTGGGCACCAATTTCTGATCATGCCATCGTTTGGTACACTCCTTATAGATCTCGGTATTCTCGTACGCCTTTAGCATCAACTCCTCTAGTGCTTGCAAATCCATGAATCTTTTTGCTCCGGCTGCGTCGAGGTTCATATTGAGCTCTTTGAGAGCCCATAGTGCCTTGTGCTCTATCTCGATCGGCAAATGGCATGCCTTGCCATACACTAAGTTGTAAGGAGTGGTGCATAGGGGCGTCTTGTACGCCGTCCTGTAAGCCCATAGAGCGTCATCCAATTTAGATGATCAATCCTTCCTTGAGTGGGAAACCGTCTTTTCCAATATGCTCTTGATTTGCCTGTTTGAAATTTCAACTTGGCCACTAGTTTGAGGGTGATATGGCGTTGCCACCCGGTGTAAGACCCCATACTTGGCCAAAAGTGCTTCAAAACTCCGCTCTATGAGATGAGATCCACCATCACTAATGAGGACTCTTGGGACGCCAAACCTGGGAAAAATGTTAGTCTTAATAAATTTAGCCACGGTTTTTGCATCATTGGTCCTTGTAGCAACGGCCTCCACCCACTTAGAAACATAATCGACCGCAACCAGGATATACTTGTAGGGGCCCGATGAAGGGAAGGGTCCCATGAAGTCTATGCCCCAAACGTCGAATAATTCGACCTCTAGTATCTCGGTCAGCGGGTTGTCATGTCTCCAAGTGATGTTGCCAGAGCGTTGGCATTCATCACATGTTGTCACATAAGCTTGTACATCCTTGAACATGGTTGGCCAATAGAGATCACTTTCAAGGATCTTTGTCGTGGTTTTGAATCCTTTTGCATGGCCACCGGTAGGAAGTGTGTGACATTGACGGATCACATCCTCTATCTCCTCTTCTGGGACACAGCGCCTAAAGAGGTGATCGCTTCCTTGCTTAAACAAGTAAGGATCATCCCAATAGTACTGTTTTACATCATGGATAAATTTCTTCTTCTTTTGTGGGGTTAGACCCTCGGGAATCACACCTCCTACAAGATAGTTAGCGAAATCCGCAAACCAAGGGGCTTTTGACCCTCTAACAGCATGGATTGATATCGAGGAAGAAGAAATAGAAGGAGGAGAAGAAATGGAATTGATTTGAGCAAGTTCGGGTTCAGAAATCTTACCTGATTTGGTCGTTACCGGAACTGAGTGGGTCGTTAACGACCCTGGAGATATAATATTATCCTCGATAACGACCTCCCGTGGCTTGGTAACGACCTGATTGACTGATATGTCGATCCACCCTAGAGCTTTATCTTTGTGATTTATGCATTCCAGCCTCGGTGCCTCGTTAACGACCCTGAAGGGGTCGGTGACGAGGGTCTTGTTGAGTTCGACCTCGTTCAGCAGGAGGTGTTCGTCCGGTCTGGAATCGTTTATTGGCACCTCGTTGTTGGATTCGGTGATATGCTCAACCGGCAATCTGGATAAGTGATCCGCCACTAGGTTCTCTGCTCCCTTTTTGTCTCTTATTTCATGGTCAAATTCCTGCAGTAAGAGCATCCAACGAAGCAATCTAGGTTTGGCATCCTTTTTGGCCATTAGGTATCTAACAACCTCATGGTCAGTATAAACAATCACTTTGGATCCAACAAGGTAGGACCGGAATTTTTCAAAGGCAAATACCACAGCAAGGAACTCCTTCTCCATTGTGGTATACTTACTCTGCGCCTCATCCAGCGTCTTACTGGCGTAGTAGATGGCGTGGAGTTTCTTGTCCTTCCGTTGCCCTAAGACTGCGCCAACTGCATAGTCATTGGCATCGCACATAATCTCAAAGGGTAATGTCCAATCCGGGGACTGCATAATGGGAGCGGACACGAGGGCAGCTCTTAACCTGTAAAATGCTTCAAGACATTCTGGAGACAGCTCAAACACTACATCTTTCATAAGTAGGTTAGTCAAAGGTTTAGCTATCTTAGAAAAATCCTGAATAAATCGTCTGTAAAAGCCAGCACGCCCTAGAAAACTCCTAACGTCTCTTACAGAAGAAGGAGGAGGTAGTTTTTCAATAAACTCAATTTTTGCTTTATCTACCTCTATCCCTCTTTTAGAGACAAGATGTCCTAGTACTATCCCCTCTTGGACCATGAAATGGCACTTTTCCCAATTTAACACAAGGTTGGTTTCTTCACATCTTTTAAGCACACGTGCGAGGTTAGCAAGACAAGAATCAAATGAGGAACCATAAACAGAAAAATCATCCATGAAAATCTCTACAATCTCCTCTATCATATCCGAAAAAATGGCCATCATACACCTTTGAAAGGTAGCAGGGGCATTGCAAAGCCCAAATGGCATTCTTTTATAGGCAAAGGTTCCATAAGGACATGTAAAGGTTGTCTTCTCCTGATCATCAGGATGAATGGGAATCTGCCAAAAACCGCTATAGCCATCTAAATAACAGAAATAATCATGCTGGGCTAAGCGTTCTAACACCTGGTCAATGAAAGGAAGTGGAAAATGATCTTTTCTAGTAGCACTATTAAGCTTCCTATAATCAATGCACATCCTCCAACTACTGGTGGTCCTAGTCGGAATAAGCTCTCCCTTTTCGTTTTCTAAGACAGTCATCCCTCCTTTCTTTGGGACTACATGGACCGGACTCACCCATTGGCTGTCCGATATAGGAAATATGATACCATCATCAAGTAATTTAATGATTTCCTTTTTAACCACATCTTTCATGTTAGGATTTAACCTACGTTGATGTTCTATGGTGGGTTTATGATTATCCTCCATGTATATCCTATGCATGCAAAGGGAAGGGGATATGCCAGTTATATCATCTAGGGAGTAGCCTATGGCTTTTCTATGCATCCTAAGCACATTCATCAGTTTTCCTACTTCCTCATCTTTTAATTTAGCATTAATGATGACAGGCAAGGTAGAATTAGGGCCAAGGAATTCATACCTGAGGGAGTCTGGGAGGGGTTTAAGTGTTGGGGATGGTTCAGCGGGGATTAGAATCGGTTCTTCTGGCTCCGTCTTCAACACCTCCTCAAGATATTCAAAGGCTGAAATTTCGTTGTCTTCTGCCAGGGTCGTTAACGATGCTGATGGGGTCGTTAACGAGCTTGCTTCCTCTGCATGGAGGATCGGTAACGCGGCTGGGGAGCTCTGTACCGAAACTGCAGGGGTTATTTCTGCCCATCTTTGACCTGAAATTTCATCATCTGATGCCAATCTTCCAATAGGGTCTCCACATTCAATGATCTCCTTGTGGGTGTAGAGCATCTTGACTTCAGCTCTATCAGTCTCCTTAATTGACTGTTTGAATCGGAATTCCGTCACCTCATCCCCAATTTCGAAAGTTAGGAGTCCCCTCCTAACATCAATTATGGCTCCAGCTGTGGCGAGGAACGGTCTTCCCAAAATAATAGGCACCACCGGATCTTCGGGCATTGCCATAACGATGAAGTCATTTGGAACAAAGAATTTGCCTACTTGAACCGGAAAGTCTTCTACCACCCCTGTTGGTTTGATGCAGGATCCGTCTGCCATGTAAAGTCGCATGTTGATGGGCTCTAGTGGTCCCATATTGGCTTTGGTCCAGATCGAGAGAGGAAGCAAACTAGCACTGGCTCCCAGATCACATAAAGCTTTGAACTTGTGGTCGCCTATGCCGATCGTTATTGCAAATCTCCCTGGATCACCGAGCTTCTCTGGTAAAGCTATAGATCTGACTTCATCCTACAGCTTTGTAATGGATCTTTTCCTGCTAAGAATATCTTTCAAGAATTTTGTGTAAGCCGGCATTTCGCTTAGGGCTTCAGCGAATGGGATGGAAATATTAATGCCCTGAAGAATCTTTACGAAACACTTGAACTTACTTTCAGTAGAGTCCATAGATTTCTTAGTGGGAAATGGAAGAGATTTCACCATCCTCGGAACCAAGTTAGGCTCGAGGGGTGGTGCTACCGGGTCGACACTAGGGTCGTTAGGTATGCTCGGTGGGTCGTTACCGACCCTGATGGGGTCGTTAACTACCCTGGGATTGAGAGGAAGGCTCGGATTAGAGAACTTACCTAGGGTAGGGTCGTTATGTACCCTCGGAGTCTCGTCACCATGGTACGCTGGTTCGGTAATTGCTCTCGCTCGCTCGTTCCCGAGGGTATCTGTGGTGTCCTCTTCCTTCTTGTCCTTAGCTTGGACACGCTCCGGCAGTGTCTTTCCGCTCCTAAGGTGTACCGCTGCTATTTGTCCTTTAGGGTTTTCTTCGGGACGGCCCGGAAGTTGCCCTTGTGGCCTTGGAATATGTGCAGCAAGGTTCCCTAGTTGGGAATCAACATTCTTCTTCCATATATCGAACTCTCCCCATCTTTTATTCTGGTGGTTAAAGTTAGCTTGAACTTCATTGACCTTGTTGTGGACCCCATTGATGCTTTCCTGTAACCCTTGTACCCAAGATGGTGGCTCCTGATGGCCTAGAGGTCGATAAGGCGCAGGTCGTCTATCTGGTGGAGGCGCTACATAGCTTGGATTTGGATTCTGATTGCCCCATGTCTGATAGTTGTTCGACCTGTCAAAATTGCTAGGTTGGTTCCTGTATGGGCCTCTCATGTAATTCATTTCAGCGATTGTCTCAGCGGCTCTTACCTGCTCTATGTTAGTGCAAGCAGAAGTACTATGGGCAGAAGAACCACACTCTTGACAAGTTTGAGAGGATTTCAGAAAACTTACCTGCTTCTTCAGGCGGTTGACCTCGTCTTGTAGAAATTGATTCTTGACGTCTGGGTCAACTTCTTCTCGGTTAGGCACATAGAGACGTTTCTGTGGCTGGGGATTTTGCTGGGTTCCATACATGGCATCATAATTGGACAGCTTATCCAGCAATTCCTATGCAGCTGTCGGGTCCATCTCTATAAAACCGCACGTTGTATGCGTATTGAGGCGGTTCTTGGTCTCTGCGTTGATACCTTGGAAAAAGATTTCTTGGAGAACATATAAAGGTTGCCCATGAGTGTGGCACTGTCTAAGCATCTCTTTGAATCTTTCCCATGTTTCAACAAAAGTCTCATTAGGCAGCTGGTGATAGGAGGTGATGCGTTTCCTCAACTCCGTTGTCTTCGCAGGAGGGAAGAACTTTGTAAGAAATTGATCATACAAGTTCTTCCAAGTCCTGATAGACTTAGGAGGTAGGCTCTCCAACCAGCTCAGGGCCTTTCCAGCTAGAGACCACCTGAAAGCTTTTAACAGAACATATTCAAGTGAGACACCTTCAGCAGCTATGGTGTCACATAAATCAAGAAAGTTTCTAATATGCTCCATAGGGCACTCAGTAGGTTTCCCTTCAAACTGAGCCCGTTTAATTAAGGATATGAATTGAGACTTGATCTCAAAGGGTTTCTCTATCTCCGAAAGCACGATTGGGGACTCTGGCACCCTCAGTTTTGGATGCATATACTGTTTGGCATTCCTCGGATAGGCATTCAGCTCCTCCTGTAGACGAGCATTGTGAGCTCGTTGACGCTCAGCCTCGGCGGCAGTGCCTTCCTGCTCAGTTTTCAACGCCTCCATCTGGTTTTGGAGAATTTCCAATTGACGAGCCATCTCTTCAGGTGTGGCCATGGCTCGGTTCTCTCGGCGTCTACGGTGCAGGGAACGTTCAGGTTCTAAGTAATAACCAGCGTTGTCAAATTCGAGCCTTCGACGTCCTACCGGCATGCGCTGAGAAAACAAACAAAGAAAACAAAAATTAAAAACAAAAACGGGGTCGGGCTATTCTCGAACCCATAGATAAACAAACAAAACTCGTTGCTTCCCCGGCAACGGCGCCAATTTGTTGGACGGGCCTTCACTCGGGACAACAAATAAATTTATAAGTCAAGACCCCGCTGAGTATAGGGGAGTCAGGATCGTTCCACGAGAAGCAAGGTTGTTTGTTTATCGACTACTTAAAAATCAAACAAAAGCAAGCAAAATACTCACAAGAAGCCTCGTTAACGACGTTGTCAGGGTCGTTAACGAACCACCGTAGACAAAAGACTAAAACTAACGACCTAAACAGATTCGGTACCGAGGCTACGAACTCAGCAACGAATATCACTTAAGAGAATTCAAATAAAACAAAGGTCTAGGACAAGGGACACCACAACATAGTCATGCATATAAACTCGTAAGAAGATAAGATTATGCTTTTAAACAGATAAATTCATCAACTTTCGTTGACTATCAAGTAAATTAAACTACTTTCATAAACCAATTTACTCAATTGCTTGTTTTGGATCTAAAGCTTGAAACTTTCGTGTTCAAACAATATCAACCTTCAAGTCTATAACTTTCTCTCTCAATCAAGTTAAAAAACTCAAATCACCTTGACTTTCATCTAGGTCTTAAGCACAACAAACAATCTCAAAATAGATAAAAGACAATCAACACATACTCTTACTCCTCAAACATGCATAACTATGTCGAGTTTAACCCCGACCCTAGAAAAGAAGACTACTCACTACTCATAACTAAGAAACAAATAAATTCAACAAAAGAAATCATTGAAAACAAAACACTACTCAAATTAATAAGAAATATCGTGTTACAGAAATTCAAAAGAAACCGAAAAAATACAAAGCACCGAACCAAAATCACGATTAACGACCCCGGTAACTCTCGTCCACCGAGCTCCAATTTCGACTCCGATCCTCTCTCTCTACTCTCGGCTCTTCCTCTTCTCTTCAATCCATCCCCCCTCTCTAAGCTAAATAAGAGGGCTATTTATACTAATAAGGCTAAAAAATAAAAAAGGCTAGAAGATAAAAAACTTTCCTAAAAAGATAGAAATAAAATCCTAGAAAGATAGAAATAAAATCTAAAAAGATAACAAGACCTAAAATACATAATATAATAACCCTAAAATCATAAAAAGATACTCTACCGACACGAAAATAAATTCTTGCACATGATCGGTGAATCACAGAATCAAACTCTCGAAATCTTCATCACGTGGCCTCGTTAACGAGCCCTTACAACCTCGTTAACGAGCCTGGGCTTGGCTTTCTTCAATACTTCAACTCCAAAAATTTAACCTTCGACTTCTTCATTTTGTATTCCTCCGTCTTTCATTATAGCGCTCCAAATTCATCTCCATATAGCACCTTTTCCTTCTAAAACCTACAAAAACACATAAAACGGAGTAGCTTCCATACTTTTCACAAAATATGCAAAACTATCCAAAAACACACAAAACTAATCCTAAAACTATCAAAACTAGTTCTAATAAACTAAGAAAATGCACTAAAAACTATACCAAAAATACGAACATCAAAATACCTCATACTTAGACTTGCTTGTCCTCAAGCAATCACTAAACAAAAATCAAAACCAAACAACATACTCATCAAGACATAGCCATCATCTAAAAAGCAACCTCAACTCATAGAAGAAAAATAACAAATGATTATTAATGTCATCACACATATATGCACCAAATAGACATAAGAAAATACAATCCAACCTCACAAGGGATAATAATGTGTTTCACTCAACTCTCAAGTGTATAGGCTTATAAATTCAATCTCTCAACTCATCTTATATACAAAAACTCATAGAAATTGGAACTTATATCACAAAACTCTCCACCCAAGATTTGTCAAAACAAGCAAAAATCATCAAGAGAACTTAGGGGGGCTCAATGAAAAACTTCATAGAAGCTTCCATTCGGCTAGGTTGTAATGGGGCTTGGTAATGACAATAAGGTGTGGAAATATTTTGGCTATGTGGTGCTAATAATATCCGGGAATTAAAGACTCTTAAAAGCTCACACATCTTACCAAAAACTCTCATAAAACAATACCAAACTCACTCAAACTTTTATGCTCAAACTCATTCACTTTTATGCTGAAGTATAAGTCTGATTTGGCAATTTAATAGAAAGTGGAGTAATAGAAATAATATCCTTAAGCAAGGTGCGATCTCGTGTCATATGAAAAGATGCACCGCTGTCAAGGATCCAAGGAGAGATTTTACCACCAGACTTTGAGTTCATAGAGTTGAAAAGATCAACCACCGACTGCCATTGTTCCTTGTTGGGATTTAGAGTTGCGCGATCCTAGACAGTAGGCTGATATGATGTTGATGCAGCGTCTGATTTTTGGACAGAATTGGCCTGGCCTTGTGTACTACGGCCACGACCACGATACCCTGTGTCAGGCTTGCCCGCATCCCCGTCGCCTTTGTTGATTGTGCCATCACCACGACCAGTAGTGGTAGAGTCGTTGCGTCCCGTGCCTGAAGAAGCGCCTGTCGAGCCACGAGACCGCGAGAACCACCCCTCAGGGTAGCCTATAATTTTATAACACTTTGCAACTTCATGATTATTCAGCCCACAATGAGTGCACAACAGCTTCAGACGTTGATCAGTGGATTTATTTTGAGCAGCAAATGCCATTGCGTCGGGATTGGGGTCACGAGTCTTGATTACAGATCGATGGGTCTCTTCCTGGATAACAAGAGCATAAATTTGATTCAGATTTGGAAGCGGATCCCGAGCAAGGATGTTGGAGCGTAAAGATCCATAAACATCATCATCGAGTCCCATGAGGAATTAATGAATACGCTCGACTTCCCTTTCATTGATTAACTGAGTTGAGGCAGCGCATGTACATGTCGGCGGTGGCACATACACCAGTAAATCATTCCACAGCTTCTGCAATTTTCCATAATAGGCGAAAACTGCTTGTCCTTGTTGGCGGCATTGAGTAATCTCCGAACGAAGTTGAAAGATCCGTGGTCCATTGCCAACCGAGAATCTCTGCTTCAAATTCTCCCAAAGAGAACGAACATTGTCGCCATAGGTAATAGAAGATCTCAAATTTGGATCGATGGATTGCATGATCCAACCGATAAGCATTGAATTCACGCTATACCAATCGTCCTCTTCAATAGTATTGCTAGGTGGCTTGAGAACTCGGCCATCCAAGAAACCCATCTTCCGTTTGGCTTGGAAAGCATTCTTCATGGTCGTTGCCCATTCTTGATAGTTTTCGCCTTTTAAGATCACAAGGCAAATCGAGAGGCCCGGGTGATCTGAAGGGTGGAGATAGTAATCCGACGCAAGGTCAAGAATCGAACGTTTGGGTACTTGTTGAGTCAATGAAGCAGTAGGGTTCACAGTTTCCGTGTCTGAATCAGAGAATGCCATTGCCTGTGATGTGCGACAAAGACAGCCAAAGAATCAAGCGTGGAAAAAAGTTGAAGAAGAGCGCTGAATTGGATGCAACGAAAGAGTTTGATTGAAGATGTGCTCCGATACCATGAAACAAGAGAGAATTGAGAATAATTGTGATTGATTATTATCCTCATGGGAGTCACAATATATAGATTCCAAAGCAATCTCCTTTTATATTATCTTTAGAGATTGTTTCCTTAACTAATTTACAAGATATAATGTCTTATACAAATATATCTAAACAGAATATATAGAATATCCTAATAAGTTTGAATTGTTGATCAAACGAGATTTGCAGCACGCAAAGTGATAATGAAGGGAAGAAAACTAAAGGTAGAACAATAAGGTGCCATTTATTAAGTTGAAGGATAGTTTTGAAGGCAAATTATTTTTTATTATTTTCCATTGGTTTCAATTATAGCTGCAGTGCTTGGCAATATATGAAATTTAATGAGTAGCAGCCCAAACAAGTAAGAAACATATATTGAATTTCCGAAATCAGTAAAAGATACAACCGAGTATAGCAGCCCAAACAAGTTCTACGGAAGCAACTCAGAGAGAACATGACTGCTGCACTAAAAAGAAACGTGAAAAATAAAGGGGGGATAAATACCAAGGAACACACATCAAAAGGCCCCCTAAGAAATGCACATTGTGCACACACTCTCTCTTCTTATCTAATAAAATCAAATGATTATTCACCCGAAAAGGAAAGACAAACTTTGCCCTTTCTCCGGCAGTATAGGAAGATTATAGATGGATTGTTGATCTCTTCTTTGTCACTAAAGAAATGACTTACTTGGAACTGGCAAGCTCCTGGCGGAGAAGCTTGGCAGCAGCCACCATGTTGAGAAGAGCAGGCTTGACTTCTGTGTACTTGCGGGTCTTGAGACCACAATCCGGGTTGACCCACAAGATGTTGGTCTCAAGAACGGCAAGCATCTTCCTGATACGGTCAGCAATCTCCTCTGTGGACGGTATTCTTGGAGAGTGAATGTCGTACACACCTGGCCCAATTCCTGCACCGTACTTGACTCCATCACGGAATACTGAAAGAAGCTTCTCGTCAGAGCGAGAGTTCTCAATGGTGATTACATCAGCATCCATGTCAATGATAGAGTGGATGATGTCATTAAAGTGGGAGTAGCACATGTGGGTGTGGATCTGTGTGGTGTCCTGAACGCCAACGTTGGTGATGCGGAAGGAGTGGACAGCCCATTTCAAATAAAAAGCGTGCTCGGACTTTCGGAGTGGCAGACCTTCTCTTAAAGCGGCCTCGTCAATTTGGATAACATTGATACCGGCCTTTTCAAGGTCCTCAACTTCATCCTTGATAGCAAGGGCAATCTGGTAGCATGTCTCCGATCTGGAATAGATACACATGACTATTAGCATTATAACATAGGTAAAACAAGCAACAATATCTTTCTACTTGTTGAGAACATAAATGTACCTGGGTTGGTCATTCCTGACAAAGGACCAGTTGAGGATGGTGACAGGACCGGTAAGCATACCCTTCATTGGTCGGGAAGTCATGCTCTGAGCCATAGATGACCAGAAAACAGTCATTGCTTTGGGGCGACTCACATCACCATAAATAACCGGTGGCTTCACGCAGCGAGAACCGTAAGATTGTACCCATCCATTGACGGTGAAGGCAAAACCAGACAATTGCTCCCCAAAGTACTCAACCATATCATTCCTCTGGAATGAGAGACATTTAAGCATAATTAGTGAAATAAACCTTTCAGCTGAGGAATCCGGCCTTAAGTTACATGCTAAAAAAGAAGCTTACCTCAGGCTCTCCGTGAACCAAGACATCAATATCAAGCTCCTCTTGAATCTTGACAACCTTGCTGATTTCTTCCTTGATAGATTTGACATACTCATCCTCGGAGATTCTACAAATGTGAAAAATTAGATAACATGAAAATTCGATAATGTTATTGAGGAATAGATATTGAAAGTCACTCACTTGTTGGCCTTGTATTCACGGCGAACTCTCCTGAGCTCAATAGTTTGAGGGAAAGATCCAATCGTGGTGGTTGGGAGAACAGGGAGGTTAAGCTTCTTCTGCTGAGCTTCCAGCCTAGCACTGACGTTTGTTGCACGGCGGTGGTCAGATTCCTTCAGTGCAGCAGCCTGTGAGAATGACAGCATGTTTTTAAATTGGGTATTACTTGAAAGAATATGAGTAGCAGTAACAGATGTCTATCAAATAAAACTTACAGCCTTCTGAACATCTGCATTGTTCACCCTTGGGGAAGACCTCCTTGAAGTTTGGGCAGCAGCATTGGCAGAGAAGAAGGCCTGGTAGAAATGAAGCAAAGTGATCAAGAAGTTCACCACTGACAGAAAGAAGAGAAGCAAAATCTTCTACTTCCTAGTTATGAACCCAATGCATGACAACTGGGAAACTGAACAAGAAAGATACCTCGTTCTTCTGACCAGCCAAAGCCTTTGCCAAGGCATTCACTTCTACAACCTTCTGTGCAGCAAACGCAAGCCATGACTTGATCTCGTCATCTAACTTGGTCTCATTGACAAGATCGACAGCAGTGTGAAGAAGTGAGCATGAGGTGGAGACCACAAGTTTATCTGCAACCAAATGGATAAGTGAATTAGTCAAAATCCCCATAGACAATTACAAACTGTGGTGCTGCATTGAGTTCAATAAAGTATGCACCTTTCCCAACAATGCCCTCAAGGGATACCAGGGTAGCAAGGGACGCAGCAAGATCATTGGCCCAAATGTTACGTCCATCAACCACACCAGCAAAAAGGTATTTCCCTGAAGGGAATTCAGCCTTGATCAAATCAAGAGTTTTTGTGCCACGGATCAAATCGAATCCAAATCCAGTAACACCCTTCAGAGAGGTAAGGGTCTTGTATGCCTCGGCGGTAACATCTGCAAAATAAGTTTCAACCACAACATTCACACCAGACAAAGTTGACTCTAGTGCAGCATAAGCTTCAGTGAATGCTTGCAATTGGTGGGATTCAAGGTCCATCACAAACAAAGGCTCGTCAAACTGAATCCATGAAGCACCGGCAGCCTTCAGTTCAGACACAACTTCCCTGTTGTAGAGAAAATGTGTGTCAGCAGACAACAGAAATCTGAATAACATAATTTATCAAGGAATAGTCTAATTCTTACTTGTAGATTGATAGGATCTTGGGAAGGAGAGAAAGAAGTGAGAAAGATTTCTCCACACCCTTGGCAGGCTTGGACAGCAACAAATAGGACACAGGTCCAATAAGAATTGGAACAGTGTCTACACCAAGCTGCATGAAAAGGAAGAATTTAAAATATGAATAGAAAATATTGATACATATATGCAACAGAAACCTTATCATCTCCTGAATAAGCTAACTAGTTTGACTTAAGGAATAAAAAACTGGTAGTATCCAAAGTAATGTTGTACCAAACCAATGCTCCAAATGGACGATAAACAAAAGAAACTGAAATAAAAGACTCTCACAAATTGCACTCCATATACCAGCCTTCTTTTTTTTTTACATATAAAGGTCTCGGGAAAAAATTACAAGTGTCCTTTCATAATTATTATCCTGAATAAAGATTCTTCTCATCTCAGGTTGCACAAAGAGGTTTCCTTCTTCTTTGCCATCGTTACATAATTTAATTTCATTTGTTTTGTAACTCTTCTCCAATTGTCAAGAAAAGACTTAATGTAAAATTCCATGTTTATTTGTCAAAAAAGTTGAAACAATTAAGGCAAGGTTGTAATTCAGTAAAATATGAGAATTGATACCAGTGAAACATTTTTCAGTATGAAGTATGAAATCAAAAAGTAGGGTATTATATGCTCATAAAATTCTTCAGGATTTTATGAAGAAGCATGAAACTACAACTAAAATGATAAGAAATGAAAACTATGTGCACATTCTAAAATGATAAGCAAAAAAATACTATATGCACATACCGCCTTAGCCTCCTTGTACTCATCTACGGCCTTATGAGAAGCATAGGAGAAGTTCACGTCTGGTCCCAACTCTGGGACGATGTAGTGGCTGCACAGCAATAACATTCACATGTAACTACACAAGTAATAGGGAGACAAATGAGCTCCTTTAAAAAAATTGATGACTGAGTAGCAGCACTTACTAGTTGGTGTCAAACCACTTGGTCATCTCCATTGCAGGCACGGAGGCATTACCTCTGGCCATGGAGAAATACACATCAAATCCAATCTCACCACCTTTCCACCCATATCTGGGAGGTACAGCTCCGAGCATGGCAGTGGTGTCAAGTACCTGATCATAGTACACAAAGGTGTTGCTAGGGATGTACTTGGTACCAGCATTAGCCATCTGCTTCCAGATGGAACACCTGAGATCAGCAGCTACCTTCTTCAGATCTTCAGCACTGCTCTTTCCATCCCAGAATGATTCCAGGGCAAACTTGAGCTCTCTCTTAGGCCCCATACGGGGGTACCCAACAATGTGAGAAGCCATTTAGCTGCAAATTATCTGCACACAATGCACAAATGAAGTAGCAATCCTTCACATTCTGTCCTACACATCAAGTTATAAACCCGCGAATTGAGCACCAAGAAAGCTATTACACTTGAGTTAACCATCTGTTTATATGTAGCAGAATTCTCCAGTGAAGAAAGAAACTACAGATCCACCCAATATCTAGAATTGTGTACAAAAAAAAGAGACATATTGTAAGGCCTGGACTTTATTTTGAAAATCCCATGTACGCCCTTTGCCAAATCACATATCTAACATGCCATTGGCATGCAAGGATGATCAATTAAAAAGACATATATATATTATCTAATAACAGGATCCCGCATAAATACAAGGAAATCAATCCTCTTCCACGTCTATGTACTCAAAAGTCAAATCTATGTGAACTAGCAAAAGTGTGATCAATCCAAAATTACATCTATAGAGTGGACAATGGAATAACTTTTCTATTTTAATTTTTATTTTTGAAAGTTGGTAAATTCAACTTCATAGATAAGTAGAAGGTTTAAAAAAGTCCTGAATTCCACAGAATTAACCGAGGTCAGCCCCATAGCTGCAGATAAGAGAACCAAATCCAAACTGACACTGAAAGCTACCTTTCCCGTATCATAAGCACGACAAGTCACTTCGCTCCAATTTCTAGCTTGCAAATTGCCATAAATAGATCTAGTAAAATTAAATTTCTCCCCATATCTCGAAGGTCCTTCATACCAATACACAATTTCGTCCAAAACTAACCTAGATCTGGTAGCTGAGCACCGCAACCAGATAACGGCGCATTTCGAAAATTTTAATTAAGACAATTCGTCAATCACAGATCTAAATCAAAACACATAGCCATTTAGGTTTATTTCATTAGCACATGAAGCTCCATCTCCGCAACTCCCATCCCCAGCGAATCAAAGGGATAAAGAGAGAGAAAGGATGATCCATACCTAGGAGCGAAGGAAGCGAGCGAGAGTGATGGAGAGAAGAAGGTGAGAGAGAAGTGAAGGGCAAATACGAAGAAGAAAGGAGGCCCGTTTATCTAAATTTATATAGGCTTGAGGTGGTGGGTGGTGGTGGTGGGTAAATGATGCTGCCGTGGGTCCCAGGCTCCCTGCTGAGCTGTCATTTTTTCATTTTATTTTGCTATTAATTGCGCTGAATTTTATGAAAGGCGGAAAGCGGACACTGGGATGTGAATGTCCACGCGCCGTTTTTGGCGACTGAACGAATGTGGTTGGTGAGATTTTTAGATCTTCGTAGTCCAAATCGTCTACTAACCACGGTGGTATATTAGGTGTGTGATGTTACTTATATTGATTAGGTCAACAATTAATAGCTACTCTCTTGGTTTTCACAATCGATTCCTAAAGAGATTTTTTTTTCTTGTTTTACGATCATAACTATAACCTAAAGCGGAGGTTAAAAAAATTATTAAACAACACATATCAATTTTAGATTAGACCACACCACTCATTTTTTTAAAATAATCTTTGACAAAATAACCATTAATTTTAAAAAATAATTTTTTATTTTTGGATATAATAAATAATTTTTTTTTAAAATAATCTTTGGCAAAATAACCATTAGTTTTAAAAAATAATCTTTTATTTTTGGATATGATAAATAGGAAAATTATTGGATAGAAAATCTCATTATTAAATAATCTTTTATTTTTGGATATGATATATAGCAAGATCATTAGAATATTTTTTAATCTATCATACAAATACTAGAATATTTATTTTATTTTTAAATAGAATCATTTTTTATTTAAAAAACTACCAATGATCTATCTATTTATGTAAAATTTCTTTTAAAAATTAAACTTTGATTTAAAAAAGATAGAAATTTATAGTATCTTTTTAAAGATCGCTCATTATCTATTTATGTAAATGTTTTTAAAAAAACCTAATTATGATTAAAAAATTGATAAAAACTTTTCTTAAATCAAATTTTGGTAAAATATTTATTTAAAAAATATAATATTTATTAAAAAAATATATGAATCTAAATTGCTCTTATAATTAAATAAATATTTACATTATCTTTTCCTTTTATATATTTATGGAAAATATTTTATTAAAATAGAATTTTGAAAAAAAAAGATAGAAATTATATTATGTCTTACAAGATTGACAATTAAATGATTAAATCAAAATTTGACAAAAATAATTAACTTTTACATTTTCTCATAAGTCATAAGAGATAGACAATTCATAATACAAAAAAAAATCCATTTAAATTATATTATTTTTGACTCTATATTTTTCTAAGAAAAAAATCCATAATACAAAAGTTTCTACTTTTTAACAATTTAGTTATTTTATTTATAATTAATAAAACCCGTACAAGGTACGGGCTCTTACACTAGTAGATTTTTATATAAGAATTTAGTTCATTTTTTTCATTTATACCCCTAATAATTATATCACATTAATTCTATATATTTTTCCCAAAACAATTTTTAGGAGTAGGGAGTACAATTTAATACGGGTAATTTTAGGAAAAAAATTTCTTTAATATATGTATAAATTTGTTTATAGACATCTATTGTGAAATGAAACAAGTATGTAACTACGTCTGGGGAAGAAGGGCCAGGCCAAACCCCAACTGAACAAGATCATAATAAGTACGAAAGGCTAAACATATACCTTATAATACTATCTAGATTTGTCAGTGATACAATAATCCTTAGCATCTCGTACCAAGAAAGTTGTAATAGTAACAAACAAACCAGTGAAGGAAAGAAGTGTCGTTGGCCAGGGTTGAGAAAGACAGACGATAGAGAAGAAGGAGATTAGGGCAAACTATTTTCTTCTTTCTTGATTGATTGTTATTTTCTGAAATACAATATAAGGTATTTATAATACTGCCATAGCGGTTCAATAAAGGCGACATGAGAAAGAACCGTAAAGAAAACCCGTGAAGGAGTTTATAAAACTCTATTTAAAAAGAGTACATTAATAAAAATACTAATAATAATCCCTAAATTATATTGTACCGTATCAATTCTCCCCCGTTGACAATCGACTTGTCCTCAAGTCGGAAATCAAGAGGAGACTCATGAATCGTATCCTTGAGCATAATCCTCCAGGGTCCCATAGCACATGTATCACTACTTGATTCGGCACCATAAACCCAGATTTTGTTGAACCCACATGGTCACTGATAAGCAATTGACTCAAATCGAACTTCCCAACGCCCAAGCTATCATCGAAAACAAGAAAATGCAATTTCCCATATCCCGATGTTTGCTTGTCAATTCCCGACTCGACTATAAGTATCGTCTCTTCATCATGGTTAATCCAATGCAACTCCATTTCCAATGCATCATGCCTAGACAATTCAACAAACACATGTTGTGCAATTGTACTGTTCAGAAATTCAATTGAATTTACCCCACAACTCCTAACCCAATTCATGGATATATGACGAGCACTTTTATGCCGTTGTAAAAGCACTATCAAAGAAATACCTAACTTCCTAACCTAAGTATAGTGGAAGGAAGGGTCGAACCCACATGGACTCAGATTATTCGTATTTAAATAATATTACTAAGAAAAAGGGGGATTTTATGGTTTCAAGCTTATCTAAATAAATAAAGCAAAGCAAATGAACGATTAAAGATTCAAATATGGAGAAAAGCATCCAACTAGTTTCGTATCCATTGCATACATGAGTTTTGATCCTTGATTATTCTTATTTCGATTTCCCTTGACTAATCTATTGTGAATTTATGAAATTCAAGCTTAAGGTGGTTATTAATATACACCGTCTTTAACAACCTTTTAATCAATTTACCTAGAAAACCTTCTATGTCAAATTGATCATGCAATTAAGTTCAAAGTATTCAATAGAAACATAATTCATGAATTCCACTGTCTATTCATGAAGTTTTGTGATTGAATTCTCCTCCTTTGATTAACCTTATTCCACCGTCAATAAGTTTAATCAAAGGGTTCATCCATGAATAACCAAATTCCACCGTTTATTTAATTATTCTAGTTGTAATTCAACCTAGAAATAGAATAGGTGATCAAGCTATTATAATTCTAAGTGAATTTAATCAATCAAGCACGGAGAGATTCAAACTAGTCAAGGCAAATAGAAATAATTCAAATCTCACAAACAATCATGCATACAACTTCAACTAACTAGTTGGACATGGGAAAATTAGCTAGAAATTGACATTAAAGAAGAATTAAACTTACAAGAGTTGAATTTCTCTTCAATGTTGCAAAACTAGGGTTTGGTCTCCCACAATTCTCCAATTCAAAATAACGTAAAAGCAAGAACAATAGATAGCATAATCCTCAAAAGAAACCCTAGGAAAAGTATTTATATGATAACAAAAATATCCAAAAATACTAATAAAGTCGGCCCAAAAGATAACACGGAGGCCTGAGTCGGCGTCGTACAAACGCACCGAAGCGCGGTCGCAGAATGGCTTGTCTTGCCCGCGTTTTGCCTGCAGCAACTTCAGTGACACTTCAAAGGCTGTTTTGACCCCCTTCGAGTTGGAATTTGGACTCGGAGTAAAAATATGAATTGTAGCTCTTCGAGTTAGCTTTCCAGTGATACCAAATTCAGCTTCCTTTGACCACTGTAGCTCCCAAACCAAGCATTGCAAGATAGAGGTGTCAAAACAAGACTCCAATGTATGACCCGGATTTAAGCATTCTTTTCACACAAGCTCTTGGGCCTTAGCTCTTTTAATCTTCACTTGTATCACTCTACACGCGTTCTTCGGTTTGGTCCTTCGCCTCACACCAACCATCCTTCACCATCCGACCTGCAATAAGGCACAGAAACGCGTAGATTCCGAACTAAACCGAAATAAAACCTAAACTACAACTTAAAGTAAAACTCTACCTAAAAATGCATAAAACGGGAATAAAACATGCTCTTAAAACCTATATCTATATGCTCTATCAATATATCGCCTTCAAAAACTAGAAATTCGGGTTTCACCATTTCATTCATACCTTCTTTGAAGTTGTTGTCAATCGGCTTAGCTCTAAGGATTTTCGGACTTGATTGGTATTCCTACATCTTCAAGTACGGAGGTTCATCTTCGCACATGTAACACCCCAATAATTTTTAAGGGATTGAGGTGCTCCCCATGTCAACAAGAGCTCTTCCTTTTCTGAGTTTGAGTGAGGACAAAGAACTCAAAAGTTAAGCGTGTAAGGGCGAGAGTAGTACCAGGATGGGTGACCTCTTAGGAAGTCCTCGGGTTGGCATGGGATAGTGCTTCTAAAGGCTTGGGGCCTTACAACACACAACTGGTTCAGATCTGGAAGAGGAAAGCGACGCATGCGGCGGTGTGGTTTAGCGAGCGGCAGGCGCGATAGGGCAGGCCGCAGGCGCGGCTGGGCAAAATTTTGCGGAGGCTTGTTCGCATCTCCACTCGAAGCGTCGGTCGCACTCAATCCACCGTTGGTTTGGCCATCAAGGAACGATTCCATTCGGCAACAACCATCATAGATGCACCTTCCGTTAAAAGAGTTGAAAGCATCCATGGCGGATTCGCTGTTCTTGAAACAAAATTTTGAATGAAACCCTGTTTCTAGGCTTAATTTCTCAAGGTCCTCTATTATTCCGAATTCGAAAAACAATTGTTCCAATACGTAGCAAGAAACTGGGTAGATTTCCCAATGAATCTTGATATACAAAGTGTGGTTCTTCACCGGATTACCTCCATGAGTGCCGATTTGATTCTCGCGCAATACTCCATTAGACGCCGCTTTTATTATTAGCATGCAGGGATTGCAATGTTCAGGGATGAAAGCATCAACTGATACAATAATCCTTAGGATCTCGTACCAAGAAAGCTGTAACAGTAACAAACAAACCGGTGAAGGGAAGAAGGGTCGTTGGCTAGGGTTGAGAAAGACAGACATGGTGATGAAGGAGATTAGGGCAAACTATTTTCTTCTTTCTTTCTTGATTTTTATTTTCTGAAATACAATATAAGGTATTTTATTTATAATACTGCCCTAGCGGTTCAAATGTTCAATAAAAACGACATGGAAAAGAACCGTAAAAAACCCATAAAGGAGTTTATAAAACTCTATTTAAAAAGATTACATTAATAAAAATACTAATAGTAATTCCTAAATTATATTGTACCGTATCAGCCGGTTTCGGAATTGTAATATCTCATTCCAATTTAGATCAAAATTCTTAGTGATATATGTTAACAAGACTATGAATTTAATAACCTTGATTTCCTTCAACAAACATCCATGCACAAAGATAAGGCAAAATGGAAACGCGCAATTGAGAGAACTATGAAAGCGTAAGAAAAGCAGAATATGTTGTAATAGCATTCTGATGAAATCTATTCAGAGTAAGATCAGCAGCAGTATGTAATCTAATAGGTCACCATACGTGGAGCCGCCCCTTGAACATACCAACGTGTAATTTAAACCTCCTTTTTCTTCATTAAGAGTTTATAAATTAACCCGTGGTAACATAACAGTGCTAGTAAATCCTTAATCAGAAAGTTTATACTACTACACTGTATAGAGAGGCAATATTTTGTAGAAGAGTCAAGTGAATTATATTATTGATCTTAATGAGTATTTATACAAGAGTATCATAAAACCCTAGTAACTACCATACAAAGAATATTATGATAATATATTCTAAGCCATAAGATAAAGTATTATAAGAAAGAGATAGATAATTTATTCTATCCTAATATTCCCCATCAAGCTAGACTGTCGAGTAGAGTGGCCAAGCTTGTGAAGTAACACTT
Organism: Fallopia convolvulus; assembly: GCA_964016875.1. NCBI lineage: Eukaryota > Viridiplantae > Streptophyta > Magnoliopsida > Caryophyllales > Polygonaceae > Fallopia > Fallopia convolvulus. Next base: position 60,746,135 of record OZ024718.1, on the reverse strand, counting down.
GAAACTGAGGTCGAAGAACAGGTTTTGTTAAGATGTCGGCCAGCTGATCTTTAGTTGAAACATGAGCAATCCGAAGTGTGCCAGCTTAAACTTGCTCACGAACGAAATGGTAGGCCAATGCGATGTGCTTCATACGAGAGTGAAACACAGGGTTGGAGCTTAAGAATGTAGCACGAAGATTGTCGCAATAAACCACCGATTGTTGAGGAAGCTTGATGCCCATTTCAGCGAGAAGAAAAGTGATCCAAATCAGTTCCGAGCATGCGTCTGCCAAAGCCTTGTACTCGGATTCAGTGGAGGACCAAGAGATAGATTTCTGTTTCCGAGAAGCTCCAGGATATTGACGTAGAACCAAAATATATAAAATACCCAGTAGTAGATACATAATCATCCTTATCACCGGCCCAATCGGCATCAGAAAAACCATGCAACTGAGGAGTGATGAGAATACCAAGATCAATAGTGCCACTGAGGTATCGAAGAAGACATTTTAGAGCTTCCCAATGAGTTGTTGTAGGACATTGCATATATTGAGAGAGCTTGTTAACCGCAAAGGCGACATCCGGACGAGTTAGGGCAAGGTATTGCAAGCTGCCTACAAACATCTGGTATTCCGAGGGAGACGGAAGTGGGTCGCCAAGATGACGCGACAAGGCCACATTGCCATCCAATGGAGTGGATACAGGTTTCGCAGATTCCATTCCAGCTTTGCCAAGGAGGTCCGAAATATACTTGCATTGAGAAAGAAACAGACCCGAAGATGAGCGTAAAACTTCCACACCAAGAAATTATGATAACTCACCAAGGCCTTTTAGTGAAATCACTGTCAGTGACTATAATGTCACTGACAGTGATTTCAAGAAGCCATGTAACAAGAGTAGAATCACTGTCAGTGACTATAATGTCATTAATGTAGACTAGAAGATAGACCGAGTGAGAGTTCCGACGATAGATAAAGAGTGATGCATCCAAAATTGAGGAGCGAAATCCAAGCCTGAACAGAAATGACTTGAGCTCATTATACCAAGCCCTAAGAGCCTGCTTAAGCCCATAGATGGCTTTATGTAACTTGCAAACGTGTGAGGGAGCGGCCGGATCCAAGAAACCCCGGGGTTGGCTCATAAACACATCCTCTTGCAATGTGCCTATCAAGAATGCGTTGTTAACATCAAGTTGGCGCAGGGACCAGCCACGAGACACGGCCAAAGTAAGAACGAGTCGAGCCGTGACAGGCTTGATAACCAGACTGAATGTTTCAGAGTAGTCCCAACATGGTCTTTGATGAAAGCCCTTAGCAACAAGGCGACCTTTATACTTGTCAATGGAGCCATCGGGATGATATTTGATTCGAAACATCCACTTGCAACCGACAATATTTTGATCGGAAGAAGGGGGAACAAGAGACCAAGTTTTATTCACACCAAGAGCGTCGAACTCGGCTTGCATAACAGCCCTCCAAAGGGGATCTTTAAGGGCTTGTGTTATGGTTTTGGGCTCGGTGGGAGGGTTTAGTTGGACATGGAGGTTAAGTTTTTGGATAGGTTTGAAAATATTATTCTTTGAGCGAGTAATAATGCCATGGTCAGGTTCAGGCCCATGCCGTGGAGAGGTAGAGGAGGTGGGTTCGGGTCAGGTCGAGCCGGGAGTGGGGTTAGGCGAGTCAGGATTAGGGATAGGTAGGCAGAACCCGAGTTGGAAGAATGGGCGGTAGAATTAGGGTTTGGCGAAACCAAATTAGGATTAGGGTTTGGCGGAGCAAAATTAGGGTTAGGGTTTGGCTGCGCGCGTGAGAGGAAGCTGGCGAATGGGGAGTGGAGGCGGAAGGAGAGGTAGGGCCCGGTGAATTATGTGGTGAAGATTGAGAAAGATTTGGGGAAGATATGGGATCCAAATTTGAAGATTGAGAGTCTCCTAAATTGGAATTGGAGAGAGAAGTAACAGATGGACTAGGGTTTTGCATGGGCTCATACGTAGATTGCATGAGGAGTTGAAATTCAGCCCATTCATCACCCAAACTGGCGGCAGGTGTAGGCTTAGGCGGAAGTTTGGTGTATTGATACTCCGTTTCAACGAACTGAGCATGTCTAGAAACATATATACGTCGGGTAATGGGATCAAGACATTGATACACACTTTGGGAAGAGGAATATCCAATGAACACACATGGAATGGAACGAGGTTGAAGTTTATTCGACGTGTATGGACGAAGCCAAGGAAAACATAGATATCCAAAAAACTTAAGCTTAGAATAATTGGGTTGTTGGCCAGTGAGTTTATGAAAAGGGGATTGAAAATTTAAAGATGGACTAGGGAGCCGATTAATAAGATAAGCAGCCGTAATCAAGGCATGAGGCCAGTGATCGAGGGGAAGACCCGAAAAAGTAAGTAAAGAGAGACTGGTTTCAACAAGATGACGATGTCTCCATTCAGACATGTCATTATGTTCAGGAGTATGGGGAGGGGAAGTGAGATGCGTGATCCCATTGTTGCTAAGATAATGGAGAAGGGCAATATATTCTCCGCCATTGTCAGAGTATAGGATTTTGATTTTGTGATTGAAGTAGTTTTCAACTAGAGACCGAATTTTAATAAAGACCCCTTGAGTTTCTGATTTCCGTTTAAGCAGATAAAGCCACACATATCTCGTGAAGTGGTCCACAAATATAATGTAGTATTTGAAACCGTCATAAGATAGCACAGGAGAGGTCCAAACATCGGAAAAAATAATCTCAAGAGGCGAGTTGGAAACAAGTGAAGATTTATGAAAGGGAAGCTTGTGACTTTTATTGATATGACAAGAACTACAATCAACTTGTAAATAGGAAGAACTGCCTAAACTAAATTGTTTATTGATAAATTGAAAAACTGCGGAAGACGGGTGCCCTAGCTTGTGATGCCAAGACGCCGGAGGAAGAGCACGACGAGCGCAAAAAGACACTGGAGAGGTGGATGACCAATGATAAACACCATCGATGCAAGGACCGCTAAGGATGGTTGAACCCGTATGGATATCCTTCACAAGAAAGCAATTATGTAAGAAAACCATAGCATAACGGGTATCGGAAGTAAACTTAGACACTGAAAGAATGTTTTTGGAAATAGATGGAACGCAGAGAACATTAGAAAGACGAAACTTTTGAGAAGGAGTAGAGAGAAAAGAGGAGCCAGAGTGCGTAATAGGCAAACCTTGACCATTACCGATGTATACTTGATCCAGACCGGAGTATGGTTGATGAAGGGCAAGGTTAGCAAGGTCATTGGTGTAATAACAGCGGTTTTTGAGGATATTTTTGAATTTTCTCGGATATCCTTTTAACCTTTTTGTCCGTTTTAACGCTTAATCCAATATTTTTGTTGGAGATTAAATCCTAGAAAATTCTTGGTGATATCCTAAAATCACAAAGAAATGATTTTATGGATCGGTGTGAATTATAGGATTTTTCAGTGGAAAAAGAATATTTATTGGATAAGCCGTCTTTTTAATTATGTACCGAAAAGGATTTAAAATACGAAACAGAAGCCTTAAAAATTGAAGGTAGCATGATAAAATCATGGAAAATTAATTTTATTGGTCTACATAATTTACGGGACGTTTTTCGTTTAGTGAGTTTTTCCACCCGATGTACATAATTTTACCGCTTAAACGCGAGTCCCGTTCTGAGACGGATTTTTTTGTAAACCGCCTCTTCCAATTCTTAGTGGGGAAGGAAAGGCTGAAATTTCTTACAAGATATGTACGCATATCTTTAATTGCCTCGTCAAAGTCTATTTTGTCTTCAAAAGAAAGGAAGGAGTGAGGGACAACGGACTCGGAGAATTCGAACCTTTCTCACCGCCGGCGCTAACCATCTTCTTCCCCTACCTTCTTCCACCTCCATCTCCACCTTCCCCCACCTCTTCTCCTTCTCCATGTTGTTGGGCTGCTGCGTTGAAGGAACCAGAACCGAATCAAGACGGAACGACGGGCTGGAGAAAGAATTCGATCCACCTTCACCGCCGGTCTTCTTTGCATCGCCAAAGTGACGCCGCCGGCGACCCTTGGCTGGTCCGACCACCAACCACCATGGGAGCTGCTGTCGGGCAACGCCCAGCCACCCTCGGACTCGGGGATCGAGCCATGATCGAGCCAAACGAGCCATGGGCTCGAGTGAAGGTATATACGATCGAAATTAATTAGCAAGTTGATTACGGAGCCACCGTAAGGGTCTTTCGACTCCGCTTTGCTAATTAAATTTATGGTTTTTATAATCTTGACGTTGATACGGTTCCACAGGTTCGAACCGCTCGAGAAACGGACGTCCGGATCTTCCGTTATAGCGAAGACAAGTTTTGGTTACCGATTGGCAGGTAAAGGACTTCGGATAATTACTCAGGATTCGTTGTTAATCCGTTTGATCTGAGATTTGGTAATCTTTAAGAACTGTTGCTGATGAACAATTTTTATTTAGAAAATTGTTTCAAAAGTGAAGCGGATAATTAGTTATAATTCCGCCAAGATGGCTCCTTGAAGCATGATAACTAAGGATTTATTATATATCGATATTCGGAAATTAAATCGTTTATCGATTAGGAAGTTGTAGGAGTTGAGAATACAACTAAGAATTGTTTCTGTGAGCTCGTTGCTGAGAAATCCTTTTGTTATATTTGTCAGAAGGATGATACAGATTACTATTGGAATTGCTAAGGACGTCGAGCACGCCTTATAAGGCAAGTGGACGATTCTCTCTTGCGTTATTGTTATTAAATGAGGAATTGGATCCCATTTAATATTTGCGTTGGGAACAACTTGTATGATTAATAAAATATGATAGGTCGTTATATTTGTTAGAAATAATGACCATGTTGTTTATTCAGTTTTGCGCTAGAACTGGATTTAGGACCGTTATGGGTGACCTTGTATGCTGTCTCACGCTGAGACTTTGTTGTGATTAAGATAGTTCAGGGAGTGGTTTTATACCCTCTCTTTAAAACAATATTACATTAGGAGGGGCCTAATCCTAATGGTGAGTCATGACTCTTTTCCCCTACTCTTCGTGTGAGAGGGTTGATAGGCACTCTAGCTAAGTGCAGGTTCAACACGGTGTAGTGTAGACGACATGGTAATAGGCCTCTGTGATCTCTACCTCACCATATGCAAATGAAAGATCAAGAATAGCTTAAGTCTTATGATCTTGGTGTTGAGATGATTATGGATGAAACAGGCCCTCTAATCTCTACAACATCGGGACTCGTGCTATTCGGGTTGTTCAAGGATGAAATAAGCCCTCTGACCTCGGTAGCATTGTGTTCCTTCGGCAGTAGTTCGGGCCGATTAAAAGCCATCAACTTGTTGTGAAAAGTTTTGAAAGTAATATAAGATAAGTGCGTTAGGCACATTAATATACCTGAATGGTTCGTCCAATCGGAAAGCCATTCTTGTTTCCGGTTATGAATGATTCTTAATCAAACTTTGATTAAGTCAATCTGATTAGTCGATGGAGGCTTTTCAAAACGTTATGTGATTATTATGGGTTCCCAACAATTGTTTATGCTTCTTAAAGAAACCACAAGCGGTGGTGTTCTCTCTCTTGATTATGCGAGTCTCATTTTTATTCTCTATAAGACTGCTAACTGTTGGATCAAATCCGAGTCTATTCGGATTTGGAGGCCAATATGTTTAGTTACAACCATAAGAACCAAGTTAGATTCTCCGCTTGCTAGTCTTTCATTAGACTAACCCGTCCATTTTCTTTTCTTTTATATGGTCGGTTGTTGTCCACCGTTGTATTCGATACATCAGGTTCTTCTTGGAAGTTGATTCAAGAGGCGGATTCAGATGTTTGAAGCTCCAGAAGTTGAAGAAAGGTTTTCAATGGTTATACTTGAGTGAATATCATGGTTGAACTACTTCAAAGTGAAGCTGAGTTTCAGAAATAAGAGCTTAAGGAAGACTGGATGAAGATTTTGTTCAACTAGAAGGTTGTTCTATTTATTTATTCTTTTTGGGTTAAGATTTGTATAAGACCAATTGTTTTTATTCCGCTGTAATGTTTGTTTTAGTTTGTTCAGTCAGTTTAAAGCCTTGGGTAGCTTCGGTTTAGTATTAATCGAGGTTACTGGCGGTAATACCTCCAGGGTAGGAAGGGGGTGTTACAATTGGTGAGGTGGTTGGAGGAACCGGAGTCAACTAGCCATCCAGAACTAGGGTTAGACATGGAGGCCATGTTGGCTTGAGGTTGAGTTAGCGGAAAGCGGTTTGAGGGCGGGAATTGAACGTAAGGGTAATCCTCACGAAATTTAACACATTGCGAAATAACATGGCCAGGGCCTTTACAATATTGACATTTGCCAAGAAAGGGTTTAGGGGCGTTGGGTTGATTTTGTGATGGAGGATTGGTTTGGTGATATTGCATAGGGGCCGAAGTAGGGTTTTGAGGCAGACGAGTTGGATAGTTTGGAGTAGGGTTTTGGTTGAAAGGCAGCCAATTTTGTGGAGGAGGAGGCGGGGCTGTAGAGGACTGCCATGACGAAGTCGAATTGGAGCCCTTTGCACGAGTTTTGTTGTGCTTTTGCACATTCATAGCCGTCACCGGGGCATTATCTGTGCTCTCCGTCTTCAATTCAAGCTCTTTGAGAATAAGTTTCTCATGAAGCTCTTCAAACGATATGCACGTGTCACGCATATTAGCACCATCGATAACCGATTGATAAGTAGAATCGAGGCCTTTAAGAATATAATCGATGAAGTATTCTTGAGCAAGGGGCGATCCTAAAGACGCCAGAATGCCGGACGCTGTCTTCATGGCTTGCATATACTCCGAGATAGTAGAGGACCCTTTCTTGAGTGTTTGAAGGCGTTGCTTGACTTGGCGTTTGTGACCTCGGGATGCCGTACCGTACGTTTGTTTGAGCGTGTCCCATACAGCTTGACACGTCTTTGCTTGCGTGACAAGGTTGGCCACGGGAGAGGACAGCGTGCCGATGAGAGCCCCATAAAGAAGCCTATCTTGGCGCTTCCACGTAAGATACGCAGGATTTGTGATGGTAGCGTTGTCTTGAACAATCGATTCAGCAGCCGGAATAGGGTGAGATCCGTCAAGCAACTTGAACAAATCATAGCCTTCAAGAGTAGATTGGATTTGTGTTTTCCATGTAAGATAATTTGAGGGGGTGAGTTTTATGATGTTTGTAAAGTGAACAATGGTAAAAGGTTTGGTGTGTTCACGGAGATTAGCCAATGACGTAGCGAAATCGTGAGCCATGGCGGAAAATTAGGGTTTCGTGTATTTGTGTGAGAGGCCTAGGATCGTAGAGCGTATGATACCATATAGAGAGGCAATATTTTGTAGAAGAGTCAAGTGAATTGTATTATTGATCTTAATGTGTATTTATACAAGAGTGTCATAAAACCCTAGTAACTACCATACAAAGAATATTACGATAATATATTCTAAGCCATAAGATAAAGTATTATAAGAAAGAGATAGATAATTTATTCTATCCTAATACACTGCACTGGTGTAGTGGTGTGGCATGGATGTGGATAGGAAAATGTAGTAGTAGCCAAGCAACACAATTGTGAACGCCTACAAGGGCATGTGTTCAAATTTGGTAGCGCATATATCTATATATGCTACAAAGCACCAAGGTATCAATGCACACCCAGTAATACTTACTTTTGACAGTATGAAATGTTAAGCAGACGAGATTTGCAGCACACAAATTTATAATGAAGCTGAGAAAGGTCATATTTAGGTAGCATATGGGCTATCCAAGTCTAATTGAAACTACTCTCAATGGGTTAGACTATGGGTGGGTGAAGCACTTCTACCACTTGACCCGTAAGTTAAAATGCCCCACCTGACCCACTCGTCACCTGTGAAATATTCTACTTGTCACTCAATCCACCCGTCACCCACTGGTTATATGAGTGACCCGTTCACCCGTATAACCATTGTATAAATGTTATATTTTATGCCTATAATTAAATTTTTATACATAAACTAAAACAAATATTCATAATCCATACGTAAACAAAGACAAATCCCATAAACAATAATATTCAAGACATCATGTTATCTGGAAAACAAACATATACTAGGGTTAGAATATCTTTATCAGGAGAGGTGGTGAGGCGACAATATCTTTATCATGTAAAATATATAATAGGGTAAGAATTACTTAGAAAGTAGAACGGAGGCAAATAAATAATAATATTCAAGACATCATGTTATCTGGGAAACAAACATATACTAGGGTTAGAATATCTTTATCAGGAGAGGTGGTGAGGCAACAATATCTTTATCATGTAAAATATATAATAGGGTAAGAATTACTTAGAAAGTAGAATGGAGGCAAATAAATAGGTTATTTGGGAAACAAATGGGCTCATTTATCAAAGGTCCGAAATGGGTTATATGGGTGACCGACACACATATTAGAATTATGGGCTGAAACGGGTTATACGCGTGATTTGGGTAAAACCGGTGATGGGTTGGTTGACGGATCGGGTTATTGGTGATAAAATCTCACCCTTACCCGACACATAATATGTTTCGCCCATTGATGCGCTGGTTTTAGTACAGTGTATTTATGTATTTTTATTAGGATTTCTGAGTGTTTTAGGCTAGATTAGGGTGTTTAATTGTAATATCAGAAAAGCCTACAGATGAAGACTTTGAAGACAGAAGTCCTAAGTTTGAGCTGAAGACCCGCTTTACAGAGGTTGCTAAGGAATACAAAACTGAAGATTTTACGACGAAGAAGACCCGCGCCTGGGGGTCAGGACTCGAGACCGCGGTGGGATTGAATCCGCGGGGAGATGAGTCGAGGAAGACCCGCGATCGCGGGTGATGACCCGCGCTCGCGGGTGGCCTTTTCTCCGCGCCGACTTCGTTCTTTTATTTTATCTTTATTATATTATTATATCTGGTTTTAGTCGGATGTTTTTAGTATTTAAGCCTAGTTTCGTATTCAGTTTGACAGCATACTTTTGGAGACTACTTTTACTTTTAAACTAGTTTTTATTTCTATTATGGAGAACTAATCTTCCTTGTAGTTTGTTTGATCAAGGAAGCCTTTTTATTGAAGTCGTGAGATTCTGGTAACTTTTCTATCCTTTGGTTAATATCAAAACTCTTGTTCTTATTTATATGATCTATGTTTGATTTTATGAGCCTGATCAACTTGTTTGATTGACTTAGATCTATTGTTTGGATTAGGTTTGATTATTGTCTGTGCAATCTTATTTATCCTTGAAACAACTCTTTTCCAAGACCGTGGACTGGAATTGAGAAAGAGTGTTTGATTGTTATTTTATGCATGAGACTCGTAGCTTGATTGCATGATTTGATATCCTATTATCCTTAATACTTTTCATGATTTGAATTAAGCATCCTTGTTCATATCATTATTTTGCTTGGACCGGGGACAAGCGGAAATCTTTTATAAGGATTGGAATTAACCTAGGAATTATAGAAAAGTGGATGAATCGATGATCGAATGATTAAAAAGGTGCAATTGATTGAATGAACTCTGCTTTCCTTCTAATGATTTGAAACCTTAATTCTATTTGCTTGCTTAAACCCCAAAACCCTTGCTTTTGTTCTTTGCTAATTGTTTAGAAATACCGATTCTCTTGGGTTCGACCCCTTACTTGCATGCTATACTTGGTTTGTAATTTAGGGTAATTTATTTTTGATCTCGACACAACGACTTTAGTCAAGTCAAATTTTGGCGCCGTTGTCGGGGAATCGGTTTTACTTTTCTGATAAATCGGCGTTTCTGACGAACCCGCGCTCGTGGCTCGAAGCCCGCGCCCGCGGCCAGACCCGCGCCCGCGGTTGTGTTCGTCCGGAGACCCTGAATCTAGTAAGAACCTATCTTATGGTTCTTACCCGTTCTATTGATAATTCGTCTGTTGTTCCTTTTGATCCAGAAATTAACAAGACTCTAAGAGAGTTAAGACGTCAAGTCCAAGCTCAAGTAGTAGGCATTCCGTTTGATCCAGTAACATCTTCTTCTTCTTCCTCATCTGATTTAGAGGTTGAAAAACAGTTCGTAACAATGGGAGATCGTACTATTAGGCAACTGACTGCGCCTAATCTACAACAAAAACAGCTTGGTCTTCAATTTCCCGCACTAGGTGAAGGTGTGAAGTTTGAGCTTAAGTCCGGTCTTCTCCATTATTTGCCTAAGTTCCATGGATTGAGTGGGGAGGATCCGAATAAACACCTTACAGGGTTCCATTCTGTCTGTCTGGGAATGAAGTCGGCTGATGTGACTAAAGATCAGCTTATGTTGAGGGCTTTCCAATTTTCTTTAGCTGACGCGGCTAAGGAATGGCTTCTGTATTTAGCACCTGAGACGATTACTACATGGGCTCAGATGAAGGGTGCTTTTCTGGAGAAATATTTCCCTGCTGCCAAACAAACATCAATCAAGAAGCATCTGAGCAGTTTGGAGCAGGGTGATGATGAGAATCTGTACGAATACTATGAGCGTTACAAGAGGCTCATAGCCAACTGTCCCTACCATGGCTATTCTGAAAAAGATCTGATTTTCTATATCATTGAAGAGCTCTGTGATGCTGATAAGCGTTTGATGAATGCGTCCTGTGGAGGTTCTTATGAGAATCTCACTCCGAGGCAAGCGTTTGAAAAGTTGGAGATTCTAGCTGAACAATGCAGGAACTAGAGAAAGAGATCCAACAGTAGGTTTGTAAATTCTGTGAATGACTCCCTGAATGTTGAAGTAAGGGAGCTCAAGGCTATGATGAAGCAACTTCTGGTGGGTAATGGAACTTCAAGTTCAAGAGCCTGTGGAATCTGTGGTGAAACGAGCCATCCTACCGATGCATGCCCTATTATGCAAGAGCCAGCAGCTGATGTCAATGCTATTGGGAACTATGATGCAAGGCCCCAGAATGATCCATATTCAAACACATACAATCCAGGGTGGGCAAACCATCCTAACTTTAGATGGAATCAACAACCTCAACAACCTTTTCCACAATAAGGAGGTCAGTCCAACTATGTTCCCAAGCCTAATTATGTGCCAAGGCCCCAAGTTCCTCATGAAAATCCCGCTATTATCACAAAACTCATAAAGGAAAATCAAGAGACCAAGGCTGTAGTGAAAAACCTTGAAAATCAATTGAGCCAGATTGCAACCAGCCTTATTCGCTTAGAAGCCAAAGACTAGGGGAAACTTCCATCTCAGACTATAAACCCAAGAGAGAATGTGAGTGTCATCACGTTGAGAAGTGGGAAAGAGCTGAATATCGATGTCCCAGCCAGCGGAAACCAACCGAGCTCACAGGAGGAAAGCCCCGATCGCAGTACAGAAGACGAAGATGAAGCTGAGCGTCAGCCTGAACCCGCGACCGCGGACCAAAACCGCGCTCGCAGTGAAGCCGCGCCCGCGGGTCCCCACCCGCGCCCGCGGGACCCCTCTCCGACTGAAACTGACAGTTATGTTCATCCTTTGTTTCCTCCCATGGCTTCACAAAAGCCCGTCCCACCATTTCCTGAGGCACTGAAGGACACTCGGAAGCCAACTAATGACAAGGAAATTTTCGAAACCTTCTCAAAGTGTGAGGTAAATGTTCCTTTACTTAAACTTGTTCAAAGTATTCCTCGGTTTGCTAAATTTCTTAAAGAATTATGTACTATTAAGAGGAAACAAAAAGAGAAAGCGAAGGTTAAGAAAATTAATCTTGTTGAGAATGTAGAGAATGTATCTTCCATGCTTCAAAGGCAATTGCCTAAGAAATATGGAGATCCCGGGAGGTTTACTATTCCCGTTAGTATTGGTGAGACAAAGGTTGAGCATTCTATGCTTGATTTAGGAGCGTCTATAAATGTCATGCCACTTAGAATATATGAGAGATTAGGTCTAGGGCCATTACAGGATTCAAATATTACTATTGAATTGGCTGATCACTCTAATGTGCATCCGAAAGGATTTGTGGAATATGTTTTAGTGCATGTGGACGGTTTGATTTTCCCGACGGACTTTTATGTGCTGGAAATTGGTAAGGGAAGATACGACCCAGTTTTACTGTTGGGTCGTCCGTTTATGAAGACAGCGAGCGTCGTGATTGATGTTGCAAAGGGCTTATTATCCATGGCACATGAGGGTGAAAAGGTCAAATTTCAGTTAGATGAGGATCCGTTTTGAGCTATAAAAAGACGTCGGGCCAGCGACGTTAAACAAAGGCACTGCTCGGGAGGCAACCCGAGGTAAGTTTTTCTTTTCTTTTCTTTTCTTTGTTGTCTTTTTAGTTAGTTTAGTTTTAGTTTCGTTTTGCTTCTGTCGGACTAACATGCAGGTTAATTGTTGTATCTCGAAGACAGCAAACCCGAGGCGAAATCCGAGCCCGCGGCTGGTCCCGCGACCGCGGGTCCCTCCTGGCAGAAGTTTCGTTTTTCGTTTTTTGTTAAAAAAAATAATTAAATAAATAAATAAATATAAAAGGTTTTCGGGTGCAACCCCCGAAATAAAAGGTTTTCGGGTGAAACCCCCGAAAAAGCCCAACTCGTTACCATACCTTCTATTTTCCATCCTTCTATCTTTTCCATCTTCTTCTTTCTCCATCCTTTTTGGGAGATTTATGTCCGCCCATGGTCATCTTCAAGTATGGGGGAATCTTCGTTTTCAAGGCTCGTACTACATTAATGCTTAAGGCGAGATTCAGAGTTCGTTCGTGAGTTCGTGTTCAATATTGTTAATCGTGTTTTCTGTTGTCGCTTCAAACCGCGTATGCGGTATATGCCCAGCATCAACCATGTTTTTTTTTCGCGATCAGAGCACCCGCGCCCGCGGCCTGGCCACCGCGCCCGTGGTTTTTACTGACGACGGACGGTCTGGAGATTTCCGAGTTGCACATCCATGCCTTTGAAGAGTTCTTCCATATCTTCTTTCGTATGTGAGTCTTCTAATTTTCCTCTTCTATGCTTAATTCCTTTCTCTTTACTTCATTGAGGACAATGAAGGATTTAAGTATGGGGGAGGAAGTACTCACTATGCTTATCATAGATATTTGTATTTCAGTTTATTTTTCGTTATTTTTATGGAATTTTTGTTCCATGTTTTGTATAGAGAAAAGTTAAAAAAAACGAAAAAGCCATAAAAATTTTGAAAAAAGGCATAGAAAATCCTTGGATGAGTTGAAAACCCGAAAGGGCGGCTCAGGTAATAAGAAGGTAACCCGGACCAAAAATATGCTGGGGTAATAAGAGGTTTATGAGAGATGTGAGCAGTTGTGAGCACACCTAAAGAAAAATGAATTGAGTGATTAGGTGAAAACCCGAAAGGGCGCCTAAGTAGAATTGAGTGGAAAAATCAGAGTGTTTAGGATCATATTCTACTTTGGGGTCTGGGGATTACATTTTAGATGTCGGGTAGATCCTAGGTTGCTCTACACTTTTTAGAGCTTGAGAGTTTATATGTATTATGGTGAGGTGTGTGCTTGAGCTTTCATGTCTTTGCTCATTGTTTTCTCTACATGGGTTTGGGTTGTGAGTTGAGAGTTTTTATTTTTCAGATTCCCTTATTACTTCCTGTGGATCTTATTTGTATTGATTGTTAGATTTTGTTTAAGCTTACTCGAGGACGAGCAAGATCTAAGTATGGAGGAATTTGATGCGCTGGTTTTAATATAGCGTATTTATGTATTTTTATTAGGATTTCTGAGTGTTTTAGGCTAGGTTAGGGTGTTTAATTGTAATATCAAAAAAGCCTACAGATGAAGACTTTGAAGACAGAAGTCCTAAGTTTGAGTTGAAGACCCGCTTTAGAACGGTTGCTAAGGAATACAAAACTAAAGATTTTACGACGAAGAAGACCCGCGCCCGCGGGTCAGGACCCGAAACCGCGGTGGGATTGAATCTGCGGGGAGCTGAGTCGAGGAAGACCCGCGATCACGGGTGATGACCCGCGCTCGCGGGTGGCCTTTTCTCCGCGCCGACTTCGTTCTTTTATTTTATCTTTATTATATTATTATATTTAGTTTTAGTCGGATGTTTTTAGTATTCAAGCCTAGTTTCGTATTCAGTTTGACAGCATATTTTTGGAGACTACTTTTACTTTTAACTGTAATAACTGTGGTTTTTGAGGATATTTTTGAATTTTTCTCGGATATCCTTTTAACCTCTTTGTCCGTTTTAACGCTTAATCCAATTTTTTTATTGGAGATTAAATCCTAGAAAATTGTTGGTGATATCCTAAAATCATAAAGAAATGATTTTGTGGATCGATGTTAATTCTAGAAATTTTCAGTGGAAAAAGAATATTTATTGGATAAGCCGTCTTTCAAATTATGTACTATAAAGGATTTAAAATACGAAACGGAAGCCATAAAAATTGAAGGTAGCAAGATAAAATCATGGAAAATTGGTTTTATTGGTCTACATAATTTACGGGACGTTTTTCATTTAGTATGTTTTTCCACCCGAGGTACATAATTTTACCGTTTTAACGCGAGTCCCGTTCCGAGACGGGTTTGGTTTTATAAACCGCCTCTTTCTTTCTTAATAGGGAAGGAACCAAAGAGAAGAGGATTAGGATGGATTGAATTCTAATCCACGGCATATCTATTCAGCCTCGTCAAAGTCTATTTTTTGTCTTCAAAAGGAAGGAAGGAACCGAGAGAGAGCGGAGGACGACGGACTCGGGAGCTACTTCACTGCCGGCTATCTTCCTCCTCACCGCCTCCTCCACCTCATCACCTTCTTCTTCCTCCTTGTTCTAGGCACGGGCTGTTGAACCGAACCAGAGGAGCGGGACGACAACGACGGATTCGGGACTAAAGAATTCGAACCATCACCGTCGACAAATATTTTCAGCCTCGCCGCGCGACGTCGCCGACGATCGGTAGCTCCTCCGACCACCACCCACTGCGAGAGCTGTCCCGAGGACATGTATTCTGGATTCCACACGAGTGGAGGTTGAGTGAATTCACATACAAGAATTTTGATCACACGATAAAGAAATGACTCTTTTAAGGCTTTATAAGGTCGGAAGTGTTGGTTGTCAATTTGTTGGAATGACAATGCTGACAAGGTTCTTCATGGGCCAGACTTGGCCAAGAGAACAATAACTAATATCGCACTAACACGATCAAGGGTGCTAACTGCTCAAAAGCGACAACAGTCGTGTGTTGTTTTAAAGCAAGAGCATGTTAAGTTCATTGTAAAGAACGCCGTTTTTGTTCTAATATCCGCCTTGAAAGGCATATTCTGCTAGAGAATG